>OX632356.1:42472458-42529128 GCA_951751655.1 Ophion costatus
GGAACGACGTTTTCTTTTGTAAAGAAGAAAAGAGGAAAAAACATACCAGAAATGAAAATTCGCAAAACGAGAAAAAACGTTAACAGGATCCAACAGGGATTTTATAGGAAAAGGGCAGGGGACCAGAGATTTTCTGTGCAACGTTTATCGATAGAAATATCGACCCCATTTCTGTGAGCACTCCCTTTCCACGGTAACAGAAGAAGCAAAATTTCATTACTCGAGGACTTACGTAAGGGCTCATGTGAATTTTTTTTTTGAAAATATGGATTTTTGATTTTCGACGGATTCTCAAAACATAGCATTTCAAAAATATTCTCTGAAAATTTCGAGTCGAACCGTTAAAAATTGAGGGAGTTATCGGTGGGTTTCACGAACCGGAAAAATTTTAAAGCGTTTTTCGCAAAATTACTTTTTTTAAATCGGTGACCACGATGTCTCATAAATTACTGCACCGCTCGACTTCAAATTTTTAAAGGTTTTCTCAGATGTCAGAAAGCAATGCTTGAACGAATGAATTTTTTACCGACGCATAGTTTTCTTTCTTCTTCGCCGACGAAAATATAGCGCTTTTTTATCGATAATCGATACTTCTACTTTGCGTTATTAAACGCATAAATTAACACGTTTGTTTCTTTTTTCTTTTTTTTCGGAGGATTTGTTTCCGAGAAGCAGTGGTCACTGCGAGGGACATTTTTCGAGCAGCGGTTTGCACAAACCATTCTATCTACCACATTTGTAAATGTTTTTCGGTACAAAAATTGTAAAAGTTTCTTATTATCAAACCCTTTGATATTAAACAAAACAAAAAAATTGAAAAACTGCACCCGTTTTCCCAGGAAAAATTCGAGATAACTCCTCTTTTTTACAAGCTAGGTGTAATCCGTTAACTAAATCCCGAGGATCGAAGAAGTTTCGAAAATTTTCCGAAGTGAAGTCTGCTACAATTTTCCATGTTTTTATTGTCGCTGAATTAAGATAAAACTAAAAAAAAACCTCTTGTAATTATTTCCGATCTTGGATATCTCGGGCCCTGGGCGATTCTTTGTATCATCGTTTTACAACTTACAAGGAACGTCAATTAGGTGTCCGCCTTCGATTTTGTTGAAACTCATATATGTGATAAAACATTATAAACTATTAGACACGTATTTTTTTATGTCGGCGTGAAAACTGTCTTAAGGGAGAAACCCACCCTCCAAAAAGAGGAAGGTCACCCCTTAACTAAATTTGTTTCAATACTCCTCTAGTGAATTTTTCATTGCTTTACATTAGAGGAACTTTGGTTTTTATTCGGTTCGGATCGGTGGTCTGCTTGTGGGTGAAACTGCGAAATCACCCCTTCAACACACCTTTCCCCGAGGGGTGGTTTCCCCCCTTGAAACTGTTTTTTTGCGAATAAAAAAAAACACGTATCTAATAGTTTTCAGTGCTTTGTCACATATATGAGTTTCAAAAAAATCATAGGCGGACACTAAAGTCATGGTTCTTCTTGTACACCAATATCGTATCAAATTCGCCTCAATCCCGGGAAAAACTTAAATTTTGCCGTGCTAAAAATCTTTCATCATCGACTCGACGTACATCGAGCCCGCTGAACGTAACGTCATATCGTCGTCCATTCAACGCTCTCAATAATGAATCAAAAAGTTTTACGCGGGTAGAACAGCCAACGTCTATAATGTACCCTTTATATGACAATCGTGACCTCTCATGGCGTTGGTAACTTCCCTCTTCGGAGTGCTCATAATACGAAGAAAGCTTGGACAGAAAGAGGAGAGCGCGAATGACGTACGAGTACTTGCACATAGACATGTGTACGCACGTACAGGTGTAGAAATATATATATATATATATATATATATATATAGTCTCAAAAGAAAAGGAGACGGTAGAGTGGACGTCGACGAAGTGGGCTGCGAACTTTGTGACTGCGAGTCTCGAAAATAATAGCCTCGGTTCAATAACTGCGAAACGTCGATATGTTCTATGAACGTTGGTGGATATTCAACTCAATGGGAGACATCGAGCATTGCGGGCACAGTGATTGGCCACCTTTACGTTAACTCATCGGCCCTGTGGCCAAAAATCTCAATCAATCCCGTGGGTCTAGGCGACTATAAATAAAATTCCGTCTCTCTATAAAATCTTCATTCACCCGTGCATATCAGCAATTACGATTAAAACCTATTTTAATTGTAAGACTCGAGGATTTTTCTTCGGAAAATCAATGATCGTATTTGGAACGAGGTCCTTGAATTTTTTCCTACATTTAGTATCTGTTGTAGAGCTTCTAAAGAGATGCTGCTCAAGTTTTCATCTTTTCCAGACAACGAAAATTCTTCGTTATTTTCTCTTTGTTTTATTTTTATTACTATCTCAAATTTCTTTGCAGGTTGAGTTACAAATCCATAAAATCGGTTTTCAAAAATGTGTGAGTAATTTTCGTAGACAAGATGCGTCGAAACAATTGTGCAATAGGGAGATAAACAAAAGATTTTCGTTGCATTGCGGGCAAATTCAGTACCACAAGATTTCGCGAATCGCATCAGGCATCAGTTGTTCACTCTTGCTCGTACGTGGAGTAATAGGGAAATTTTCTTTCCGAAAACCGCTTAAGTGGCCAAGCGCTTTATCATTTCTTGTATGCAAAACGTACGGACGTATGTGGAGCATTAGGCAAATGCGTGTGTCGTTTGTTGCTGTTTGGCTGTCAGTGATGCTTGCTGAGGCTCGATTCCCTCTGGACGAAAGACTCGGCGCATGCACAGATTACGTGACGATCGAGCTAAACCCCTACCGCCCTATCCCCGTTTCTCCTCTTTTCCTCTTTCTTTTTCTGTCCCCCGCTCCGACGACCTTTTGCTCCAACTTTTGCTCCCTACTGTTGCCATCCGTAAAGCATTTTGTAAAATTCCATATATATATATATATATATATATATAGTACACAGGGTATCCTGTTATGAATGGATAATCCTGCAACTGTCGATAAGTCAGCTCACGTCCTACTAAATGCTGGAATTTCAGTTTGCTCAAAGTCCCGCGGTTTTTTTCAATAAAAATCCTCTGCTTTTGGTTTTTCGCATGCGATTTCTACAAATGATAACTGTTTTACCCGGTTCTTCAAAAATACTCTTGGTTATTTGTTTTATCTAGAAAAGTCTTCTTCTTAGTCTCAAATGTTCCGGAAACTTTATGAAAAAAGATATTATGCGGAACCACGCATATCGTGCCAATTACTTTAAAACCTTGCTTAGTTATTGTCGATTCATGTCATTTGTAGAAATGGCATGCGAAAAATCAAAAGCAGATGATTTTTTTTTTTAAATAACATGAAGCCCAAAATCTCGAAAATCGTGGGACTTTTGCTAAACTGAAATTCCAGCATATTGTAGGACATGATTTGAGCTGTCGACAGCTGCAGGATTAGCCATTTATAACAGGACACCGTATATATATATATATATAAGGATAAATGTGCTTGTATAGATATTATGCACTTCGAACGTAATATATCCATAAATATAGGTCGTACTCGCCGCTCCAGTTCTCGGCCAAGTATCGCCCCTCGTGTATGTGTACCCACACTATAATGCATATTTCTTCCTCCAGCGCTTGGCTGTCTGACCACTATCACTCATAAGCGACAACGTGCTCTTCTACTGCCAGCCACGATTTCCCCCGCCGCCGATATAAGCCTCTACGAGAGCCTTCATCAATTTCCGTAACGAGCGCCGACCATTTCATTCATTAATAAAAGAAGGTAGAAATTCCGTTGGCAGGAAGGAAACTCGTATCCGAAAGAAGTCCAGATGATACTAATGCGTTAATCTCAGCAAGGATATCGATCAAGGATCGCGATTGCAAGTGAACTAATGAGATTCTATATCCGAGCGTATCTCGTCGTTTTTGATACATTTTTTTCATATTACTTTTTATACATAATTTTTTATGTTATCTATTGCTCAGGACATATCTTTCTCGTTGATCGTCGGTCTGTAGTTATTGATAAATAAATCCACACACAGCTGGGTAGACGTTCGCATACGCGGACGATTGATGAGATTATGGAGCGCATTATCGATACGCAATGAAAGTGGATACTTGTGAATTTCTTACAACAGCTTGTGCCTACAGAAATCCCGTTGATATTTTTTGGGACATTTATTTAGAGTTCTAGAATATGAATATGCGAGCAAGGATGTTGCATGATTTAAAAAAAGAAAATTACAATATAAAAAAGACCTTTTGTCGCACTCCAATGGCGCAAACTTCGACTCCACGTCGATTGAATGATGTTGAAATTTGTATCGTTGGAATGCAACGCAAATGATTTTTTTTCAAATTGTTTAATTTTTTGCCATTTTAGGCTGTGCGAATCACTCGGACGTTTTTACGTATTCTTATTAGATATTCAGGACATTAAAATAATCTTTCGAAAATTATAAAAATGACACTATCATTAAAGAAAAAAGGTAGGATATCAAAAAGAGATATCATGAAAAGTTCTAACGTAACTCGTATAAAAACGAAAATACAGGAAAGCAGCGACGACAAAGCTGGAAGGTCGTAGTATTGAAAACCGATACTTCGGTCGTTTTGATGAGCGACCGTTTTTTCGTGACAGTTCAAAATATGAAGA
The DNA here is from genome assembly GCA_951751655.1 of Ophion costatus. Classification (NCBI taxonomy): domain Eukaryota; kingdom Metazoa; phylum Arthropoda; class Insecta; order Hymenoptera; family Ichneumonidae; genus Ophion; species Ophion costatus. The sequence continues at coordinate 42,477,103 of OX632356.1, forward strand.
AATATAATTGTACCGGTAGCCGGACAGTAGTCAATAAGCAACCGGACTTTCTTCCTAATACTGGAAACAGTAAAAATTGAATCGATATAACCGTAATTGTTTCGTGTATAATTATAATTAATTAATCGTTATAATTCTTATATAAATCGTTATAATTAACTAACAATAAATTAATCGTTATAATTAACTAGTTCGTGTCTGCACTTCTGTCGTTTCCTTACTTCTGTCTGAAGTCCTTAGGCCACTCAAGAGGCCAAAAGGGCATATTTTGTGATTTTTTCCAGTGAAACCATAAAATAAATAGAAATTACCAAATAGGAGTTGTATTATACACGTAATTCACTATACACAATTCTTTTTTCACATCGATACATGTCAAAATGGTGCCTGTGCAGCATTTTTCGAACCGCTCCTATAATTATTGAGTTATGATAAGACAGTAAAGTTTTATCGATTATATATGAGAATAGCTATCGAAGTGCGCAGGATTTTTTAATATACTGTTTTTTGTCGAAATGGCGCATTTCTAAAACAATAAGTATAAAATCTCATGAAAAAATCGTCAGAAAATTATTTGTAAAAAAGAAACTATGAAACATAATTTAAAAAAATCGTACGTATTGCCTTAGAAAGTGTAATTCTAAATATACAAAAAAAATTTCAAGTTAATCGGTTGAAATTTGTTTGAGTTATGAGACCGGCCGATTTGAAAAATGTAGTTTTGAGATAAACGCGTTCAAAGTTAGTAGAAAGTCACGACTTGGATAATGTTTCAATACCTTTAATCTTCAACAATCTTCGAAAATTGAGTTCTTAAAGATTTTTCACACCCATAATCTTTTGGAATATAATTTTATACGTACTAAGATACCTTTTTAACAAAAAAAATCGATTCTTGAAAGTCACTAATAATGTTTCTATACCTTTCATCTTCAACAATCTTCGAAAATCGAGTTCTCACAGATTTTTCACACCCATAATCGGTGTGAAAAAAATCGATTTTTGAAAATTCCGAGAATGGCCTAAGGCCTTAACTTTCATGTGCTTCATTGTTCATTAAAAAATGAACGTTAACGATTTATTTGCACTCAAGCAAACCAATGAATATTGGTTTGCTTGGGTGCAAATAATTCTACTGATAATTCTTCTACTGATAATTATAATTCTACTGACAAATTATGAATCACACCACGAAACAATCATGAAACCCTCATTTCCATTATTTTCTTAATCAAAGTCTCAATTAAATGGAGTATTAATAAACGTGGTCGGAAGGACGTGACCGACTATTATGACACTCACCTTAGGTCACAATTGATTAAAATTGAGCAAGTCTCACATCCACGTTCCTCTCGATTCAGACACACTGTTTTCTTTTTCTTCAGACTCCAATATTCGACAAATATTTGGAATATATTCCCAGCGAATATTTCAATTGTCAAGCAGTTTTATGAATCGGCAAAACCACTACGTGGATTGCGAGCAAGAAATAATCCGCAGCGGATTCGTAAATTTTTGCAGGACGTGGCCCAGTCTCAACGAGCAGCGATGCGGAGGAGTAGAAGCGTCCAGTAGTGGTCGGACAATCCCGTACTGTCTCGTTAATATGCCTGCGAGGCTAATTCATGGTTGCTCTCCCATGAATCGTATATATGAAAGAAGACAGGGCTCGTGGTTAATGAATGAACAGTGAAACCTCTTGGCTCCACCGCCATTTCTCTCTAGGGTGACTGTTCCCAAATCTAAAGATATCGTTCCACAGTCCGAAGGCAAATGAACAAAAGGATTCTGTTTGTTAGCGGATGACCTGTGTATCGTTGGACAAAGCGATACAGTCAGGGCAGGACAAAGCAATTCGGTTAGAAGCAGAGGTTCGAACGACCTGGAGGTGGTTTTCCGTTGCCAACCATTGTTCCTGACACCTTTTTGCTTAGGTGGAACTTCTGATCTGATATTCTCGAACACTCGAGACTACCGAGAGATAAAGACAGGCAGGAGAGAGAGAGAGAGAGAGAGAGAGAGAGAGAGAGAGAGAGAGAGAGAGAGAGAGAGAGAGAGAGAGAGAGAAGGAAAGATTGGGAGTGCGAAAAATCAAAAACGCAATTCATAGCTGTAAGATTATCAGCCCGAAACACGTGTAAAGAGCATGTGACTAAGGGTGTACGGATGAAGATCTAGTGTGATGCAGTGCGGTCACAAAATTAGGCATTCGGGAGTCGTTACCTCGGGTTATAAAGCAGTTACCGGCCCGATGTGAGAGAATTTCGGACGCAGAAGAAACGTCGCGGCGAATTATCGGGCTGGGATGGTGCCGTTGACCTCGGTTTTGCAATGACCAGCCTACATGTAAGCTGCAACGTTAACGAATAACGTTGGACTAACAAGCTACCGGGCAAGACCGCTTAACGGTCAAACATACTACAAAATAGCACGGAGACGGAGAGACAGAAAGCGGAATAGCGGGGGGACAGACAGAGAGGAACATTGTCAAGCACCCCTTTCCCTGTCTCTGTCACTCTCCATCTCTATCTCTCTTCGGGGCTATATGGATCCACCTACCGTCTCTTTCGCTCCGTCTCGCTCGAGTCACCTATGTCGCGAATAAATTAGGCGTCCCTTTCGACCTAGTTGCGTAATTAAAGTCCCCCTCGCGCGGCGGAGACTCCGCGCCCTCTACCGCCACGCTTTCCATCCCCGTCTCCTTCCTCCATCTCTCTCGTCTCTGTCGCTCCGTCATTCTCGAGAGAGAGGACGGAGAGCCGCACGTATGAGGAGAACGAGTTCTACGTCGGGCGCTTGTCTCATCCGGGAAACGTGACAGGAGAAATTATAAGCCAGCTGGACCACTCGCCCCGAAACTACCTCGCTAAATCTCGTACAATCATCGGGCATGCTGCTCAGACACAACTTCTTGTACTTCCTCGCCTATTTCCGGAAGGTCAGACGTGTAAGGATTGGCAGATAAACTCACCCGGTTGTTTTTTTCGTCACTTTTTTTTTGAAACGGTGGTTTCGGAGAGACGAACCTTTAGGAACCCTAACGGGATGCTAATACGAGGAAATCGAGGAGCGCTGCAATGATCCCAAGGACTAGGTTTTCGCTTGTGTTCTTGGACAATTTTTGTTTTGTCACATTCACATAAAATTGGAATTGAAGCAGTATTGTAGTCTGGAAATATGAATGAATCGAATTTTTTAGAGCATTTTCTTAAAGTACAGACTTTTGAGAATATGCCCCTGAGAGAAAATTTCGAAAGTCCCATTATTTATATGGTTATAGCGATTTGAAACGAGACCGGAATAGGGTCGACCGGTCGGGGCTGCAGAGTTCAGAAGCTTCTAAGGAAGCTTGAACTGCTCGTAGGGAAAAACGAGCTTCGGAAAACCGTCATTTCGGAATCGAGAAGGGAAAACTTTGCGAGGCAAGAATGGCCGATTGATACAACGCAAGTATTTCATGCCTTTATACCACTTAGATAGTTGCAGTGTCTGAAATTTTACTCAAAACTTGAATCGCGCTTTTCTCGAAACTACTCTCTTCAACCTGGTTGACATCAAATCGCAGGTTCTATTCAACCGATTGACGTTGAATTTGGTGTGGACCTTCCGTAAATATCCCTCTATCGTCCCTACCTCGGGCATTGCGAAATTATAATTATTATTACTATTTTTTCAAATTGAAGAAAATAGAGCGAAAAATTAACTTTTTTTCAGATAGTCGCCATTTTTTAAATATTTTTTTGTCTTTGGTACTTGCCGTAATGACATTCTTATTGATCAAAATTGGTTTTATTCCTATTCCGGATGAATGGGAGCTTTGGAGTCATGTCAACCGCCTCAACCCTTTTTTTCCACGGCCATATTTCGAAGCCCATAACCTGTTCAAGTTTCATTTTTTTTTCGCAATTTTTTTTCTGTATGTTCTTGACACATCAATGAAAAGACTATGAAAATTGTACGTTTTTCCTATCAAGCCCGAAAAAAACGCCCGACAGTTAGGCCGCGAGACTAGAATACTGCCTAAGGTAGAAACACAACTGATATTCAGTAAAAATATTAAATAGTAAAAAATATATACAAATAAATAACTAGCCTGTATCGGCACTGATTGCCCAGTTTCCCTGTGCCCTCCTGCAAACGCGATACATTAGTGCAACAGAAGACAAATGACTACGGGCAAAAATGTCAAGATTCTCCAAGCAACTGGAGATATTGAAGTGACAAAGTGCGGCGTAAAAAGCGACAGGGCTGTGTTCGTAAACGCTTGGAAGCAGCCTACGATGGAGATACCCTTAACCCCTTCGTTCCCTTAACCCCTTCGTCGAATCCGAATTTGCAGTCAAAATTTTGAAATTCAAAATGACGGCGCCAATATGGCGGAGAAAAATCAAAAACTTTACTGGATTTAGATGAAAATTAGCACTTCGGGATTTTTGAGGTCGCTTATTACGAATCTGAACTTTAAATTTGAAAATTCAAAATGGCGGCGCTAGAATGGCGGACCGAAATTAAACATTTTATTCGATTTAGATCAAAATTGGTACTCTGGGATTTTCGTGGTCGCTTATTACAAATCTGAACACGAAATTCAAAACATTTTAATGACGGATCTAATATGGCGGACGAAAGTACAAAAAACTGCTCGATTTGGATAAATCTTGGTACTCGAGGGTTTTCGGGGACGCTGAGTGTGATGCTGAACTTAAAATGAAGGAATTTTTCATGGTGATGCTCCACGTTATTTTTCAATAACGTGGAGCATCATACAATAAATAGGTGGAAATACATGAAGCTTGAGTACCGAGTTTCATCTAAATCAACTGTATTATTTGTATTTTCATTCGTTATTGTGAATTCCAGAATTTTGAGTTCAGATTCGTAATCAGCACCCTCAAAAACAACAAAGTACAAGTTTTCAGGATAAAAATATGTTCCTGCCATTTTGGGCACTTTTTGTCGAGTTCTCTCTGCCAACGAAGGGGTTAAGGTACCTTTAAGGTACCATTTTCATTTTTCCATATGTTTTTAGCGTCTTCGTGGATAGCGCTGTATTCCCCGAGTCGAACAAAATATCGAGACGAAAAATGACGATTATTCGCGCACAATTAAATTTTAAAGAAAGTATCGCGCGGCGGCTTCGAATTCGCGGAGTGACGTTACAATCGCACCGGAATACAATAAATCGTTCACCAACGCGATAATTTATGTTCCGCCGCTCTGTGCCTTATCATTTTCATCGAGGACTTGCGAATGACGAAGGCACATATCCGTCAGACGTGAACTTTACACGTGTATGTTATGCGAACGTGTATGCATATATAAATGTGTGTGTACGTGTGCACGCGTACGCGTTTCCACATCTTCTCGTTGTGCGCGACGCGTCCATCTGCCGGCCTCGCCCATTAAAAACGACCGACTGCAATTAGGTTTAAAAATAGCGACGTAGAAAAAGGCCAAAGGGTGGGAGATAAATAGAAGAGGAGAAGTAGGGAGGGAAATAGGTAGAAGTAATTGATCGCTCGATTGCATCAGAATTTACGTCAGAGCTACGTACGATTTCTAGGAGGGACTCCTAGGAGGGAATTGGAGAGAAGGAGAAAAAGCAAGTGGATGTACACTTCGATGCACAGCTATTGCGGAAAGGCGAACCTCGTCTGATGAGCCAAAGACCCGATTTTTTTTCTCGCTCAATACGATATGCTTTGAGTATACGACAACCTTCCGCGGAGGGCCGTATTTTTGGGAGACATTAAAGTCGTTTAGGATCTACTCATATGTCGACACTGTTCGGATAATTCAAGTATACTTCGTAGTGAGTATCCTTGACAAAATCGAAAGGATGCTGAAGATAATTGCCAATGCGAAATCTTGATAAACATTACGCCACTTTGTATCTACCGAAACAAAAAAACACAGGCGATTATTTCCCCAGGCAAAAATACCCAATCATATTCGTTGCTCTTCCCAAAGGGAGCAATCTTTTTTTCATAATATCCGATATTTTGTCAAGTGATCGAAGCTTTGCAAATGCATTGCATTTAAGAGCCACCAAAAAGCTCGAGTCTGGAAAAAGAGACGAAAACCCAGCACTTTCAGCGTAGTAATAGTATTTTTGACTGAAGCTAGATGGATGCATACCGAAAGTAACCGCGATAAAATGTTGTTCCTCAACTGGGCCCAACCCGAAGAAATAGGGGTTGAAAACTTAGAAATCGCCGTATCTCGATTATTGATAGCCCGATCAAAAAATGTCTTAAACAAAAATTGTTTGGAATAATAAAATACGTATAAAGTTATTTAACGTTGAGCGGTCTATCTTTGAAAATTGCGGCACAAAAACGATTATAAAATTCGGGATTGTGTTCAGTGGTGCTCTTGTGTTTTTGTACCTCTATTTTCAAAGATAGAGGATCGGATGCTGAATGACTTTATATGTATTTTATTATTTCAAACAACTTTTGTTTGAAACTTTTTTCGATCGACTTATTAATTATCAAGATACGGCGATTTTTGTGTTTCCAACCCCTTTTTCTTAGGGTTTGGGCGAGTTGAGGGGCAAAATTTCATTGGGGTTACTTTCAGTATGCAACCATCTAGTTTCAGTCGAAAATGCTAATTGTACGTTAAAAGTGCTGGGTTTTTGTCGCTTTTAGTGGACAAAGTGACGAAACATTCGTGCCTATGCAGTAACCACAGTTTTACGAGTGAGTAGTTACGTTATTTAAGCGGGAGTAAATCGTTAGAGAGACAACATAGCAATAACTTTTCGCCGGAGCGATTAGAGCCTATAAATTCGATATTTTGTTCGGGGAACAAATTCTCGGTGTTCTAATTGGATAGACAAAGCTGAAATAACTCCGCAGGAGATTCGAGTGATTCTCGGTAGGTTGAGGAACAAAAAAAAGAACACGACACGAAGCACGTTGCAGAACTCCGAGTAAAAATTCTGCCTACTCGACGTTTTGTGAACGAATGAGACGAGAGAGAGAATAAGACGACAGGAAGAGCAAGGGAGATGAAATGACTTATGTAACGATGGCAAATAACGCTAATGAGCCTACTGCTCCTTCGTGACTTCTTCTTCCTCTCATGCTCGACTAAAAACGCAAACGTCGAAAATTGTGAGTTTTTCGAGCTACGTTACAATCTTTATGAGACTTTTTACCAAGCAGTGACAGATTTAGGGCAAGCTTTTTACCGGGTTACAAATTTACAATAGACGATACAAAAAAGGTTAGAATTGTTTTTATGATACTTTGTGCAAAATCTTCATACTGTAATTATTGCGTCCTGACGAGCCTCTATACATTATTTTTTCGTCTCGGGAAATGTTTGAACGGTGTTTTTTTTTCACCAAGCGTGTGAGGGAAGAAAGGGGAGATTGTTGTCCGTGCGATGCTTATAATTTTTTCTGGCCAGGGCACTTTTTGTGAGTTCATAGAAATTGGTATTTGTAAGTAAATTTGAAAAAACAAACTACTTAGAAAAAGAAAGGTGTCTTTTGGAATATTTTCTTCATCATGTTTCCGACAGTGAAAACATCCATGAGCCAAGTTTTGAAAGGCTTGGCAATTTAAAGGAAAACAGACGGAACGACAGCGGCGATTTAAATTAAATTAGGTAGGAATTCGTAATTATTGCGTCCCGACGAGCCTCTATATATTATTTCTTCGTCTCGGGAGATATTTGAAACTTTTTTTTCACGTTCACGTCGTGGACTGTCTCGCGCAAACGTCGAAAATTGTGGGTTTTTCGGGCAACGTTACTTTGAGACTTTTTACCAATGCGTGACAGATTTGAGGCAAGCTTTTTACCGAGTTACTAACTTACAACAGGCGATACAAAAAATGTTACAATTATTGTTATGATACTTTGTGCAAAATCTTCGTACTGTAATTATTGCGTCCCGACGAGCCTCTATATATTATTTCTTCGTTTCGGGAGATATTTGAAACTTCTTTTTTTTCCACGTAGCCTGCGTAGGAAAAAACGAAAGATTGTTGTCCGAGCGATACTTGTGATTTTTTTTCAGGCCAGGACACTTTTTGTGAGTTCATACAAATTGGGATTTTGAAGCACATTCTCAAAAACAAACTACTCAGAAAAAGAAACGTGGCTTTCGAAGTATATTTTTCTCAAACTTTCCTGCAGTGAAAACACGCACGAGCAAAATTTTGAAAGACTTGACAATTTAAATAAAAACCAACACACCGGCAGAGGCGATTTAAATTAACTCATGTAACAAAGGTTTCTTCAATTTTTTGACATATTTTTTTTTTGTTATACACTTCGGCTACTCATCAATATCAACTGCCAAAAAGTGCTGAGAGAAAAAAGGTCAACGTCGTAGACTGCCTCACGCGTATCCCGAACGCTTACAAGCACGTTTTTTAGCGCCGCTTATACTAGCAGTTAGTATGCGAACCGCGGCGGGTGCTCGAAATGTATTAACGGACTTTTATCGTGACGAGTGATAAAGTGATTAGCGCGTGGAGTTAGAGTGCCGCTTGCGATACTGCGTGTGTTATCGTGTTACAGATTTTTATCGGAGCACTGAAGGCTTCGATTGTACAATAATATTTTCTAGCTGCAAAAATCACGCGTACACACATATACGCGTGCACACACAATCACAATGTTTTTTGTCAATACTAGGCTCAACTATGTCTTGAACGGCCTCCAATTGATACGTTTTTTAAGTGTAGCACGCTCAAGAGGTAACACCGTTCTAAGATTTCGAAAAAATCGCTTTTTTTAAAGTGTTTAAACAATTCTTTAACATCATAAAAACAATATGCACTTGGTTTTATAGAAAAAGGAAAAATTAACGGCTCTGCTAACGATTTTCCGCGGCGCCTCGAAGCGCCCGCTGAGCACGGTAAACGCCGTTTTCTCGAAACCACTTTTTTCAATCTCAGTGACCACATTACTTCACCAGTGTTGCATGAATCGATGTGAAATGTTGACAGTGATGAATAATTACCTTTTTTATAGAAGGTCCGTAGGGGTTTTTTGATTTGATGTGAAATTTTTATTTTACAAACAATTTACTGCTTATTTTTCATCCAAAAATCGTTCTTTTTTTGTCAAAAGTGCACCGTTTTTACAAAATATGATTAAATAAAAAGTCCCTGTGTACTTCTATAGCCAATGGTATGTAGGTTAAATTTTTTTTAGTTTTTTGTTCCAGAACTTATATTTCACGAGAAATTTGTCCGCTACTGAAGGTTTTTTTTTTAAAGATCATTTCGAAGATGGGCTCTCTCGCCGCCATTTTGTACAAGAATAATAATAATGAAAACAAACATTTCTCTACTTAAATATATGCTGAATAATCCCTCTAAAACGAGTTCCCATCCCTTTTCCTATACCCCCAAAAAAAATCGTGGTGTTACCCCTCAAAATAATCGCATTTTGAATGCCGATTTTTTCAGTACGGCCCGGAAGATCTTATGCAAGTGTTTTTTTTTCAATGCGATGAACTCTTGTCCTGCAGAATTTGTCGATTGAAATTTGTATCATAAGTATTTTTTAAACAGCCCGAAATTCCATAAAAATTCTCGCAATCAATTTTTCCATCGATCCCGATTTTTTATCCACACTTGTAGTACGGTCATCCATCTTACGAATATTTGCCAACGTCATCAGGTATACCGTATTGGCTTGTTTATCCGTGGAAGCACACGATATAGGACGCATAGGCAGCAGTCGTAATCACTTTGCAAAATAATCATCATCAAGTTAATGACATCGAAGATTAAACTACATAATAATGATGCTGATTATTATTGTACGCTCATCAAAGTATAGTAGCTGTCGTCGATTTTAATTAAAGCAAAAGGAATTATCGCAGTGTCGGTAAAGTGCGTGCTGTTATAACGGACAGCGTGAAACGTCGAATCAATGAAAACATTATCAAAGACACGTGCCAGTTATTCCCACGTGGTTGAGCAAAGCAAAAAAATTGTAATTATCAAAACACGGATCTTCGCGGTTCTGTGGAAACGAGGATTTTTGCAACTCTACGAAGAGGGAGAGACAGAGGAAGCGAGAAGCAAGGAGGGCTGGGAATGTCGAGATTTCTTACTTTCTACGAGATATGCATTCACGTTATTCCAGTTGCGAACAGCGTTATTGGTCGCTCGCAATAGTCGAGCAATGACGCCTCGAAAGGCGAATGAGCTCGAAAAATATGGTGGGAAAAAAAGGAAAAGAAATGAGAGTGGAATAAATTCACGTTTTTTTGCCTCACTATCGCAGCTGAGTCAAGGCACCCAGCACTTTCGACGCTTATGAGTATGCATTTTCGTGTAGACGAGCTGATTAGGATTGCAGGGAAGACGGATGAAAATGTACTTGCTGAGAAACTGCGGAATAAAGCTCTTATTTTTCAAAATTCTGCTCGTTAATTTCGCAAAATATGTTGTCGCGGTTGTACGATTTTCAATCTGAACTTCTTAATAATTCTAGTAGACCACTTTTGTTACTTTTAACTACACTTGATTACTTCAATCAACTTTATTTTTGTTACTTTTAATTACTATGAATTTAATTAATTTTAATTAACTTCACTTTCATTACTCTCAATTATTTTTAATTACATTTAATTACTTTTCGTATTAATCATGTATACAGATTTTCGAGCAGCACTTAATTATTTCTGACTGGAAATGATTTTGTGTTAAATTGCATTCGCGATTAACTTTGTATTCGAAATAATCGTCCAAGCGAAAACAAAATAATAGCGAAATTGCACAATCGACAATACCGAATGTTAAATATATAAGTGTGTGTATATTGCGGCGATGCGAAAAGATCAGTATTTTTTCTTCGTTCCCATAGTGATTGATAAATAATCAAAAATGTAATAAAATATTTTACGACGGTATCATTTTTACTAGCAAGCCTAAAGACATATTTTCCATTGTCATATGGTCGCACTACGGTGCACTGATCTTAAACTCTCTTATCCAATCTAAAAAAATTCAATAAACTCACTCAATTGTTCTTGACGTGTCATATTTTTCGACTTTTGTACACATTTTGTATTAATTATTTTTAGTGTAACCGTGAAAATCCATGGCTTCAAGCAAGTATTCGATTGGCATTTTTAGATAGCATTAGATGGCACAATATTGTTTTTTTATATTCTTATATTTTGCGCTATAGCTTGCAGAACGAATATAGACTCCTTCGCATGACCCTATATATATATATATATATATATATATATATATATATATAATTCTCATTCATACGACTCTTCGTGCTATTTTTTAACTTGACTGCCTTCATCATGCAATTGTCATTATATATCCATATATATGTGTGAGTGTGGGGGTGTGTGTATTAGACGCACCCCTTAATCTGGTGGTTAGTGAGTTTCAAAATAAGATTTTCATCATTACGAACATTGCTAAGGTGAGAATAAAATAGCTCACCTGGACTGGTCTGCCATGAGAGACCGCCGATGAACATTTTTCTGTAAAGAAAAAAGACAATATAAGCAAGACGATATAAAGAGAATCATTATGAATGTGATTATTATTTAACTTGTCACTATATTGCTCGGTAGCTCCAATATTTTTTATCGTTCGATATCGACTTATATTTTCTCCTAATATCATCGCCTATCCTATCCTATCCTAATATCAGATAGCACCACAATCAAATGGACAAGAAAACTGGCCATTCCGCATAATGTCACAAGCTTACCAAGTCGTTCAAAATACATGACGTTGAAGTTTGCATCGTTGGAATACAACTAAAATTCTTTAATATTTTTTCCATCTCTTCGTTATTAACACGATCTAAAATTTTTTGACAAATGAACTTCGTAGATCTCCGACGAAGATAAGGGAATCCGTTTGGGTGATTTTTATACCCTAAATCAGCGAAGAAAATGTGAGCAAAAGAAGAATGAATTTTCGTTGCATCCCAACGACGCAAAGTTCTGCGACATCATCAACATACAGTAATAATATTATACTTTTGTTAAAATATCATCTTCCCGCAGCTCGGGGTTGCTAGTTGAAGGTCTGTTCATGAAAGCTTACTCGTCGAAAAAAAAAGTTGCTATTATATCGAGCTACCGATAAATAAAAAATGAACCGACCGCGACCTCAATTCTTTTTTAATGTATTTATAGCTGTGCTAACTGCAAATGAATAAAATATTAATAAATCAAATCCTCAAATGAATGAATAACTAATTAATAAAGCAGACTTTCGAAAATGAGTAAATGATGAATCCGTACATGCGAGCAGATAAATTATTGACCGACTGAGGAATTGAACAGGACGCAAATGAGCGACTAAATTCATGATTCGAAATCCGGAAGTAATTAAGCACTGAGAAAAAGAAGTCGTTGAATGTGCAAAATGCATTTTGTTGTCTCGAAATTTTGTTGTTTTAACAGTTCTCTCAGACATGCTAAATAAGCTACAGTTCATACCACTATACTGTTTTACCACCAACCATACTGTTTTGTTATGCCAATCAAAAATCAAGTTGAACGTATTTAAAGATACGTTTTCTTAAGGGGTTACCCCCACTTGCGATTTTGAAAAAATCATTTTTTTTTAATTGCATTTTTTTGAAGTATAAGTATCTGAGAATATGTCCTAAAAATTTCAAGTCGATCCGAACAAAATTGACTGAGATATGAGCGTTGAAAGAAAAGAATCCGTGAATTAAACAACTGAAATTGAAACTTTAAACGCATTTTTCTCAAAATGGCATTTCTGAAGTCAGTGACCAAGATTACTCGAACACTAATGAACCGATATTCTTGAAATTTTGCAGGCTTATTTAATACATAAAAATGTAGTCTTTAATCGTTCGATTTTTTTTTTCTCGAAAAAAACGGCCGTTTTATAGCCAAAAAACGGCCGTTTTTTTTCGTTAAAATCGAACCATTAACTTTGACTGTCCGCCATTTTGTGAAAAATGAATATTTTTTAAAATCCTTCGATTAAAGACTAGTTTATACTTATATTTGACTAAATCCATCCGCATTGTTTTTTCAGATCATCCACTTCGCCGCAATGTTGGTCACCGCAAACCGTGTATATAAAAACATTATTTCATTGACGGCCATTTGCCACTAAACAATGTAATATTTTTCAATAAAAAAATTACTGAAAGTTCTTCAAGATGTGTTCTTTAAGATGGTATATTGATTGATTAAAAAAGTTTTGTAGTTTTCTTTTAAAAAATTCATGAAAAAGGCCTTTTTTTTGCGCTACAAGTGGAGGTAACGCCTTAAACCAACTGAAGTTTGGATGGATGAGCAAATTTTTTTATTCAGTGTGTCACATTTTTTAGCCTACCGATGACTGTCAGTGAACTTTTATCTCTCGTTACTCTTATTTCGCATTATCGTTTCGTACAACTAGCAGTCTCTGACTTGATCTTTCGTTCTTCCGCATCGTTTGAACCCTTCGGGAAACACGCAAGACAACGGGATGCAACGCCACGTGATCCCACCAGCAATCTCCGACCCATCTGCGTCACGTGGCAACCACGACTGAGAGACAGCGACGACACGGAAGACAACAAATACGAGACGCATTTACGTCGCCTCGGGACTTGTCCACAATTCACAAAATTCAACGAGAAACTCCGACGTCGATGTCAACGTCGACGTGAGCTCGCATCTATTCGCGCGTTATTTCACAGTGAGTTATGCCAAAGATACGCGTGGGCAGCGTTGACGTCACGAACAAAATGTTTGCCTGCGCGTTCACGCGGCACTGCGACATCCGCTTTATTACGTTAAACGCATGCAACGGCATTGCGGAAGTCAGCTCGCAGAAATTTTTACAATCGACTTATCGGAGATATTACGATATCTGTAGCCCCCTAATTCTACCCACGCAACCTTCATATTCGACCCAGAATAAGACTTTTTTCAAAAGTGGTAAAAATCGAAATTCGGCCCTTAAGGGGATGAAACAGGGATTTTAAAGTTTGTATGAGACACCATAATGTTTCGTCAGATTTGCTTGAAACGTGCCATAAATAATCTACGATGCAAATAATTGCACACGTATTTCAGCATTTCCTAAAATTCGACCCTTAAGGGGGTTAAATTGGGGTGTTAAAGTTTGTATGAGACAACATATTTTTTTGTCAGATTTACTTGAAACTTGGCATAAAGACAGTAATATACAAATAATTAAACGCGTAATTCAGAAATTTCCGAAATTCGAGCTTTGAGGGGGCCAAACGGGAGTGTTAAGGTTCGTATGAGAAAACATATTTATAAACAGAAAACATTTGATATAAAACACTATATGTGTGAAAACATTTGATATAAAACACTATATGTTTTCCTCGCTGTTCGGTGCGTGGAAACAGTCAAGTAGTACTTTCAAGACCTTAACTGTGTTTGGGTTTATTCGAGTTGGCATAAATACACCAAACAAACCCAAACAAATGCATGTTTCATTATTTGTATTGGCGTAGATTTATACCAAGTTTCAAGCAAATCTAACCAAAAAAATATGTTGTCTCGTATAAACCTTTAAACCCTCGTTGTACCCTCTTAAGGGTGAAATTTTATTTGTACTACTCTTGAAAAAACTCTTATTTTAGGTCGAGTATGAAGACTGCATGGTCAGAATTAGGGGCCACAGATATCGTAATACTGTCGACATATTTTCCCTACTGAGCGAAATAACCCGGTTTCTCTCATTTTCCCACGATTGAAAAAAAATCCTACTATTCGTGACGACGGGGTGAACAAAATGATATTTTGGGAATAACGAAACCAACACTTTATCGATGAATTCTATTTTTTTTTTTTGCAAAAGTATAATAATACGAGTTTTTTCCAGCAAAGTTGACATTGAACAACGAAAAAAATGAATATGTCGTCAAAAATATACAGTTCCAAAATAAATGTATCGATTGAATGGAAATATATGTTGATAGCAAATTGTGGATATTTTATTCTAACGAATGTTTCGACTTGTTTTGCGTTATTTTAGCAATGCAATTGTTCTACCCTGAAGACTCGAGTGTTTTTCACTTATTGACGACAGGGTGAAAACAAATGACATTTTGGCAATAACGGAGCCAACACTGCATCGATGAAATTCTGTTTTTTTTGCACAGGTAAAAAAACGCGAGTTTTTCCCAGTAAAGTATATATTGAACAACGAAAAAATGAATATATTGTCAAAAATATACAGTTCCAAATATAAATTAATCGACCGAATGAAAATATATTTCCATACCAAGTTGCGAATACTTTATTCTAACGAATGTTTCGACTTATCTTGCATTATTTTTGCAATTATTTTACTCTGAAGACTAGAGTGTTTTCCACTTCACTCTTTTTCGTTTGGGTCCCTGTAATTTTCGATTACATTATTTTGTATTTCAAATTCTCCTCCCCCTTCCCGCGTGACTCAGCGCAGCCACCTAATCCAAAGGACGCCAAAATGTTTTAAAAAAATACAACAACAAAAAAACATCGCCGACAAAACAAGCCAAGAAGACGAAAATTTATTCGCAGTAGAGCAAGAATTGTGACGTATCAAGCGGAGCAGCGGGCCGGAGAGGGAGGGAGACCGGAAGAGCGAGTGCTTTCAAGGGGTTGAATCGAAGGTGCCCGGAGAAGGTCGAGACGCGAGAATTGGTGAATCAAAAACGAGAGACAGCGAAGCCGAAGAGGACAAGTAAAGATGACGGGACGACGGAAATGGAGGGGAAGGCGACGATCGGGCTACCAGTTGGATTGCTCCCCGCTCTGAGGGGTGGAATTCCACGCGAGTCCATCATCCCCTCCCCGCCCATCTTTCCTTAAATCGCTTACGATCGAACTTCTCCCAAAACAAAAACAAACGTGACGCTCGCCGTTGTTCTCGATCTCGTGGCGAGACGATTGATCGAAGATTTTGAAAAAAGCGGAAAAAAAAGTAAATTTTTCTCATACCCTGGATCATTGGGCACCTCGGCAAGCGATCCACTCGCCACAATTTCCTGGCTCTGAGGTTCCATGACGCACAACGACGTGATGATTATTTATTTTATTAAAATATTTCTTTATTTATTTATTACTTCCTTCTCTCGGACGAACCAGCGACGATTTCTTTTCCGCACTGACAAACACCACTAGAATATTTATTTCATGAATTTATTTCAATTTTCACCGTATGAGAATTATGTATAAATATATATATATATATATATATACATACACCTACATATATATATATATATATATATATATCGCTCTTTCTCTCTCTTTTGCACGAAAACCACACACACCCGCACCCGGAGAGGAGAAGAGGACACGCACAGAAGCACACAACACACACACGGAGAATCCGCAAAGATCTAGCCTATACACTATCTGGATCTCTCTCTCTCTCTTTCTCTCTCTCTCTCTCTCTCTCTCTCTCTCTCTCTGGCTCTCTCCCGGCTCGAAGCGCGCCCGCGCTCTTCGTACCTCCTTCCTTGTTTTTCGCGCGTGCGTATATTCAACTGTGTTAGTGTGATCTCTCGCGTGTGTGTATTTTGCCACTAGCCGGGTAAACTCGGCGCCGCACTTGCACGCTCGTGAAAAATGCTCTCGAGCTCTTCACCGATGCTCCTTCGCGATCCTCAAACGACTTTGTCGTTTCGTGCTTTTCCTCCTCGTACTGTGCTTTCGGACGAGACGTATCGGAAGCGACGATCACCGCGCGACACGCGACTGTATTCCGGCTCCGAAGTGTCCTGCGAGCCCTTGTTTGTTTGTACACCACGCAGGGCCAATCGACGACTCTAACGAATGACTCGTGCACGAGGCCCCCTCCCCCGCCCCCGGGGATCGCTTTCAACGCGCACCGTTCGACACGCACAACGAAAACACCACGCAACGTGCGACCAGCGAGGTATATCGTACAAACGGACGAACGATTCGCCGTCACCGACAACGATGAGCTTACGCGAACGATTCGATTATTTTGCGATCGCGAGTCGAAAGCTCCCTGGCCTCTCTGGGTCAAGGACGTGGACCGTGAGGAGCACGAGAAATTGCGAGCTTTTCGGATTATCGTAAAGTTCGTTGTTGCACGGCTTCTTCCCTCGATACGAGTTTGCAACGAGTGTGCGTGGCGATTCGAGCTTTCGAGTGGTAGGTCCCGATGTAGAAGGATACGAGTGATAAGCGGTAGCAGCAGCAGCAGTGGTGGAAGAAGAAGAAGAAGAAGAAGAAGAGAAGAATCCTAAGTAGACGCGATATTCTCTTTGATGTTTCCTCTCGACCGATACTGCAACGAGCTCCTCGAGTGATTGTCAAAGGACCCGAGGTGGTGGGAGGGGGAGGAAAAGAAGAGCACGTGTTGTCAACTCCCCTTTCGTTGAGACGACAACGAAACTGAGGTCCCGAAATATGTCGAGATTTCTCGTTGTTTCTCTCCAAATATCTTCTCGATTGGTCTTTCACAAGGGCTGATTCGTTCGCATGTCAGGTTGAGCTTGCGCTACCTCGTCGTGCTTGCACCGTCCTGCTGCGTAACTCAAATTAATATTGCTCCTCGTAGATCGGCCCTTCCGTCCCTTGGCTTCTTCTTTTCCCTGTTGGCTCTTCGGGATGACAGCACGACCGGTGGGTGTCGACGTTACTCTCCCTCGTATTTACTCGGCCGAATTTAACCTACTACTGAACTACTAAAAACTAAGAAGGTTAAGAGGTTACGTTGGGCTGCGCGTTAGTACGGCGACTGATGACGGGCGGCGGCCGGTACTCGGACGTGCGACGCGCTCTGCTAGAGGTTCAACGCGACACTGCGCTCTCGGCGCGGGGCGACGTGCGGGGGGCTGCCCGGCTGGGCGGCGGGAGGCCGTGCGGAGGGGAGCGGTATGGCAGCGAGCGCGGCGTGGCGCGGGGCGAGAGGTGAATCGAGCGAGAGCGAGAGCGAGGGAGCAGAGCCCTGAATGCGGAGGAGCAAGGAGGAGGTCGGAAGAAAGAGAGAGAGAGAGAGAGAGAGAGAGAGAGAGAGAGAGAGAGAGAGTGAGTGAGAACGACCTAGCGGTGAGGAGACCGGGGCACGTTCGAACTGCCAAGAGTGGGATATGCGGGATGGTGACCGGCGGGGGACTCTGCGCCGGGGGCGGGAGGACCAAGAGAGAGGAAGATGACGATGTGCAGCGCGGAGGAGCAGCCGAGAGAGGAGAGAGGGAGAGAGAGAGAGAGAAAGAGAGACGAAATGAGCTGAAGTGAGATGAAGTGAGGTTAGCGAGCTTGGCGGGTGGGCGGGAGCGAGATGGAGAAGAGCCAGGCGCAAGAGGGAGCGAGAGAAGCCGATCTAGTCTGCTCATGCCAGATTCACGAGGGAGAGACCGAGACGGAGAGTGCGAGAGAATGGTAAATTTGGAGCCTGCGCATTGTTGTTTTCGCCGTGGCCGGCTGTCGGGGCTGTAGAAATCGGCACACCGGCACGCCAGGCACGGCAACAAGAGGACCGACAGGAGGAACTACTGGCTTGGGAGATCAAATTCGCCCGGCCCTGGGAAATGAAAAACGAGAGGATCCAAACTGATTGAGACCCTCCACGAAGTCGTCTGAGTACACGCGAGTGTGAACGAGTACGAATCTAGCTTGAGTTTCGCCATCGGCCTGGGCTTGGGTATGCGTTTGAGCGTGGCAACGTTTAGGTTCGCGAGCGTGAGAAAGCTCGCTCGTAAGTTCGTCACGGCTGCGTCTCTCCGTGTTCGTGCCTACGCGCGTTGCGACGAAGCCGCAAACGTGTCCAACGTAGGTACGTATGAAAGATCAAGACCGTGCCAAGCCTCGCCGCATCACGCGGAGAGAGCCAAAAAGTGGGGAAAAAGGCGGATGGTTTCGGGAGGCGAGAAGGAAGGAGTAGAAGGAGGACACACGGAGAAAGCGTAGAGTCGAGGGAGACGGAGGAAAATAGCGTGCTCGCGTGTGTAAAAGCGTACTGTTGGCAGTGGAGGGAGGCAGTTTGATGCCGTTGGACGTACAATTGGAGGGGAATGGAGATATGGAGACTTGGAAAAAGACAGGGAGAGAGGGACTCGGAAAATTATGGCACAGGAGGAAACGAGGTGAGCCCGCCTCCACGGTAAGCCCGAGTCCCTCTCTTTCCACCTATATGTCCCACTCTGATACTCACTCGCTGTAATCCCTAGGAAAGACACGAGACCGTGGACACCACCATGCCGGGACGACAAGCTCGGAGTGCATGGCCAGCCGGCGTGAGTCTTGTCGATCCACCGTCGACCATCTATCCTCTCCTTTGTTTCGCGACTCAAGGGGATCGGGGGATTAACATTTTCTAACAACTCGGACCGTAAAATGGGGTTACTTTGAACAGGTTTTACAAGTTTTTTGTCGGTAACTTTTTTTAACATCCTACGTTTCGACTTTTTTTTGCTCCAATACAACAATGTGTCCTTTGGCTATCAAATGTACGAGAAAGTCAATTCCACCACCACACCGCAATTTTATATATTTTTTCTTCTCAAAGTGTCGAAGTAACCTCGAGTGTGGGGTTTCTTTGACGAGGCGTTGAAATAGATCTTATGTAGAAGATTAAGGGTTACTTTGACATCATTTTGATAGAAAGATTCAATATTTTACGCATTAGACGTATAATGAAATGGAAAACAACGACTTTTATAATGAAATTGTCATCTTTATCAAGGAAACGTTTTACACAAAAATATCAAGTACCTAGGGTACCATCAGAGGTACTTCATCAGTCTTATAATTATCATTGAGATCAAAATCAACATGAGCACCATTACAATCAACTTTGGCAAACTTATAATAAGCTTGAACGACAAATTTAAATACATTGGAATTCGCACACGTTTCAATCGTATTTTGGCGCTTTGGTAAAGTAGCCCTAAGAACTGTCAAAGTGAGTCTTAATGTCAATGACCCGCGGCCTGAACAATACGGTGACAAAGAGAACTGTTGGAGTCGTTGACGAACATGAGAGCCCAAGCCACATCCAGCCGGAATGGGATATAATGTTGGTAGATGTGGCATGTTTTTTTTCGAGCCAGTTACTTCGGACAATCGCATTGACAGCCGCACGCGAAACCAGCATCTGTAAGCGACGTTTGAATTTTCATTGCCTCTTTCCAAAACATTCAATCATTCGGACTCAAACGTGGGGCCGAAAGTTTATTGTTGCCACGATGGTGGAACGTTACGGCTGATGCCTCGTTACGTCTTCGTTCCGTAACTCGTTTCCCCCTTATTCACTTCTCTGTCTGTCCAAACGTGAAAGGTACCGCGGGCAAAATTTCTGCCAGTCACGAATACCACCGGTAAACGAGAAAGAAGGAAGTCCTTACACACGGCTTCAAGGGAGTACGTCGTTCAAACGCCTTTCAAATCTGGGGCTTTTTGCCGGTACTATTGTTCGTCGTTTGTCGCGAATTTATCACAATCTAATTCTATCTACGCCGATCTTATTTTCACGAAAACTTGACCATGTCAGAGAAGGGTTGTCGTCTGATTCGCAGCACCCTCGAACTCTGTGCTCGAAAAATATTTACGATTTATTACGTTGAAAAATGTCTCGACTAAAATGGCCGGGACAAGGTCCCCGTTCACCAGCATGACCGTCTGGCATGGCCGTCTGTGAAAATCTGGCTCGTCTGACAACAAACACTGCATCTACTTATCAGCACCCGGGCGACGAGAATGTGTCCCATTAGGGATCTACGAGTAATACAATCTCAGGCAAAACAGACGAAATTTGATATTAGCGAACACAAGTCCCAGATGCCAATTGGATTGCCCCCTATTTCTCGATTAACGTCGTTTGAGCATTTTTCATTATAGTTTTTCAACCGATATTTGGTTGAGCTCCGAAAAAAAATATCCATTCGTGATACCGTACACAAAAGTGTTGGGAAGTCTCAAGATGCACCCACATCTCTATAGGCATCTCTATTTGCTAGGGACACCGGGCATAGGGAGTCTTCATTGGGATCCAATTGAATTCTGCACTGTTACCCGATGAACGCCGTTTGAGAATTCTTACCACGCTCGAATCGAAAATATGTGAAAAGTGACGAGAAAAAACTACTTTACGAGCAGTAAAGTAAATAACAAACGACAATTACAGTGGATTTTCAGTGATGTGATTCAAATCGATTTTTAGCTATACTGTCTGAGGTGATTCACAGTGTTTTAAGATGAGACTTATAAAGGGTGTCACACAATGACCTGACATTTTAAGTTGCGCGCCATTTTTTTTTGTGGCGAACACAGCGTACTCATCTTTGACCACTGGCATCAGAAAGTCTTGAGGTTAATCATGGAGAATTACACGATCGGGCAACGCATAGAAATTGTGAAAATTACGCGTATTCTTCCAACAAGATGGCGCAACCTGCCACACTGCGGGTGAAACAATGCAGTTATTAGAGACGAAGTTGCATGGTCGTCGTGGAACGTTTGCAAACAGGGATGAGGTGGCAATTTATCGGATATTGCGTTCCACACATAACCTCCATGTACCTTATATTAAGATAAACATATTCGTACTGTTCAAATAAATGATACGTTTTATTAATAAATAAAAATGTCAGGTTATTTTGAGACACCCTTTATTTTCCGAAGATTCACTCATTTTGTATATCTACATATTTTGTTTAGAAAGATCAACATACAGAATGCGACTGGACCTATCAAGAATCGCATCGAATTCTGTTCAATAGTAAGGGAATCCTTGGCATTCCAATTGGATTTGTAAATTAGATTCCAAAGGGAAATCGCTATTAGAATCAGACAATTTCTGGACGGGAATCAGTCGTGGCACAGCATGTGGACCGCACGTCAAACTCCCACCTACAACTGTTTTTTCTCTCATGGTTATTTCACCCACACTTCTTTATATTAAACTTTATTAAGAGGGAAAATACATATAAATAGTCGAAAATGACGAAAACTTTCGGGATTTTCTTCCATCGCAACTACTGGACCAATCGTTTTTTAATTTGTAGGGTATTTTCTTGTACATTAGAAGACATGAAAAACTTTTTTTTTATTGACAGTAAGTGTTCATCAGCAGCCTGCAGCTAATTGTTGCTGAACAAATTTACCCCGCGATGTCGAACTGCGGTGGCAGTAGTTTTTTTTATCTGAAAGGAAAAATTCAAAAACCATTGCATTCTATATAAAAGTACCCTGTCGATAAACCAAGAAAAAGTTGAAAAGTAGCATATTGTAAT
The DNA here is from genome assembly GCA_951751655.1 of Ophion costatus. NCBI lineage: Eukaryota > Metazoa > Arthropoda > Insecta > Hymenoptera > Ichneumonidae > Ophion > Ophion costatus. Next base: position 42,499,315 of record OX632356.1, read on the forward strand.
AATGACGGCACTCAGAAAAAACAATATCGAATTTTCACCGAAAACGTTCGTTCCTGTTATGCAAAAAATGATTGTTTAATTATTTTTTTATTGAATATGGAGCTTTATCGATGAGGGTTTGCAAATATGTGTCTAAAAAGTTTGGTTCTTTTTTATAGTTTTTTTTATCGCTGCCGCAAATTTCCAAAATCGTTCAGCAACAATCGGCTACAAGCTGCTGATGAACACATATTGTTGATAAAAAGAAAAAATTTAATATTTTCGAACGTACAATAAAATACCCTACAAGTTTTAAAACGATTGGTCCAGCAGTTGCGTTGGAAAAAAATCCCGAAATTTTTCGTCATTTTCGACCATTTATATGTATTTCCCCCCTTAAAGCAACATTAGTTTTTTTAGCTCCTCCACGGTTCACAGCGTTGCCAGCCATTTTTGAGAGCCAAAGGAGAAAATAAGCTTACCTAATACCTGTGCGGCTCACTCAATTATACTGCAGGCATCTAGTAAATAATTGTAAATTTTTTTTAAACTTTCATACATAAATGATCTACGAAAAATTTTAAACTTAATTTTAAATTTAAATTAAATAAACTAAAATCAACATTTTTTTAAAACTTTCATACATAAATATACTACGAAAAATTTTAAACTAAATTTTAAATTTTAAATCTAAAAAATTTAAACTAAAATTTTTATTTTTTCAACCTGCTTTTTCTCGTTATTTCTGAAAATTCAAAAAACCCATACGGATGCATACAAACTATTGTAGGTATATAAAAAAATCTTAATTTCTGGATCGATCTTAAATTTTGCCTACAAGCTCAAATCAAAAGAAGTAACGATGCATCCAATATAAATTACAGTGGCATTCCTGTAAGTCTCCCACACGCCCTTCAAAAAGTCATGACATATTTTTTACAACTGGGTTTGGGCTGATTTGTAGAGGACACATATATTCAAAGGTGATCAGGATGACTCGGTAAATTCAAGTGTTCGTTGGTCCTCATTAACTTGGTGTATCCTGGTCGAGAATTGATGGATAGTGGTGTACGTTACTACGAACGTCATGCCCCGACAGGAACTCTACGTTCGTCAGAGAACCCCAGGAGTTCGGTCGAGAACGGGAAATTAGATTTCGAAGCTCTCACTCCTTGAGTCTCTCTCATTCGCTCCCTTCTCTCTCTCTTTCTCTCTCTCTCTCTCTCTCCCTCTCTATCTATCCCCCTGTCGGCAGTAGCAATACCACGGGTAGCAGAATGATGGCCTAGGCACCTCTTTCTAGTCGACGAAGAAATTTTCCTCTTTTGAGCTCGCATGCCGTGACTTCAGCTGTTTATATATATATATATATATATATATATATATATATATATATATATATATATACATACATACATATATATATAGTTGTGTACGTGTGTGTGTCTGCATATGTCTACATATACATCTATATGTTGTATGTGTATGTATCTATCGCAAGGAACACGTATCAAGATTTTCCCGAGAGATTGCGTACCTCATTCTCAACTCTCAGTCGCGCGTTACTTTTCTCTCGGTTTCATTCCCGACCAGGTTGACGTAAAAAATCCCAAAGAAATAGCGCGTGCTCTCGTTCCACGTCACGATTGATTTATACGAGTTAAAATGACGTTTTTTCTACCCCTCACTAACGTCTTTGCCAGGAACTGCCACACAATTACGGACCAAAAGGCACAAGAGTTATCCAAAAAGTTCCAGGTTTAGAGAGACAATATTCCCTTGCAGAAAAAAGGTGGAGCGGGCATGAAATCTATTTTTTCAATAAAGAAAATATTTTTTCTCGGCGCTAAAGAGTCAAATATTTTGCCCAGCAAGAAAAAATTTCTCGTTATGAATCGCGAGTACATTGTGCGGAAGAGAAAAATAAATTCGATGTATAGATTTAAATTATTCGATAAGATTAAAAATGAAATTCGATTGCAGAGTGATCGAGAATATTAAATTTTTGATTAACGGATTACACCTAACTCATAGCTAGGAACAAAGGAATTTTCGTAAAGTATGTCTGGGAAAAGATGTGCAGGTTTTCAATTTTTTTTTACATCAACCCTTCTTTGATACACTAGGTCATTTTGATGCGGACGAATTTAAAATAAAATGCTCACTTGCCCAGAATTGAAAGTTATCAATAATTTTTTACAACGATTCAATTTTATATTATTCGAATTTTAATTATGCAGATATATTAAGATATGTTTAAAATGCATCCAGGTTTTTTTTAAATAACAACAGACCGAAGGGTTGTTAAGGGCAGGTGAATGAAATACTATCTGAGTCAAATTGACTCAGTGTGTCTAATTGTAAGCCGTGGCCAAATATAAGTATGGCAAGGAAGGGTTAAAGAGTATAATTTTAAGTATCTTTTACAATTTTTACAATTTTACGATTACAATTTTACAATTACAATTACAATTTACAATTTTACAATTTACAATTTTACAATTACAATTTTACAATTTTTATATTGAAAAACATTCCCAAGCGTGGTAGATACAGTGGTAGGTTTGTGCAGACCGCTGTTTGAAAAACGTGCTCCGTGGTGACCACTGTTGCTCGGAAACAAATCATCCAAAATAAAAAAAAGCTCATTTCGTTTTTGCATTGAATTGTCTAGTGCTTGGACGAAGGATTTAATGAAAATATTGATTTTTGAAAAACGGGCTGCAGTCCAAAGTGAAAGTATCAACTTTTTGTGAAAAAACCTTCCATATTCGTTGATAAAAAAAACTATGCATCGAAAAGAAATTGATTCGTTCGATCACTGCTTTTTGATATGTAAGATATGCGCGTAAAAACAAATAATCGGTGCAGCGGCCTTCAAGATACCCCGCTGATCGATCTTGACAAAGTAATTTTGAGAAAAACGCGTTTAAAGTTCTCCAGTTCGCGAAACTTACTCATAAGCGCTCATAACTCCTTCAATTTTAACCGGATCGACACGAAATTTTCCGAGAACGTTTTCGAAATGTTTTATTTCGGGAATCCGTTAAAAACCAAAAATCGATATTTTCACAAATTTCAACCAGGCGTAAGCTCTTTTAGCAAAATGATAAAGTCGCTCTCTGTCGCCCTCTCTGTGTCTTCCTCTATTCCTCTGCCCCTCTCTTCGTCATCGTTTCCGATGTCCGACGGCATACGGGTTTATACTACTCGACACGAGTCTATACGCGCGAATGCCATCTACCGTATGTGCAAAGGGGACAAATTAGGCACGGATAGGCAGAGGGTGTGAGAGAGCAAGAGAGAGAGAGAATTAAGGGAGGAAGAGACAAGAAGAGAAAGAGGCCTAGGTGACCGTGACCATACGTATCAGAATGCAAGGTGCGCATTTGTGTGTGGTACATTCGCGTACACATATGCGCATATGTGTGAAGTGGATAAAGCTCTCAATCAGACGTCGAGTCCGGTGGCCGTCGCCCCCGAGCGAAATCCATCGATCAACTCAATTAACTAATTGCCCCTTGCGCTTGGCTTACCGGCACCTACTCCCCGAGCCCACCCAACGCCCCACCCGCCCCGTGTCGCTTCGCCCACTTTCAACCCCTTGTGAGCTTTTCCTCTCTGATTTTCCAGTGTAGCCATATCATTTTACGCCAAGTTATTTCACCTCAAATTTTACGGCAATTCGATATGAGGGCGGATTTCGTTCTTCACATTTTCACGGCAATCTTCCAGTCGCGAAGGAAAATTGGCTTCTTCCCATTGTCGAATCCGTCCTAACTTCCCTTACCTCTTGCGAAATGAAGGAAAAACAAATGTTTTTCGACCTAACGACGGACTGATCAATATCGACGTGCGAAACTGTCACTTTACGAGTAGTCGTATTGGCCCTAGCGTGAAAAACAAACCAATAGAGTGTCGGTTGTGCTACTTGAAAAATGTATTCTCTCCACCGTGTCGCCTGTCACACGAAGAATAAACGTGAATATTTTTCTTTGGCTCGTCCGTAAAATACAGCCGAGCGTAATAAGTTGGGAAACCAGTCAATTAGGGAGCGCGAAGCGAAACGTGGCTGCATGATCCTAGGTAAATAGCCGTAGGTGCTCGAACGGGGAAGAGACACGAAGGCGGGAATGAGCCGAGCGCGGGACAAATATATAAAGTATGGGCAGAGTGATAGGAACGAGCTGAAAGGGGTCTGAGAGTTCGACTGTCAAGCTCCAACGGCAAACGTCCTCAGACGAACAAAAGCCAGCCACGGAATGGGGAAACGAGAAAAGGCGACGGGGATGGTGAGGGCAGGATTGCCGGTGGGTCAAGGCACAAAGTCGAGAATTTAGAGCTCGATGCACTCGGCAAACAAAACCTGCACGAACGAGGATTGGCTCGTCTAATTGCCAGTGTTCCCAACTCCCAGTCGCGAGCTTTCGTACCCTCCGGACATCGAGGGGAAATTAAAATTTTCCTCGTTCGCAGACGATAGTGAGATAAATGAATTCGGTTTTAAATTCAGTGTCGAACGCTGTGAATTTATAGAAATAACGAGACAGGGAAAATCGTCACGCGATATTAATGATGAAAATTCGGGAAAAAGTTCGATCCGGGTACCCTTCCCGTGCACTCGGAACTCTACGTATGAGGGATTATAATGGGGAGTAAAATTTTTAACTCCGGCGAGCGAGGCAAAAATCGCATTTGTTTCTTTATTTCAGGCACAAAAGTTACGAAAACCGACGAAAGAAAAAATCAAACGCTTTTGAGGAAAAACCTCATTTCAGGGGGGAATAAGTTTATGCAAGAAGTTCCGAAACTTTGGAAAATAGGAGCAATGAAAAATTGTGCGACGGTTTGCAGCTCTGGCATGATAAATATCAATTTTTTTTCTCCCTATGTTGGGGATGAAAATTGAGCTGATTGAACGAAAAAGAAGGAACTTTCGCGAAAAATCACTGGCAAGCATATTTCGTGTTGTATTTTACGAGGTTCTCGTAGCTTCGCTTTCCCGACACGCGACGTTCGAGAAAGTGGCCGCAAAGAGGAGGAATTTATCTTCGAAACGATGCCGAGGGTTGCCTCTCGGAAAGGGGCAAAAAGATGAGGAATAAGAAAAGTGAAAGGGGCGTCGAGAGACCGAGTGAGGTGGCGAATGAACGAGCTTGGTAAATGCATTCCAGCCGACGAAACGTCTGGCTTATAAATCGTCTCTCCGAGGGTCAAGAAAGTGAGGCGAAAAGAGCGAGAGAGCGAGAAAGCGGAAGAGGTGTGAGTGAAAAAAAAGGTGGTACAAGATAAATCTGATCCCTCGAGTTCTGTGATAAGCAAAGTGGAACGATTACTCTTAACCAGGTGTAATGACAGAATTCGATTACTGCTCGACGGATTGTCAGAACGTAAATAAAACTAAGAAACATTCCTAGTAGTCGCTGAACCCCACCAAATAAAACATTATTCCAATGCAAATAGTAATTAAGAAAATTCGTTGCAATAATCATTAAGGGCGGAGGTACCTTTAGGCAAGGAAAAAATTGTTGATTGTCATCACTTTTTTTTAAACGAAAGATTTATTCACAATTTTTTTCAGACTTAGAGCATGTTTTATTACTAGTTTCGGCTGATACACGTTTTTTTTACTATTCTTTAAAAATGGCGGAGATATGGCACAGTCTTCTAAACGGGTTGCGGTGGATGTTGTCGGACGCCTCCGCACGTAGCGTCAGAGGGATTAATCTGAAAACAACCAACAAAGATTTTTCTTCCATTAACGCTCATAAGCAGACTATGAACCGAGAAAAAGTGAGAAATTTTGTTAAATCGATGAAACGGTATGCTTTGAAACAAAAAGATCGAATTTTCCAAAAAAAAAAACATGTTTACATTTTGCAATAAAAAAGTACTTAAAAGAAATTTCAACCATCTAGGGCCATGTGTTAAACAATAAGGTGTCAAAGATTTAAACCACATTTCATCAGAATCGCGCGATTAGTTTTTCAGTTACACATCACGACAGTTTTGAAAATGAAGCTTTGAAGACCGTGCCATACCTCCGACATTTTTAAAGATTAATAAAAATTAAAAATACCATGTAACAACCAAAAGTAGTAATAAAAATGACTCTGAGTCTCGAGAACGGTAAAGAAATCTGTCCTTAAAAAAAATCATACCAATCAGCACATTTTTTCCTCGCCTAAAGGTATCTCCCCCCTTAACATAATTCTTCCGTCGTTCACTTTTTGTCTACATACAAAAAAATATCATTTGACAAGATCTTGCAGTCGATTTTCCTCCAATATAATAAAATCGATAACACTAATAATTATTATTATAATAATAATACAACTAATGATAACAATTACATAATAATGATGGACAAATTGATTTATTAACGTATCTGGTCAAATATGGTATCCGCAATGGGTGTCAAACGAATTTCAAAACGCGCGGATGATGATACGAGGCGTGCGAGCGAGGGTGTAGAGGAATGGCTCGAAGGGTGCAAAAGGCTTATAAGCACCGCGCCTACTCGGCATATATGTTTGACGAGGGTGAAAAGTGCTGACGATATTCATACTCGAATCTTTTCCGCGGTGAAGAGAAATCAGGGTATGAGGCACTGGAATGAGAAGCGCCAGGAGGGGGGGGGGGCAACGATGGTACAGTGGGAAATGCCTATGAAGTCTTCCATTTCTTGCGTGGTAAAAGAGAGAAGGGGGGTCGGTTGTGTGGTCGGAAAAAGCGCGAGGCGCGGAATGGCAAGGGAATAAAGATTTCAAAGTGCGAACACTCGTGAATTGCATATATGGCCTAGTGGGGTGAGGAACAGAAAATAAAATAAAAAAGTAAAGAATTCGGGAGTGAGAGAGAGAGAGAGAGAGAGAGAGAGAGAGAGAGAGAGAGAGAGAGAGAGAGAGAGAGGGAGAGAGAGAGAAGCGTCCTGTGGCCTGGAGAGCAATTCTCTCACGCCGCGATGAGCTCTTCAATGTCTGCGTCAAGATTTTTTCGTTCATTGGATTCGATGCGCGTTGCGCGAAATCAATTTTGAGCGACACACAACAGGCCGATATCGAATGTTCATGACTGAACGATTTTTTTTTTCCGTCGTGTAATATTCTTCAGCTCTCCGTCGAAAATATAATTGATCCCTGTCGGATCGTTGCCTGCGATTTTATAGAATCCCGAATGCAAAATTTGCGTGCACGCTACAAAAAATTAATTCGCATTTGTTGAAAGAATTCCTTTCGCAAAGGGCCGTATTTTGTGGAGGGGGGGGGGAGTAAGGAGGGTCCTTCTGAATCAATGGTCAATGACGGTTGTGCTTATGACGTTACGTAGATTTCGAAACCGAAAAAAAAACATATTTTCTCTATTTAAAAACATATAATATATCAATTATTTTATTCGACATGTTAAGCACATAAAAGAGCAACATTTCAACAGTATTTAAAAAAAATTTCATCCAAAAATTTGGGAAATTGAGCCGGTGGGACCTGGTTTCCGGAGCCCCCTAAAAAAAGTGTCCTTGCGGTGGTCAGGATAACTCATGACGACTTTATCTGAAATTAAAGAACCTTATTTTTTTCCTTTGGTAGGTAAGTACAGCTCCCGCTGAAACGAAGGATTTAAAGAAAATTGTAATTTCAATTTTTGGCACAATTGCATGCAAAATAGTTCGATTTTTGGCATAATTTACGCTACGTACAGCCTTGTGAAATTAGTTGTAATCGAAAAAAAACCTTCGTTCAATCCCTAGACAATGTTATTTCCAAGAAGCGTGCAACATTTCAATAAGATCGGTCCATTCGTTTTTAAGAAATCGTGTCCACCGACTTCACAAATAGTGTTTCGAGAAAAATGCGATGTACCTGCGTCGCTCCCGGTCGGTCTTTCCCAACGGGGGAAATTCCCAGAAGCTTTCTCTCTTAGACTTTTACTCCTATTGACTTAAAACTTTGGGAGTTTTGGGAGTTTTTTAAAATGGCTCTTTAGAAATTTTCAAACCCACATAACCCCTTAATGAAAGTGAGTCGCAATCAAGTATTATAACCAACAATAAACACTAATTAAAAAAATTGCGCAAATTTATTTGCTCAATATTATATTATATTATATTATATTATATTATATTATATTATACTATATTATATTATATTATATTATATTATATTCTTTTGTTCTTTTTCTTTCTAAAGTTCTATATTATATTCTGTTTCTATATTATATTTCTATATTTCTAGAGTTCTGTATTATATTCTATAAGAATATTATATTCTTCTGCTAGTGACATTTTTATCAGTATTATCCATAATATTTTGCTTCAAACATTCTGTGACCCCTTGTTTTTATTGTCGTTACGAAATCATTGGAATGTTTTACACGGGTCAGCAGTTTATTTCAGGTATCTAAAATGATGAGCTTGGCAAGAAAGTGTTCGAGTTTCATGAACAATAATAACTTAAAAAAACAGTCTTGAAACTAATTATTAATTTTATTCTATGTATCCACCATCGGATTTTATTTATTTTCTATTTAGAATCCAATGGTAGATTTTTCGAATCACCCAAAGCAAAACATTAAAGCAGTCTTGAAACGAATGATTAATTTTGTTCTACGTATCTTAGAATCCGATGGTGGATACATCGAATAGTTTTATTCGATCGTTCGTTTCATGACAGCTTTGATATTTTATTTTTTGTGATAAAACGCGGATACTTTCTCGCCAGTCTAATATTTTGTGTATCAATTATAAGTTAGAAATTTGGCACCTCCATAAGGTGCCGTACAAATCTGACGATTTTAAGAGCCATCATTTTTCGTTAAGAGTTCGGGAACTTGGCTTGAAATTTTACCAGTATACTGGCATGTATTTTTATTCCATTATAGACGAAAATCAGATAATCGTTAAATATTCAGGTTCGCGAATGGATACCTCAAGCATATAATATGCGATTATTGACGACTCAAACCTGTTAATTACTCACATCTGCAAAACTTTTTTTGGAAAATAAAAATGTAGCGGGAAACTTTTGATTGGAGTTTCATTACACGTATAAAGATACGCGTATGGGAGGCCATTATACCATAAAGATCGTAGCATTCACGTGCTGGTAATATTTTCTGGGAAAAAGGAATCTTCCTCCTTCGGTGGACACGAGTAGAAAGAGGAGCCTCGAGAGTAGAAAGACCGCCTTATCTCGTCGTTTCCGGTCCAGCGAGTCGGAAATGCGTAATAGGGAACGAGAGAAGAAGGAGCAGTAACACGTTAGGGGAGAAGCGCTTGCAACGCGTGGCAGAATATATCCGTCCGTTAAGTCGCGACTAACAGTAGGAAAAAGCGTTTCCCAAGGGATTTCATCGAAACGACCGTCTTGCATTTTTTACCCGATCGATCGACGCTAAATTCTTCTGCACCGGACGATAGAAACAAAATGAAAGAAAAATCGGGAAGAAATAGCCAAATTTTTCGACAATCTGATAACGACCTAACCACAACAATGTGCAAAGGATTTCTGGAAAGAACTATCCGCATCCTCTCGATCCTCCTAGTAAGGCAGTATGAAGATAATCCATTTCTCATATTCAGGTTATATCATAAGTGGCTGATGATACATAACAATAGGGTATTACATCCTTTTTTGAAGGGTGCGTCAATTTGATCCTTTGGTGGTAATAAACTACTAGAATTTTTGTTCCCGTTTTATGAAATTGATAAGTGCCATAAAAATGCACTTAAGAGGTGACGTGGATTTGAGATTTAAAAAAAAAACAATTTTTCTAAACATTATTATCTAATTGTAAAATATGTCTAGAATATTCTCCCGAAGTTTTAAATCAATCGGAGTAAAGGCTAGCCTTTGGGAATTACCCCCGTTGGGGAAGACCGGCCGGGAGCGACGCAGGTATATCGCATTTTTATCAAAACTCTATATTTAAAATCGGCGGACACCATTTCTCAAAAACTAACGCACCGATCTTATTGAAATTTTGCACACTTTTTCAAAATAGCATTGACTAGTTATTGAACGAAGGTTTTTTTCGATTGCAACTAATTTTTAAAGGTTATACGTAGTGTAAATTGTACCAAAAGTTGAACTATTGTGCATACAACTCTGTCAAAGATTCAAATTTCAATTTTTTTTTAATCCTTCGTTCAATCACGAGCTATACTTATCTACTAACCAAAAAAATCTGGGTTTTTTAAATTTCAGATAAAGCTATCATGAGTTATCTTGACCACCACGAGGACACTTTTTTTAGGGGTCTACGAAAACCAGGTCCCGCCGGCTGAATTTCCTAAATTTTCAAATGAAATTTTTGAAGAAATATTTCTTAAATGTTGCTTTTTTATGTACTTAACATTTTTAATAAAATAATTTATATGTTACATTTTTCTTACATGGAGAAAATATGCTTTTCTGGCTTTGAAACCCGCGTAACCTCTTAAATTTTATATTTCAAATTTCCCGCGCGAAAACTGGCGAAAACGCTTGCCACCATGCTGCTTCGGTTCGTAACGTCACTTGCATTGTTAACATCCACGATGCGCTAATTGTGAATACGAACATTTTTTAAATTAAAAATGACACAATCCCTATCATTGGTGTGTGAGTAAATGTAAGAATGTAAATGTAAGTAAATGTAAGAATGTAAATTAAAGTAAATGTAAGAATGTAAATGTAAGCAAATGTAAGATTGTAAATGTAAGTAAATGTAAAAATGTAAATGTAAGTAAATGTAAGAATACGAGTATAAAAAAACCGGGAAAGTTGTGGATTCAAATTGCCAAGTGATGTAAATATGAGGAAGACTTGGTAAAACTTGCGAGAAGATGGCCAAACTCATTGTCCGAAAAAACTCGTCTGCACTTTTGTGAAGTACAGATGACTATTTGAAAATTTGCCTCTATGACAAGCGAGAACGTATAGCTGCTGACGCTTTCTTTTACAGGTTAGAGAGTCATACGTCTACCCCTTTCTTTGTTTACCATGTCAATGACGGCACGTCGGAATCCATCATGGCGGCTACCGTTTCGCATATTCGTTGAACAGATAAAAGAAGTATGTTAAAAAAATGAATTCTAAAGCTTATTTTGTCTTTATTAATTAAAACCAACATTATTCGATTGCTTATTGCGAAAACTACCTTGTTGATGCATTCTTGGAATTTTTTTTATATGGAGTAAAATACCCTATTCTTTCTAAACACCAATGCTCTCCGATGAGCTTGTTCTTGCGATTTTTTCTCCGAGGTACATGAATACATTTATCACGGATATGTTGAAGCCTGAGCTTGAAGACACATGAAACCTTTAAGGGGTTATGCCTGGCTGTAAAAGTTGGAAAATCACCATTTCCAAAACCAATAATTTTGACAGTAGTATATAATTTTATAAATGTTCCCGAAAATTTCAACGTGAACGGATCAAAATTGACTAAAAAAACATTAATTCTAGATGTAAAAGTGTAGTATTTGATTGACGGATTTTTTTTCCGATGTATACTTTCGACTTGATGAACGTCAAATCCCCATTTTTTTCGCAAGCATCAAGACTCGCTTTGAACACGCGCCATTTTTTTATTCTATGTTTTGGAAATTCGTTAGACGAATCATAGGATAAATTAACATATTGAAGCGTTGAATACGTTCTTGCTGTTTTCCAGCAGATGGCGGTACCAGAACTGCGTGGGCGTAGCGAAGATTCATAGTGTTAAGCATGTTAAATTTTGTGCCAACAAAGAGTATTTCCGGGCAATTTTACTGCACTACGTTATTTTAAAAAAATCTGCAGCTGAATCATGGACACAATATGCATTAGTTTAGACTTTTAAACGCTTCAAAAATAATGATTTTAATGTGTTGAATTGAAGGCAATACTTTACGAAGACTCGCGGCAGATGCTAGCGGAACTTGCAGAATCATTAGGAGTTGATCACCCAACAGTTTCGAAACGTTTGAAACCATTGGGAATGATTTTTCAAAATAAACCATTTATTTTCACGAAAAAAAACAGCGAGAACTCATGCAACATCCCAATATTAACGAAATCTGTTTGATTTGTTTATATTAGATAACCTAATTGAAAAGGGAATTGTTCAGCACAAAAGACTGTAAATCGATTATAATGAAATATTTGTACACAAAAAAATTACAAAGTATTTTTCAGATGATACTTTTCCAAGTCCATAATTTTGTAGAAATTTATCATCACGATTTTCCACTGTACAAATAATCCATATATGACCTTTTCGACTGCTACACCTAGGCATATTAGGCCTAGGTCCAATCGTCAAAAAAAAGCATCATCGCGATTTTCTAAAAATAGAATCCTCAACTATGATCTTTTTCGACTATTACACCTAAGCATCTTATGCCGAGGAATAATAGTCGACTAGTAAAAGCTCACATTTTGGATTTTTCTATACAAAATCGTGACGTTAAATTTCTTTGTCACCTTGTCCCGATTGGACAAGTGCTTCAACTCGACAGGCGACTAGAAAAATACTCGTAGATCTCCTCAATTGATAAGAGCCTCCGAAATCGTTAAGATCGAGCACGAATTGATAGAATCCAAGAAAAGGAATTCCCAAAAAACGCAAATTCAGAAAAAGTTTCGTTTCGAACAGCTGTCACTTTTCGGATCATGAACTGTCAATCAACAGTCCTCGAAGACGATATTGAGCTCCACAACGTGGAAGGACGAAAGAAGATGATCCGAATGACCCGGCCTCCACTCCATAAAATTCATTTTCGAAACTTCGGTAAATCGTGTGTCGAGGCGCTACCACCCTGCGCGTTTTCGAAAGTTGGTAAACGACAGCGAAAGTATCATACGCCTGCTTCGCGTGCACCGTAACGATCTTTTACCAACGCACGTTTATTCCTCTACTTTGAGATTGCACATGCAGATATATAACGCACCGAGAGGTGGTTGAGGGACAGGAGTGTGGGATTCTCACTGCGGTGCCAGCCAGTGTCGAGGGTCTAACCAGATTTACGATTCGCCCTTCCATCCATGAAGGACGGCGAGAAAGGAACGAAATAGGGAAAGGGGTCGAGAAAGCTTGCAACGAGGAGACGGAGTACAGGAGGAGGGAGAAACTAGGGATTTGTTTTGTGCTAGAATGTACATACAGGCATGCGATATCAAGTTGATTGCCCGCACATCCACTATAGAGGCGCGGAGCTTCATTCCCGCTCGTTGTGCATTTACGATTATGGCTCTACAACACCCTGGCTCTATACGAGCCGGTGACTATGATCCTCAGTTAGCTATGAGCAACGAGAAAGCCCGTGCCCAGTTACAATGTCGATGGTCAACTATCCACTGCTACCTCGTCCTCCACGAAATCCCCAGTATAAAGGGACTCGCGCAAATTCGGACCACCCCCGGAAAGACTGTTCGACTCGTTTAGAATCGTCAGTGCACTGGACTCCAAGACAGAAAGAGTATGAAAAATGCATACGGGTCGCTGAGGGAAATGGCAAAGTGGAAACGTCAACCTGGATTCTCTAGCCTGGCGCCCAATTTTAACGTGGAGAGGACATCTTCGTTGCATCATTTATTGGCATGCATATGCAGTAGCGTCGTATTTTTAATTCAATCTCATAACTTGGACGAGCAAGAAGTGTGGAGCATTTCAGTACCGTGCAAAACGTCAAGGTCAGCCTTATAATCGTGATGGGAAGACAGAGAAAAGAGAGTGGCTGAGAGATAGGTTTTAAGACGGGATATAGATTTACACACGATTTAAAAATTCATTTAGGTTTTTTCTTTCAACGATAGAACTATAGGTGTAGAATATTTTTCCAAAGTTTCAAACCGAAATTCGAAAAACTTCAAACGCTAAGCACGTCAACGGCGTGCCTTGCCGCTCTGATCCACAGCCCGCGCCACAAGTAGTAGTGACGGCGCAGACGGGCAGGCAGAGATGGGCACAAAGTAATGAAATTAACAACTGAAAGTTACCATTGCTACTATAATTGATGGTTTTGTTACTTTATAACAAATTAATTCAGTAACTAGTTACCACAAGTACCTAGTGCAATTTAATTCAAATTCTATGTAAACTTCAAACGCGTTTTTCTCAAAACTGCATTTTCGAGATTGGCGTACTGGATCACTCGAAAACTAGTGAGCCTACTGAGTTGAAACTTGGTGGGAATATCAATAATATTGCTACCATCGACTTAACGCGAGTTGTTTTGGAGAAATTAGAAAAAAAAAACTACTTTTTGAATCCAAATTTCACGAAAATTTTGCGTGAAATGTTGACTTTTTTTCGTAAATGCGTGTCATTCTCTTTAATTGACATTCCATTCGTTTCAATTTCCGTTAAATAGACTATACATGTTGTGACTGAAAAAATGTTTGAATTTTTTTGCAAATATGAGTCTACGGAAAGCTAGATTCCACGCTGATTCGCAACCTCCGCGGCAACCTTGCTGTCACACTCTGCCACAGCTCCGCCACTTTGATGACAAATGAATTTAAAAAAAATTGTTTCGTGTATTCAAATATACTATTAAAGTATACGTACAGTTTGATAAATGTAGAATAATTATAGTAAAACGGGGTTAAATTGACATTCAGAGTAACTATTGACAGTTTTTGGGGCTACTTTAACAGAGCCCTAAAATACGGTTTTGACTAATTCTTTTGTAACGTTTTTCTCTATTGCTGCTCAAATTTTTGGTTCAAGTTTATTATAATGTTGCTAAAATTGATAGCAATGTTGCTCAAGTTGATTTTGATCTCAATGGTAATTATAAGACTGTTTAAGTGCCCATAATATTACCCTAGGTACTTGATCTTTTTATATAAAGAGTATCCTCAATAGAGATGACAATTGAATTTAAAAAAATCGTTGCTTTTCATTTAATTCCATGTATAATGCATAAAATATTCATTTTTTAAATAAAAATGAGGTCAAAGTAACCCTCAATCTTTTCCGTAAGTTGGATTTCAATGCCTTGTTGAAGAAACCCCACACTGGAGGTTACTTTGACACTTAAAAAAAATGTGGCTGCGGGTGGTGAAGCTTGACTTTCTTATACATTTGATAGCCAAAGGACACATTGTTTTATTGGAGCAAAGAAAGTTGGAATTTAGAATGTTGAAAAAAGTTACCTTTCTCTTTTTTTACCTACAAAAAACTTTCAAGACCTGTCTAAAGTAACTCCTTTTTACGGTAGTTCTTAGCTTAAGCACCCATCAAAGTTGCTCGATTTTTTCCTGTCTAAAAAGTATAACGGTCGCGAGGTCGAATTTTCCGATTATGATAAAATTTGGCATGTCCGTAGAATAGATAAAAATAGGCGACGCGTATTCTTTTATATCTGCGGAACCCGATTTTTGAGGGGTGAAACGCACCTTAAAAAATAGGGGTTTTTTTCGCTTTTCGTTGGAAATTTAGGTAATTATGCAGAAGTAGGGCTTAATTTTGGCGGAAGATTTTTTTTTTTGCCATAAATTACTTTAATTAGTCACCTCTAGTGATATTTAGCCGGCGGACGCTGACATTTTTAATTTTTTCCATGAGTTATGGGGTTTTTAATCAAGGCGAAAAATGCGATAAAATAGGGCATTTTCGTATTTTTTTGACGCCTAAACTGAAGGTAAGGAGTAGGGGGATTTATGAAATGAGCCTTCCAGAATATACCCAAACAAACCCAAACAAACCCCAACAACCCAAACAACCACATCACTTATGGCAACAATTAAAAATGCCAGCCTCTTTTTGGTATTTTTCGTATTTTTCAACGCCCAAACTTTATGAAATGAACCTTCCAGAATATAACACTGATTTGTGTTAATAGTATGCACATCAGTATACATCTGGTAATACCTGATAATAGCGCGTGAACACAACAATAACCATGTTGACGTTCCGTGGTACGGTATTTTGATTGTGATTGAGGTTCTCTTCTAAGGTAAGTATACGAAAATACAGTAATAGAGCGAACATGGCTAAATATCAAAAGGTTCCAGACAGAAATGGAGTAGGCAGGTGCTAAATAATTATCTAAATATAAAAATCTAAATAATTATCTCGACATCTCACCTTCAGTCTAGGCGTCGAAGTATACGAAAATGCCCTATTTCATTGCATTTTTCGCCAAACGTCAAAACCTCATAACTTATTGAAATAATTAAAAATGTCAGCCTCCGCCGGCTAAATATCACTAGTGGTGACTAATTAAAGTAATTTATGGCAAAAAAAAAATCTCCCGCCAAAATTGAGGTGGAGCCCTACTTCTGCATAGTTACCGAAATCTATTGTTATCTGCATCGTGTTCATCTGCAATGTATAGTACACGGAAAAATAAACGTTTTGCAGTTTGAAATATTGTCATATCTCGTACCATTAAAATGTTATCGACGAAAAACAAAAAAACGCCCCTATTTTCGAGGGTGCGTTTGACCTCTTGAAAATCTGGTTCCGCAGATATAAAAAAAATTCGTGTCGCTTATTTTTACCCATTCTACAAACATGCAAAATTCCGTCGAAGTCGGAGAGTTCGACCGCGCGACCTTTCCTTGTAAATGTATGTCCTGCCTCAATACATGGGAAGCTCTCTCTCTCTCTCTCTCTCTCTCTCTCTCTCTCTCTCTTGGGTCCATTTTTCGTGCATCTCCAGGTGATAAGGTCTCGTTAAATAAGTAACAGCGAAAAATTGAAAAAGGAACCTTCGCGAAGCGGCCTTTTTCTCTCAATACTTTTTCGTCCTCGTTCCCTGCACCTTCAGCATCTTCGCCCGCGTCCTTCCACCACTTCGACTAGCCCTCGACTTGAACCCGCGGTGGAAAATCTTCTTCAAGTCGTGCCTCTCGGGCACGAGAAGTGAGTGTCTGCTGTCACGGATGAAAGGAAGTGTCTAGCCAGCGCAACGGAATTTCCACAAAGGGTAGGTGAGGAGAAGATGCAGTAGTCCCTTCTTGAGGGACGCCTTGCAAGCCTCGCGCTCTTGGTCTATCTTATTCTCTTCTCCTCCTCCCCCTCCCCCCGGCCTTCATTCTCATCCCCCTCGGCTCACTGCCACCCAAGCGCCTTGGCGCTCATCAGCCGACGCCACTCCATGACATCACCTTCCTCCGCGAGAGAAGGCTGATGAAGAAGAAGGAGAAGAAGAAACAAGAGGACGAGGAAGCACACGGCGACCAGGAGAAGAAGGACAGGGGAGAGGAATTGAAAAAAGAATGGGAGGGAAACGAAAAAAAAAGAAAAGGGTAAGGAGCTCTTGGGTCTCTCCTCGTTCGCTCGAGTCGCGTAGCCCGTAGAATTTACTAGCTATTGTCTCGGTGGAGGCCTCGGGCCGATCACGCGCCTCTTTCGGAGACCTTTGCCAAAAGCTGACTAACGTTTCGCGTACGACAAGATAGGAAGAGACGAAGCACGACAGGGACCACCGCTAGACGGTAAGAAGAGGGAACGAGCAAGAAAGAAAAGACGAAATGCTTGCATCGTGCCACGAATTTTATTCGCACCTGACCCATTACTAAAACGTTCCACCCCTATACCGGCGAATGTTGGCCTCGACTCTACCCAGGGAATAAAAAGAAAATTGCCACGTGTCCGGCAAACGAGCAGCTGTATAAAAATTCCTCTGCAGAAAACCATTGAAAAATCCCTCCCACGCGCATTTCGCTCCCTCGGGCAATCGAAATCTCGCTGCCTAGAGCCACACGTGTCTTCGCGACTGTCAATTTGTCTTCGTGTGAGCTTTGCGGGCTTCACGTATTTTTCAGAACAGTGAAACGTTTATAGATTTGAGGCCAAATTTGTATACACGATGTGCAGAGGAGAGTATATATATATATATATATATATATATATATATATATATATATATATATATACTCTCCTCTGCACATCGTGTATACAAATTTATATATATATATACTCTCCTCTGCACATCGTGTATACATCGTGTATACATATATATATATGGGGATGGAGAACGAAAAAGGAAGGAAAGAAGAAGCCGAGCGATCCTCTCGTCCTACAGATGGACTTTTACGTATTCGCATACTGTCGGATATGAAATTCAGGAAAAGTGACATCAGCGACCTATCATACGAGTGTACTGTTTTGAAATATTTGAAAACTCGAGGATGATATTCTCGTGGCCGCGATGAATAACACTCGAATTGAAGTAGGCACATGTACGTGCGTGTGTTTGTATGTGTGTATATGAAGGGTTAAAAAAAAGTACCTCAAGTGCTTTAAAGCCCTACTACGCCAATTCCGAGGACAATTAGACCTGCTATCCCCATCGAAATATTTGAACGCTCGCAAAATTTCATATTCACAATGTAACGAGTTTCCTTATAAAATGAGTAAAACAAAAAGAACTCGTATCGAATGATTACGGTGAAAATGCACGTGTCCTCGGGATACATAGGCCGGTGAATCTAAGCGTCCCGGTAAGTTACGTGATCTGGCACGAGAAATAGTCGTCCATCACCCTCGAAACCAGGAAAGAAGCATCGCCGAATCGACGAAAAGTTTACCAGCGATGAAATAGACAGGGAGAAAGCAGTAGGGACGAAGAGGGAAAGAAATAAGGGAAGGAGGAGAATCTTACGTGTGTGCGAGTTTTCAATGTTGGCGCGAATCTGGCTCGTACGTGCTCGAAAGGTTTGCACGTATGAGCCCTCCAATACACGCTTTGCGATGCAGCAACGTCTTTGGTACATCGAAACTACCCTCTCCATTGACAGATCGCAACTCTCGAGCCTAGCGTCGACTTCGTCGTCGTTGAGAGTGCTGCATAAGCTTATTAAAAGCGACGTACGCCGAACTGGAAATCGACGACATATTGGGCTATGCTATTTTGGCTCTTGAAGCGCTATAGCTCTTCCAACCTGTCAATGTCAAAACTTGATCCAATCCTACGATCAGGCAAGAAAAAAAGAAATTCGCATGGCTGCTCTTTCGCGAAGTGCATATATTTTTGTCTTCTTAATTCGCATTTTGCAAAATTGCTCGGAGCTTCTTGTCGAATTCCATATTCGACGACAAGGTGGGCGTATTTTCTGGCTGCGCATGTTACTTATCGCAACTCGTCAGGGTGGCAATTTCAGTCGCAAGCGAATGTGAACATTTCGCTATTCGCGTCGGCGAAAAAAGCTGTGATCCGTTGCAAAGATACAATTAGAGGGAAAAGTCGCTGAATTTTAAGAGAGGCGGTGAGGGGTTTGGTGGACAATATCCGGTTGTAACGCCGCAGAGGCGAACAAGAGGTTCGTAAGAGCACGACGAGGACAGAGAGAGAAAGAGGCCGAACGTTGCAAGTTCTCTGTGGGCGCTTCGCACGCTTCAACACCGCGAGGGTGAGTTTCTTTTTTTGTCACTGGTGGAGAAAGAAGAGGACGACGACGACCAGGGTTGAAGGGGCAAGAGGGGGCTGCTGGGTTTCGCGATGAGGATAGGCTCGCCTGGGGAGAGCACCGAGTACTCGAGAGACAATGAGGCCGCTCACGAGTGTCGCCATGAGTGGATGCTCTCGACTATTGCCAACTCAGGCTCTTCAAAAAGAGTGAGAGAGTGAGAGGTAGAGAGCAAGGGAGAAAGGAAGCAAGATGCAGCAAGATAGAGGAACGAGAGGGAGAAAGAGGGGAAAAGAAGCTCCTGTTTGCAGCAACCTAGACTCACAGAGGCTCGGCAACAACGTTCACATCAGCGTCATCTAGAGCCGACACAGGAAGCAACTTTTAATTCGTTTCCTAGAACCCGACACCCTTCTACCGATTCTTCAATCCGTTCTCATTTTTGCCCAAACTCTGCTTCAGCCTCTTTCCCTTCTTCTTAGTCTTCTTCAGCCTCTTCTTCAACTAGTTCGTCTTCTTCTACGGTCGCTTCTCATTGTTCCCTCTATTCTTCTACTCTTCTGACACCTCTATCATTCTACTCTTCCTCCACTTCAACTCATCCTTCTTCATCTCCTCGCTGTTGGCTGCAGCCTTATTTCCTTCATCCCCTTCTCCATCCGTCTCCTTCTCTTCTTCGACAGCCTGCCCCCCGGCGCACGCCTTCTCAACTTCTTCTTGGCCTTCCCTGACCCAACTTCAAGAATTCCGCATTGCGCTGGTAAAGCGTCACAGCCACCCCGCCACGCGATTTACGATGGAAAACATACATGACCTCATCATCGCGGGGGATTAAATCTATCCATGATCATCGATCTGTTTGTTCGCTTCTCTTGCCATTCGTTACCATCGGTTGCTACTTCCGACTGTTTCGATTTCCTCCGTATAGCACATTTGACATTTTGTTTCGTCCGCGTTCCAAGCGATCCGTGAGATATCGCGTCCTCGGGCACATCCCGATACCATCGATGAATAAAACGTCAGGAAGTGAAGGAGAAGGAAAGCCACAAGCAGAAGGAGAAGGAGACGAAAAGACCCGAGCTGCGCCAGCTCCCAGTGCTTCTCGTATTATTTCGCCGCGTCGCCAAAATTTGACGCTACTTTTGCGTGGAGGGTGAGTTTCGAAGCTTCAATGAAGTTTGTCTAGGTGGAAGAAGATCGAGGGGTATAAGAGAGCGCGAGCGAGACGCTTGTCAATCACTTCCTTCGCGGTGCAGGACTCTTCGGTCTTGGAAAGCACACGAAGCTGGCACGCTGCTTCATCTCCCAAGTTGTCCCTTCTTCCCTTCAGCCTCACTCTTCTTTATGGCGATGAAACAGCGACAGCAGCGAAAGCAGATATGCGCGAGTACGGGGAACGTTCGAGAACCTACGCTGTCCCAAGCGAGACTCTATCGCGGCGCTTTCATCCTGCTGGCGGTGTCATCACCTGGCATGTTACGACGCGTCCTGGCAGTGACTAATATGTCTTCATTTCCTGCATCCTCCTCTCTTTCTCTTCTGTACTGTATTTAACTTATTCGAAAGTTTATGGTCGTCGTCAACTCTTTGCAAGAAGCATACTCAGCTCTCCTTAGGGCCTCTCTCTCTCTCTCCCTTCCTTTTCCTGCCGTACTCGTCCCGTTGCCTATGTGTGCTCGCCACATTGCCAACACATTCTTCTTCTCCCTTCTTCACTTATGTAGACTCATCCTTCTGAATTGCCTGCCTCGCCTCCTTCGGTCACTACTATTTCACCGTAGCTAGAGCACGTAGAAAGTCACTGATGAAGACCCCAAATCTTACAAGACCTGTTCGAAGACGAATAGGTTGAAAAACACGTCGATATGGATTATCTTACGAACAATTAGCTTGAGAAGCTAATTGTTAAGTCTAGCCATCTTCAACTAGAATCGAAGTGGCTTTGATGGATTTGTCATTATTTATGTTTAGCAACTTCTCCTTCAATCACAATTGAAAAAGAGGTTGGTAAATAAGCTTCGCCGTCAATTACAATTGACAATTCTGATTCATTCTGATTGAAGGATAAGCTAATCTACCAACTTCTTCTTCAATTCTGATTGAAGAAGAAGTCGATAGAAATAAATTATGTGAAATCCATCAAAGTCACTGAGTGGCAGTAAATCAAGTGTACAAAAGGCATGACAGCTCGTATCATATATCGATCCTATTACTATAATTATTCGTCAGTCCGGTTGAAGACGGATTATGGAACAAGCCGACTGGAATAAAAGTTCGACCAGTCTCCTTGGAGACGTGGCCTAAGTTAACGAAAGATTGGTAAATAAACATTTAATTTTCGTCTGTTGACAACAGTGGGATTTTTTCCAAAGGGTTCCTCAACTCGTTACGGAAAGCGATTGAAGTTTAGCTATTTAAGCCCAACACGCGCACAATCCGACGCTACAATAAAGGAAAATGAAACGGAGGACTGCTATTTTCTATAGCCTTATTCTACGAGTACATATTGTATTATATATAGGAAGAAAGGCAGCGAATCGTTGCAGTTAAGCGGTATAATTCTCAGGCCCCTATTTCAAGCGCTACCCCTTCCTTGACCTCGCAACCCCTCGGAAACCCCCTCAACCCCATCCCGAAGGATCTACGCGAGAAAGCGCTGAGCAACGAGAGGGGGGTGAGAAGGAGAGGGCAAAAGAGGATCGTTGCGCGTTATTTATGAAGACAGCCGATAGCGATAAGGATGGCAAATCGAGCGAACTTGCAACCGAACCCAAGCTGTATTCAATTCCGGCTCATAATTGTTAAAGTGGAAAAGTTTTCCCGAAGCTTCATCGTCGTGCTTTCTCGTTCCACTCGGTCGTATCGGAGTTCTCCATGCCGTGTACAGTTCGTGTAAGACTAGAAAGCTTTCTTCCTCCTCCCTTTGCTTGGCGAGGATTCTTGTAAATCGTTTATGTATCCCATTGCAAGGGTAACTACGTCCACGGCTCTCGAAACTCACTCTTCCCACTCATTCTGCCCTATCCTCTTTCGTCCATTCGCGACGGACGCGCCGCACGAGGAAATCAGAATTTTCAGAAGATAATGAACGCTGTTGGCTTCGTACTGCAATCAGGACAGAACTACGCCGTGGAGATTGTGCCATGAAATGGGTTCGGCTAAAAAAAGTATGCGTTTCAATCGCGAGTCCGTTGCAGCAGAGACGAATTACCTGTGCGTTTTCCGTGCTCGTCCAAACGGTTATGGGAAAGGGGGATGATTTCCGGTGGATGGAGACCGCATTCGAATGAAAAAGGGATAAAAATGCGGAGCATACGGCTAGTCAAGTTCCCCTGTACGGGATTTCACGTAACTCCGACTAGTGGCATAGACGCGCACCCACACACACACACACATACTCACGGTAGACTCAGGATGGAAGGAGAAGGGCTATTGACCCTAGCCCTCATCGGCGTCCACCGTACCGGGTGATTGAAATCAGCGGATCCCAGGGATCAACGCTTCGCTACCTATCCATACAGAATAATCCAGACTATCGAAGTCTACCCCACTTGACCGACGATATCGTTCGTTATGGGAGTCAGGGGAAAATCCAATGAAGCCCGATGACTAGGTCAGTAAGAGGGACGAATTAGAGCCTCGAGGAATTTACCGCGGCAGTGGACAAATCGTCTTTGATTATCTAGTCTCAGCAGCCAAGTTGGGGTGGTGCGAAGCGTCAAGCCCCTAGATACCCCTCGTAGAAGAGGTCCAGCGCCATGCTTGCCGATAGCTTGCCACCCCTAGAGGCTTTCCATGCATTTTTAGGGTAACAGAAAACCCCCGAAGAGAAGTAACTAGGTCAATGAAGAAAATTCATCCGTAACCGTGAATTGGCTACGCAAGTAGACAAATCGGAGAACCGGAGGTCACAGTTAGTGCGAAAGCGTTGAAAGCTGTCATTCTTTAACTGGATAAACTCGGTGCCTAAAAAACACAACTAAGACCAAACAGCGATTTCTTAGGCAGGAATAATAGAAGCTCGAATCGGCGAATTTGAAGCGGTTGCTGCGATCGAAATTGGCCAAGGGAGATTGATCAGAAAAGAAATTGGTGGATGCGCAGTGTTCTTTTTGGTTCTGCCTTTTTTTGGAGCTTTTCTAGCATCCTCGGCAAGCACACTCGAGCATGAAGCCCGCGGAGAAAGCAACGAGACAGAGAGAGAGGAAAAGAACTATGGAGAGCTTGCACAAACAACAAGATGGCCGCCGACGCCCACCGACGCCAGCAGCAGCCGTTCGTACGGAAGGGTTGTTTTGCCAACCACTCGCTTGTGTCTGAACATCCAGCTTTTCGAACGACACCCTCCTCCCGCCAGCCCTTCTCCTGCACTGTCGTCCGCTTGCATTGCTATTCCCCTCCGTCAATTCTTTCCGAATGTCTGCCCGTTTGAAATATCGGTCCATACGACCTGGATAACGCGCCGAGGTCTGGTTACCACCCCCCCCCCCCCCCATATTTCTACCTCCCTCCTCTATACACACACACTCTCTCTCTCTTTCTCTCTCTCTGTCCTGTCTTGTCCATAGCTAGCAAACCGCGTTTCCCTTTGCTCTCCAATACTCAGGCAAACTCACCGATTAAAACAAAATTCACCACCCCCTTCCCATCTTTCCATCCACGATGAATTTTGCGCAAGAGCGAGAGTTTCGGAAAAGAGGGATTCACAATTGAACGTCACGCTCCTGTTCAGATTTCACGCCAAGCTCTCTTTTCATGGACCAACTGCGGCGTACTGTAGATTCGCAAAAGTGCATTTCAATGGGAAACGAGAGGTGAGCAAATGTCAATAAGATCTCAACGAAGAAAAAAAGACATAAAATACCGACAGACGTGGAGTTTGCGCAAAAGTTCGTGCTCTCGCGTTGGAAAATCACCCGCGTGTCTTATCATCTCAATCAACAAACCGCCACTCTTAAACTCCGCTAATTGGTCGAATCTTTTTACCGCACCGAGACCCAACCCCTCGTCCACGTCTCGATGGGTGGTGGTCTCTTCTCTAAATCGCGACGGGCCATACGCAGTTATCACACTGGTAGATGCTGACACAGAGAGTGAGAAACGTGGATAGATGAAAGGTTCGTTAGTTGCAGACGGTAATATGGAAGGTTCAAATAGATATAGCGTCAACGTACAAAGGTGAAAAAAACGCGCTCGAGGACTAATAGACAACGAATTCACAGAGTTCGAGCCACCCTACCTCTTTCTCTCCTCGCTTGCTCTGCCACTCGAGCCATTGAAGTAGCCATAAAAAGGGGAAAAACCGCTACCAGAAATTGAAGGAGAGAGTGAGTGAAAGTATGAACCAACCTCCAAACGGTATCGGCCAATTTCGATCACGTCCACCACCAACTGGTATGTCTCCAACCCATCTTCAATTCCACTCGCGAAAGAGAAGCGCAGTTACCGAAAGGCAGAGGGGGGGGTAGGAGAGAAAGAGAAAGACTGTTTGAGGGATGAAAGGTGGATGAACGGAGATTGCAAGGGATCAGCCACAATTATTCCAATGGCCAATCAACCTTCCTTGTTCTGTCCTGAACTTTCCTTAATGAAAATGCAAAAAAGACATATGGAGTGACAAAGGACTTTGGAAGGAATTGGAGACAATCTTGAAAGGGACTGAAGATAATACGCGACGAAAAAAACCAACCATGATAATAATAATAAAGTCCACAATAATAATACGAGAGAGGGAAAATCTTGGCAGGACGATCGGAGGCTCAAGCTCTTTTCGCATTTCTTCACTCTCGTCTCGAGTCTTTTCTGAAGGGAAGACTTTTCCGCGATGTTCGAAGCTTGCGCGAGACAAGGACGCGAACTATCTCCGAAGTTTGGCTCCGACGCAGCGTCAGCAACACGATGAGACGAGTGTATCAAGGACACAACGTCGAAGAGCTCCGTCCTCTCTTCGTCACACAGTCTCGTTCTTTTTTTTTTCTTAGCCCCATTTTTTCAATTTGTTTTTTTTTCGTTTTTTCCCTCCGTATCTAAGAGTAATCAGAAAATCGGCGTACTGGCAGCTCCGTGAGGTAAGTGGGAAATGATGATACAGCCCAAGCAGCGAGGGAACCGACGAAGAGGTTCTTGCTGGTGAAGAAAACGTCCGCAAGACGTCGATATAACAACTCGATTACTTTTCGCATTGAGAAAAGTGTCATTTTGCCTTACCTAGCATATTCTCCTCTCTTCTCTGCTCGCTCTGTGTGAATTTCGTTAGGGGTGGCTTCGAGTCGACCCCCAACGCCCTGTATTCTCCTGGCTAGCCGAGGAAATTTCATTTCGCCGCCCGTCTCCACCGCTTATCAATCTCACCGGGCGAAGACGAGAGGGTACTGAGACACAAAGACATCAACGCTGAGCAATTAGCGTCGCGTTGATAATCTCTCGTGACCGGGGTAAAAGGAAAGGACTTCATAAAGCTGAGTCACTCAGCGGGCGTCTAGCGAAACTATCGTAACGTGCTTTTCGAATATAAAGTTAACAGGGCTCGTAGCCGTGCAGAAATTCGTGGTGAAGTTCTTAAATCCTACCAGACTTGTATAGGGATTTGATAGACACGTCGCACATAGGGAGTCCACGTTGGAATTCAACTGTACTCCGCGCTATTTCCCGATTTACGTGGTTTGAGCATTTTTTATTCAAAGTTCGCAACCGGAATTTGCTGGATCGCCAAGAAAAAATATCCTATCGTCATCCCGTACACAAATTTGCTGGGAAGTCCCAAGATGCGACCAGATCTTTACAGGGATTTGTTTGGGATACCGCACATGGGGAGTCCTCATTGGGATCCAAGTGGATTCTACACTGTCCTGCTAATTAGGCGGCCAAAAATAGAATTCCCTAAATTTGTCCCAGGTAAAAAAACTGCTACCTGAGAATGTTGAATAGACACCGAACAATCGACGACCCCTTCCCGCTACTCAACTGAGACGATATAACACATTTAGCTAAACCTTTTAGCTATATTCCCTGACAATTTCGTTGAAATATTCCTAAAATTCAATGAATTGCGTTTTTCTCGAAGCACCGTTTTTAAAGTCGGTGGACATGGTATCTCGAGAACCACTTGATTGGCTGTTTCCAAATTTACAGGAGATACGACGAGAATCATTTGAAAGTTGTTAAGGATGTTGAGTCCCTATGAAACCTGTTAATGCTAATTGTTCAATAAATAGCTTTTTAATCGTCATGAAATTTTTACACAACCTCCTGAATACTTCATGTAAAAACATACCAAATTTTCAGAATTCTAGCATCATTACGTCAACCTCCTTAAGGGTTGAAATAAAAAATGATAAGAAAATTCGGAAAATTTGGTATGTTTTTGTACAAAGTATTTAAGAGGCCGTGTTAAAATTTCACAACGATTAGGAAGCTCGTTATTAAAAAATTAACATTTTGTTAAGAACAATTTTTAAAAGAAATAAAAAAAGTTTATCAATAAACTTTGTTTTGTTTCCGTTGCTTTCAGTATATTGTAGATATTATAAAATTGAGAGGTCAAAAAAAAAACTTATTGCAAAGTTACATCAGTTTCCATAAAACAACATTTAATTTGTGAATGTTAATTGTTTAATAACGGGCTTCCTAATTGTCGTGAAATTTTTACACGACCTCTGAAATACTTCATACAAAAACATACCAAATTTTCTGAATTTTATCATCATTTGCGATTTGGGACTCAACATCCTTAACGATCTCACTTTCAATAGTTACGTAAAAATGACGACCTTTTTCATCGTTTTTTTATGCTTGAATTTTAATTCGTAGCCGCATTAAGTAGAAAAATGACTGAAAATCAACGATCGTCAACGACACGTTGGTATTGCTAACTTGAATCCGCCGTTTGGTTCTTAAATTTCGTATGGATCGTTTATGATGGAGAGGGTCCACCGCCAAAGGTCGCGAAAAAAAATTGAACCATCTGCCCGCCATGTTTTTTGTTGCTTATATGTATTTTTTTGTGATTTTTTTAAGGCTCTCAATATATGTACCCTTGTGATTTAAAAAAAGTGCGTTTTCTCTTCCCCAATCGTTTCCCAGAAAAAAAATCCGGAATTTTTTTCCAACCTTTAGGTAGATGTAGCCCCTTTTAACCCCCTTAAACGATTTCTACTTTTTAAGGTAAGATTTCTACTTTTTTAATATCTACTTATTTTGTCGAAAAAACTACTTATTTTGGACGAAAAAAAAACTACTCGTAATGTTTTTTCGAATTGAATCTGCCACACACTCATAAACAATTAGAGGTACATAATGCAATAATTGAATTCTCACTAGGAATTCCTCGCCACCCTAACAGTGGAGGGACGAAAAAAAACAAAGAAGCAAGCGCATGAAATCTCCCCTTATGCAGTACATGTTTTATCTCACTCCGAGGGTATATACAGTGAAACACAGTGTAGGAGGGTCACATGGACTTGAGAAAGTGGCGAGGGAAGGAAAGTGCGAAGTTGGGCGAAGCGGGAGGCAAGTTAAGCTGGACGTGGAACATAATTCGATATGGGGGTGCGGAGGGTAGAGAGAAAGCGAGACGGAGGATACTGGAGAGTTAATTCTCATCTATACTACTAGCCCTCTCACTCCCTCTCCCTCTCTGAAAGACGAAGAGTCTCTCGAGGTATCCTCTCTCCTCGTTTTGGTCTGAGCCTTCGAGACTCGACAGACAATTGGGTTAAGTAAGTCAAATAGCTCTGAGCGACCTGGAACTAAGATCGCAGACTCCTGGCAGCTTTCCTCCCTCTGTCTCCACCCCTTCTCCCTTTCGTTATAAACGTGTATTAAGTACGTACATTCATGCCGCGATACATCCGGTAATGCCGTGGTGGTGAATCTCCGTGAATTCATATCGATTCCCTCATGGAAATCCGTGTGTACGTACGTGTGCCTAGTTTGAAGATCATCTTGACTCCCAGTCCCTTCACTAGGTATACACATATACGTACATGCCTGCCACTCTCCACGTTCGATTTTCCTCGTGAGTCTGCAGACGCCTGTGCAAACACGCTTAATATTAGCTACCTGAAGAGATTAGAGTTCCCTACTAGCTGGAACAGACCCCCCACCAAACAGCCCCCCACCGAGGAGCAGCCCCAAACCCTTCTTTTTATGAGACACCCTAAAGAGGATAAACGTCTTCGTTCCAACCGCGTTATCCTACTCGTGCTCTCTACTCCTCCTTCTCTCTCTTCTTCCCATCCTGCCACCCCTCTCTCTCTCTTTCTCTCTACCTCCCTGCACGATCATTGTTTTTCTCTCTCTCTCTCTCTCGTACTTCATCGTACTCTCCTTACCTTCTCTTCCTTATCCTCGTTAACCCAGCCCGAAGTCGATTAACGAGATAAACTCTCGAGGACTCGGTATAAGTGTGTGAGAGGGATGATAGAAAACAGGGGATGAAGGACCAAGCCAATCGCACTCACCACGCGTTATCGTTACTAATTATTTTCATTATTTTTCACCCCCTCATAGGTAAAGGTTGATCCCGGGGGATTATCGTTATATTTTGTTGAGACGTCCATTGCGCGTTTAGTGGGTTTCATTTGGAAAAATTATTGGATTTATGTAATACCGACGTTCGCTTCATGATGGTACGCGACAGAATGTAACTTCGAGTAAAACGTTCTATGAGGGGAGATAGGCTGCACATTTCTGTCGAAGAGACTAATAGAATTGAAACGGTTGGGGAATTCTTCATTTATGTTTTGCTATTTTGAATGCATTTTCCGACACAAGAGATCGGATGAATTTTCTAAAAATAGTATTCAATGGAGCAACAAAAAGAACCAACAAAATAAACAGCTTGAATTGGGAGAACGTTGTGTCAAAATAATTGCCCTACTTTATTTTCTGTTAAATAATAAATGATTACGTTGAATATGAGGGATGATTAATAATTCGTATACTATGCACGTCATAAATTTCACTTGAGTCTGGGTAATATTTTAACGTCTGGCTGAAACGAATTTTCGGGACGCCCGATCGTACACGACTCGAACTACTTGCAGCTGGTAAATTCGTCAACACCAAAGCGTTCGCTTTTTTCGTCAACGGGACCAGGAAAACTTTTGCACACGTACAGCACTCTTCTCTCTGGGATGAACGAGCTTTCATGTGTCACGAAGTAGCCGGAATTTTTCAAATTCGCTACCCCAACCGTTGCGGATTTTTTCCCAGCCCCACGCTTGAAGGATTCTTGTTATTTTGGCGCTTCGGTCGTCGCGGTTTCGGCGGAAAGACATCTCGGAGATACAAGAAGAAGGGTACGCGAGAGGAAAAATGTTGCATTGCGAAGGAACATTCAGTTGATTGAAACACCCTCCCCGCCGTGTACTTTGCATAGCATCAACGTTTTTTTACTCCATCATGAGATAAATATTCGTCGTTGTGCTCGACGAAGTTGTGGATAATCAGTGTTGGAACAACAACCAAATTCTTTGGGAGCTCCGAGCTCGGGGTTAATTGGAAAATTT
>OX632356.1:42529328-42571134 GCA_951751655.1 Ophion costatus
TGCATTATACTAAACATTCATTTGAGTCAAAATGACCCAGCATGTCAACGTGGGGTTAAAAAATGAATTGGGCAGGGAAAGCAGAGTCGATTCATTTGTCGCCTGAATGAGACCCGGAAGATGACAGATCTGTTTTTGTTTGGTTGATGAATTTCCCGTAACGGAGGAACGTGGTGCAAGATTATCAATGGCGGATAAAACACAGGAGAGACTGTCGTTGTCGCGTGATAACGAAGCTGGCACGTCTAACGCCCAAAGAGTCAGCTACTCCTTGAGAAAGTCTTTCGTTCAAGGAACCGACAGTGTCACGAACACGTCAACGAGTGCTGACGCGTCGCACGTCCCTCGTGTCAGTGGTCCTCTTAATATAGTTAGTGAAATGTCAGTACCACAACGAAAAGAATAATTTTTCAGTATTTTTTAGTCGTCACCAATTTATTTTCGTACCGCATCGAAACTTCGACTGAAACATAATTGTTTTCTAATTTTTCTTACATCATTTTGTCTGGCAATTTATGGCTTATGATACTTATTTTTTTTACGTAAAATATTTTTATCCAGTTCAGAATTATGTTTTGTGCAACATTTACATGAAATAAAAAATTAATCGGTAACCTTATTTCATTCGCAAGTAATTTTTTTTTCAATTCTAATCATTTTTTGACTTTTTTTTTATCCACGAGATATTCGTTTTCGATATGATTAACAAAATTGACTTCGTTCCCCATCATTTGAACTTCTTTCCCACGGGCATTTTAAATTCAGAATCACAGTCATTTTTAAGGGCGGGAAAGCCCTTTAGAGGCCCGAAACTGAGTCATCTTTCATGCATTTTTTACAAGTTGTTAAAATAATCGCATCATTTAAAAATGTCGAAGTTATCTTATTGCAACATTCTTTCGTTAATTTTTTATTTTCTAATTAAAACAAACTGCCGGCGTTAAAAGTTATTGCTTTAGGGGTATTTAAAAAAACGGCTGACGTTATAGCTCAAAAAGTTATTGATCCATCTGCCTGGAATTTTGAAAGGTTTCTCACTATAACATTGTTGGAAGTATATACCTACAAAAATATTTTTTGTATGGCAAATTTTTATTTTTTGCCATTTTATCGACAATTTTTACCCCAAAAAAGTAATTTATTCACACGATAACCTTTAAACTTTATGTATATCCTTCCAATGTTATAGTGAAAAACCTCCCAAAAATTCAGTCAGATCGATCAATAACTTTTTGAGCTATGACATGAGCAGTTTTTCAAAAGACGCCTGAAGGAATACCTTATAACGCCGCCATGTTGTTTTGTTTAAAATAGATTTTTTTTTAATACTTGAAAGTTGTCATAACATAACGATAAAAATGTTTAATGATGCGATTATTTTATCACCTGTAAAAAAATACATGAAAAATGACTCATTTTCGGAGGTCTAAAAAGATTTCCCGCCGTAATACACTGTTATCGTGTAGAAAAATGAAGAAAGGCTGCACGTTTTTTTGTTTGTTCTCTCAGAGAAGGCACCCAGGAAGTACTTTGTGTCAGTTACACGGAGACCTGTGATTTCATCGCAGCCGGTCTTACGGACGGTACAATACGGCTCATAAAAGTCAGCAACGGCGAATACACATCGACCCTGAGGGACACCGAAATGCAACAAAATCCTGGCCCAACGACCGCGATAAAACATCGACCTGTTCACAGAGCGCATCCGATAACTCAGACACTTCTTGCAACTTGTAAAAAGTTTTTCCTTTTCGACGCCCCCTTTTCCTTCCAACTCTCTTCGTATCTTAACTTTTTTGCAAATTAAAAATGATATTAACCTAAAGAAAGGAAAAATGCTCCAACCACGAAATAATCATCAAAGATTCTTCCAAAAAATACACCGCAGTTTCCATTTTTCATGAGATTGAAATTTGCATCCTTGGAATGCAACAAAAAATATTATTTTTCAATTGCTCGACTTTCTTTCCATACATATTTGTTACGAAAATCCCTCCATCATTTTTTAAGTCGCTTATTTACAGAAATAGAATCGAAATCTGAAAAAAAAGATTCTCCAAAATCATCAAATAAAGAACGAAAAAAGAAAAAAATATGAAAAAGAAATTTCGTTGCATCGCAACGATGTAAACCTCGAGACCATACTTTGTCTCAAAACAACGAGAAGAATTTAGTTGCTGTGTGTCATATTTGACGCTCCGAAAAAGTACTCATTTTTGAAAACTATTAGTCGCAATTATTTAACCGATTAATTATTACATTACGCTAATTGCAAAAAAATATTCTCCAATGTCCATTGCCGCTCATTTTGGCCTTAGACGAATGAAATATTTGTCAATTCAATTGTGCGGTGAGTTTCGCCTGAAATTTCTGCTCGAGATCAAACGCGTATTTGTCGAACGTCCAGATGCAACGGGATGCGTGAAATCTTGGCATTATCCGAGCGGACAATGCTTGTACACCATACGCGAAAATAGACAGACCCTCGGACTCGCCTATCATCCCCAATTGCCAAAATTCGTGACGGTCGGCGACGACACGAATCTCTGCCTCTACAACGAGGAGACCAAGACGATGGAGCGAGCTTTTCACGCGAGGTTCGTCGATGAAAAATTTTTGATCGTAATTGCCGGAAAATGTTATCAGTAAACAACATGCGAGAGAAAAAATTCCGTCAACAAATTGTGGCTTGGAAAGTCATGGAACGTCATTATATTGCAGAGCGTAACAAAACATTCCCAATTATTTTTCAGCAGCCATCCAAAGCTTATTGAATTTTTTTAAAATTTTTTCATTCTTTTATTTTTATCATTATCCAAAGTCTTTTTTCTGCAAACTGGGGTCATAAATCTCTAATAAAAATACGTTAAAACGTTTGGGTTACATCCACAGCTTACATCCGTCAAATGAAATTGGTGCATTAAAAAAAATCGCTACAGTCCAAGGGTGCACAGTTCAACGTCGTGCTTTTTTCGCATGCTCTTTTGTACCCACGTTTTGCTTAAAAAAATATCTCGTGACGTCGATGAATCGGGGTTAATTGTATTTTTATTCACGATCGCCGCAAAAAAATCCACATCGCGTTCTTAATTTAGTAATCTGCACAGGTAAAAAGAGTTAAGACTGCCATCATTGTGAGTTAGCGATAATTTTTTTTTCCATCCGCACCTGACGTGGCAACAGCGACACACCCGATGCTATGAATGGCCACAGATCGAGAGTTTTCAGTGCTTGCTTCAATCCCAAATCGTTTCACGAGATAATAAGCGGCGGCTGGGACGACACTATTCAGTTCTGGGATACAAGACAGCCATATGCAATCAGGAGAATTAACGGACCACATATTTGTGGGGAAGGATTGGACATAAGCAGAAATGGAAAAGAGGTACTATCTTTGGAATGTTTTATTCCTATTCACTGAATTATATATTCACGAAATAATGACATCAAGATGCTAAAAAAAGCTTCCCAGCTTCGAGGGGTGTCAATCAGTTTTTAAAAATTCTAGTCTCGATGTAAATATCGAATTTGCAGTGTGAAAAAATGGAGAATAAATTATCCAACGCTCTGACTCAGACTCGAGTAAGAAAATTTCGCATGAGTTTATTTAATCCCTTATGTCGTTTGAACGGTATAAGAGATTAAGGTAATTTATTTTTGTTTTTTTCCGACGACCTTCCGTATATATTGATATCTCTTCGGTATTATATTTACCGACGTCCAAGTTTGCATCGTTGAAAAGGAACGATTTTTCTCACCTTTCATTTTTTTTATCATTGTACAAAGCCTTATTTTTGCATCGAGGTTGTAAATCTCGAAAAAGAATACGTAAAAACGTTTTCTGATTCTCACGCCTAAATGAATGATATTGAAGTTTGCATCATTGGAGTGCAACGAAGAGCCTTTTTTACATCTTCAGTTCCTCTTTGTTATTATACATTTTTCGCACATTTACATTCTAGATCTTTATTGAGAGATCTATAATTTAAATATGAAGAAAAAAATTTCGTTGCATTTCAACGATGCAAACTTCAACTACCTTCGATAGCCTTACAAGAATTTAGCTTGGACGGATATAAGTAAAAATTGTTCCAAATTACTTCAACGAGACAAAAATCTTCATCTACAAAGGAAAATTACGTTTAAGATTCTCACCTGCTCCTGGTCGAAGGCGTTATCGCTACAGTTGTGGGACTACGGGACGGGAAAACTAATCGTGACCCTCGAGCCGGACTCGTGGTCGAGCCAGCTCTACACCGGACGTTACATGGGAAACAGTTTATTCGTGGCTACCGGCGGTTGCGAGAGCAACCTGTTCCGGATCGTTGATCTCCACTCGCACTCTGTAAGATTTACCAACGGCGAAAGAAAAAAAAATGAGGGTGTGCATTAGGGTGGCTGACATTTGGGTCGAATTTGAATTTTCAAAGTCACCTTGTTTAAACACAATCAAGCTATATAAAAAAAGTTTAATAGTACCTATGAGGGTTTGAATTTTCAATACAAATATACACGTGTTTTGCCAAGTTATTACTCAATTATTTCTCATGCTTAGGATATTGGTGGGGAAAATGTGAAACCTGTCATATTGGCCAATTTCGTCATATGACTATGATCATTACTTAAGGTATAATACCAAATTTTTTGTGATTTTTCCAGCAATAATTGTCATTGTCACTAGCATTGCAATGGCAACCTCGTTACCATTTTCTGAGTTTGTTCCATCAAAGACTATTTGTTGATGTTTTAATGCAATTGTCGACTTGACGATGGACTGCACGCATAACGAAAAATATCGTTTTGCATTAAAAGTTTTCATACAATCGTTTTGATTTACGTTAAGGTAGAACGAGCGCGCTCTTGATTTCTATAGATTTTGTTCAAATTTTAACCAG
This sequence comes from Ophion costatus, assembly GCA_951751655.1. Taxonomy (NCBI): domain Eukaryota; kingdom Metazoa; phylum Arthropoda; class Insecta; order Hymenoptera; family Ichneumonidae; genus Ophion; species Ophion costatus. The sequence goes on from OX632356.1 coordinate 42,534,224, forward strand.
GCATTGTTCATATCATTATGCATGTATGAGTGAAATCTCAGAACAGTCGACTATTTAGATTGGGAGATAATACGTTTTAAAATGGCGACTTTTAACACTGCAGGGTCTGCATTGACCGGAAGCCAGGTCACATAATTCATCGTGCCATTCTATTGTGTTCATAAATTTTGGAGAATAATTTTTTTTACATAGCAAACTAGTTAATGAAAGAGTGAAAAAAGTTTGGACTGCCTTCACTATTCGGTTTTGCTAAAAACGTTCAGTAAAGACAGAATAATTTCGCGTGAAAAATATTTGTCCTCTATAATAAGAAGAGATATGGCAACACCGCATCGTTCCACGTATCCAGGGACGTAAGTTTGCGCGGCATATTTAAAATAATACTACAACACAAAGTTTTATTTGGAAGTAAATTTTAATCGAACAAAGTTTTTAATTAGTTATCAGTTAACCAACACTTTTATTTGTTAATGAAGATAACATAACCAATATAAAATATAAATTTTTATAACGCAAATATTTTTTTTTAACGATAACGTCTCCCATCACGTAGCGTGCTTGTCGAGTGTTCTTTTTCAACGACTCCAACATCTTCAACACATTTTTTCTTTTTGGCGTCGGCCATTGATGTCAGAGCTTTTATTTCACTGTCAACGACTTTTTACTTCCGTCACTTTCTTTCAAAACGAATTCTGTTTGACATTTTTTTTCCCCGATAATATAACCAACTAGCTTGATCCACATTGAGCTGACAGAAAAGTCTGAGCATCACGGAAATTTTCCGTCATGCTCAGATTTTTCTGTCAGCTCCGCGACAGCTCGTTACAGTGTTGCCACGATCGTTCATCCGCCGAAATCTATAGTCGGGTTACTAGCTTGGCATTTCTCACACTGTAGAGTACAGTCGGAAGGACAAGTTTCATTACGAAACTATAGATTTATGTATATGCTCTCCTGCATGTAGCGCGTGATATTTTTGTTTCCGATGACCGCTCTAGGTCTACCTTAAGGACATGGTTCACAGCTCCATTCGCAAATGCTACTCATGATCACCATTTGAATTTGTTGAAACAAATATATGATTACCGGGAAATAAATTACCTTGTGGGAAAAGTTGCACTAAAAAAAATGTCGAATCATCTTTGGCACGCTGAAAGTGCTGCGATGGCATTTTTTCCTGAAGGCATACCCGCTGATATTAAGAGAAAAATGGCAAAAAAAATTACGAACAAGCTACATGAACATGAAAATGAAACCGAAATTCCTAAACGATTTGAAATTTCTCGATATAACGTTGCTTACTTGATGGGTGAAAACCTTGATTTTTTCATAAGCCCCCGATCGATAACGTTTTTCAGAAGATTCCGGATCGCTTGTAGCTTCCAAAATACCATTTGGGAACACAAATTGTCAAAAAATTAAGGTTCGTTAGTGCCATCGCGGAAAAAGGAATCAAGCTCATTACTGAATATAATAATAGATTGACATGCGACGAGGAACAGAAACAATTCATTGTTCAAGTTGTCCGTGAATACCACAAAATGTATCCAATTGTAAACAAAAAGACTCCAATCCGACCGCTCCACTAATGAAATTTTACTTTGGCGGTTTTTTGTATGAGTTTTCATTTGCAAATCACGCTTATTCGATAATTATAGTATTCAATGCGATAATTTGTTTCAGTGCAATGAATATGTGGCTCAGGTTTGATTCAAAGTTGACATTTAATTTTAAGAAGTTTATATACTTCTGATCGAAATAAAACTTTACTATAATGTTGAAGTTTTTGTCAGGTCAAAAGTTGCATTGAAAAATCAATAAATAGTCTTTAATGAATGAAAGTAAAAGAAATGGACAATTAGTTGTCATTGAAAAGCTAGTAATAATGACATTTATTGATGGAAAAGTCGGTAAGAATTTCGTCGTATACCTCATAATGTGCACAACATGTGTGCCAAGTTTCAGATTTCCCACACCAATATCCTAATCGTGAGAAATAATTAACTCGTAACAAAACATGTATTTTTGCATTGAAAATTCAAACCCTCACAGGGACCATTAAAATTTTCCAAGCGTTTTAAAACTTTGCACATCATTTTTTTACATATCTTGATCATGTTTTTACAAGGAGATTGAAAATTCAAATTTGGCCCAAACTGAAGCAACCCTAGTGTGCATGCTGCTTTGGGCGCCACCTAACGGGCGAAACGTTCCGAACGAAGATTCTCGCTATTCGCAGACTCTGGCGTCGATGAGGAATCTTCCAGGTGGCGTTTACAGCATGGACACTGGTCCATTGCCCGCCAAGCGTGCCAAACGAGCCAAGCACGCCGAACTTCCGGAATTGCCGAAAATTGCTTTCTGCTGTGGAAAAAAGATTTACGAAGTCGAGGTTGGCTGATCCGAAAGCTCCCAATGCTTTTGTCCCTCCGCTTCTCTCGTGATGCTCGAGTCCCGAACATCATGTCGACAAAAAAGGCCAAGTACCAAAGAATCTCTTTTTGTCTCAAGCAATAAACAGTGTACTTTTATTTCATACAAACTATGGTACAAAATTTATACAGAACGACGCACGATTATCTTCAAATTGTCTGTTCTCCTCGGCGTTCGTATATACTTTTTTTTAATTATAGATTTTTCTTCGCTCTCTCGTGCTATTTCGACCCTTAGCGCTCTCTCTCTCTCTCTCCTCTCCATCTTGTGTCCTTTCTTATTTTCGAGTATCGAAGAAACGCAGGACTCGCCTCGAATGAAGGGGAAAAAAATATACAAAAAATATTGAACGAAAGAGAGAAACGAGGAAACGTCGAATTTCAAATGGCCAATGCCAGAGATTACTCGACGCTACTTAAACTAATCAGTCGACATTAAAACCGACCCTGGCTCTGGTACTCTTTTTCTCCCTCTCCCTCTCCCTCTCCCTCTCTCTCAAACGCACATCTCATTCTCTCACTCGACCTCTTCCTCTTTCTCGCTTTCTCGAACTCTCTTCCTTCGTTCGACCAGGCCAAAAGAGAGCCTTCCGTCTCTGCCAAGCGACAAGCACACAGCTCGGACCAAAGCATTTACAGAATCTTTGCACTTTGCAAAAAAAAAAAAAAAAACACATGTCCGATCCTCCGGGCTTGCGCAACTAATATAACTACATTTTCTTTACTCCACTTCTCACGTTTCTCGCGCCTTTAATAACTAGTATCCTAAAAAAAAAAACGCGTCGGCATTCACGATTACGCGATTTCACAAATTCCGGCGGTCTCTCACTAATATTTGTCGCATTACGAGAAAAAAAAAGAAAAAAAAACAGTTTGTTCGCGCAAGTACACCAAGCAACGATCATTTAGCTGGGGGGCGGGGGGGGGGGGGGGGGGGGGGGGTGAAGTCGAATGGTAATAAAATATATTATGGTTGTGTGGTCATAGTCGAATTTATATGTGTGCCTGTGTTCATTGCGTCAGTATTTGCTTAGACGTTAAGAGATTTGCGCACGATAGATTCTCACAAAGTTCGTCGATTTTTTTTATGTACACTTCTACGCAAGGTCACCCCCTCGCTCTCTAAGTGTTATAAAATTGGTCAATCGCACGTCGATTCACATTGATTCGCTTCTTATTCTTTCGTCTATGATCCTTGTTCTCTGATAAATCTGGTCCAATGTATTATTTGTTTTTTTTTTTTGGTACGTTGCCGCAGCTCTGACACGCTTCGCTGTTTTTTCCCGCCTTTCTATTCTCGTATTCTCTATAAATATATCGCAAAAGCGGCGATTCGGCCGACGGGGAGGGACTTACGAATAATATTAAGCGAACGATGGTACAATTGATATGTGTTTGAAAAGGAAGGAAAAATAAGAGGAACGACAATCGCGAGACAAGTCGTTCGCTTCGAAAAATAATAAGATATTGTCATGCGTGTCACGTTCAAATACGCGATATTTTCGGCTCTCGTTGGGGGGAATCGAATAAAAAATGAAAATAAACGAGCGGAAACAAAATGGAAAAAAAAAATGAAAAAAAAAAATACATCTCGGGACACGATAAAATAATTGTCGCAACGAACAATTTGGCTTTGCACAACGAGATGGCGTCTAGACGTGACGGCTGCGATAGCAAGCTCTAAAACCGAGAAGAAAAAAAAAACAAATCGTCCAACCCGTTCGCGGTTGGATTTACGACAGTGACAACGATGTTTTGTTTGCTTTTTTTTCGTTTACCTAATAGGAGCACAAAGAGTAGGATAATTATGAGCAGTTCGCTATTAGCCGAGGCGGCGCGAAATCGAATCGATCGATACGTTTCTCTCTTTCTCTCTCTCTCTCTCTCTCTCACTCGCTCATTCTGTCCTTTTTTCTAATCGCCTTATGATCGTCATAAATTATCGACGACTGAGTACATGCCTCACTCATATTCTGAACGGTCTCACGTGAGTCCTCGCAGGATAAAAATAAATCGAACGAGATGAATAAAAGCGTCAATGCGAAGCTCAACGATTTCCGATCGATTTTGGTTAAAAAGGAAACGGATGTCAAGGGTCGAACGTGTTGGAGAAATCGAAACAAAAAACGTAAGAGAGAGAGAGAGAGAGAGAGAGAGAGAAAGAGAGAGAGCATTTTTTATTCCGAGAACGAGTAATATTGGTGGGAGAAGATGAATCAATGTCCTTAAAGGAATTAAAAGAAACGCGATGCTCAGACTTTACGTTCACAGCCTGACTGAGCACTCACGATCAATCGCACAATTGGTTTTCGTTTCCATTCCTTTCGCCTCTCGCTCTTTTTTTCGTTCAACTTCGAGAAATAGTGCGAGCTATTTTGTTTTTTTCTTTTTTTTTTTCATTGCATTATCGAACCACCATCTCGGTTTGTAGACGCGATTGCGTTTAAATTTGTGTCGAGAAATCCCCGCGTACGGAACATGGATGGAAGGAAGAAAAATGTTCTCTCTCTCCCTCTATTCGTTTCACCAGACGTTTTGGGTCGAGCATAACTGAACTTGGGAGGAGTTCGACTTGATCACCGTGGACTAGTCAAATCAGAGTCGAATGTGTGACATAGAAAAATACTCTTTTCAAACTTTGGCCCTACGATTGACATTGCTAGTCGATGAATCTGACGATTGTTCAGTTTCACGGATTGCACATGCTTTTAGCGAAAAAAGTTCGATCTCAATTAGAAATATCGGATCAACATTGTAAATCGAAATACGAGATAAAATTCCGGATAATTTCATTGAGCAAAACAATTAGATGATGTAATTGAAAAATGAAAATTGAAATTGGAAATGCGTCTTCAGGAAATCATTAGGCTCCCCTTTCGAGTATGTAGCCAAGGGTCGTGCGAAACTTTTTCAATTTTTTTTCATTACCTTTTCACGCGCAATTAGGCCGGTCCGAATAATTGCGAGAACGTACAAAAATTATTTTGGTTTCGAATAACGAGGAATCTTTTACATTCTGAACATTCGTGATTTTTTTCATCTTTTTCTAGAGTAATAGAACAGAATATTTCGATCACGAATTGCCAGTTGCCGCTCAACAAAAGTTTGACAAAGAGGATTTCTTGCCTTCGATCACATTCGTGTCACTTCTTCGTCCCTGGTACCCATAGCTCTACCGCTCCGGAGTTCCCTAGCAACATTTCCTAGTGAAATTAGAGTCGATCCGACAAGAACAAGAAAAAAGAAAGACCTTTCGCGACTTTCAAAGCTGAGCCAGGATTATCTCGATGCGAAACAGTGCGAAAAAAAATATATAATCGAGTCTCCGATAACTTTCCGTGCTACTTACGACGGTCGAATGATCGTTGTGTCAAAAAGGAAAAAGTCTGTCAAGCTGTTATTCGATATCCGCGACAACAGTCCGAAAATTTCGTCAGTCTGAATTGGAGTCCGAATTTGGAAAGCGCGCAACGATCTGCTCAGTGAAAAAAAAAAGCATAATCTATTTCCACAAAAAAAAAAGAAAAAAAATAATCCGTGCGAAAGATCTTTTCTTCTCGTCCATCACTCATCGAACTAGAAATATTTTCGATTTCTAAAATATTTAAGAGAAAACCCGAGTCTCGCGCTCGAGAGAGAAAGGAGCATAAAAGTTCACGAATCGCGAGAAAAAAAAACACTTTCACAATGGCGCTGAAGAGATCACACAAAGTCTCATCATAATTTTCTCTACTGAACGAAGAAGAAGGCGGCCCTTTTTCCGAAAAAAAAACTCTCGTCCGTGCGTTGTTACAATTATTTCGTCGCGCACTGAATGGAGTTGCCCCTCGCCGTGCCTTCCCGCTCCCGCGTCCCGTTCACATGGTGTTGTAAACGGGACTGCTGTGCCTCGGTCTGACCTGCAGCCTCGCAAGTGGATGGGTGCGTCCGTGTTGTTGCAACTGTTGTTTCTTAGTTGCGGCTTTTGCGACGACACTCGCGACTACGACACTCGGACTCGTCGTCGTTGTGACCGTCGTGCTCGTGGTGGGTACGACGGGTGGTCTTCCAGGTGCTTCGGGGCTTTCGTTAACGAATATCGTCGAACCTCCGTGATTTATCACAATGGGCGCTGATCTCCTGGCGAATTCGTGGGTCGCGATTTTCGATCTTGCCGGCGGATGAGCCTCCATGCGCGTGGTATAATTAGCGTCGCGCGATGGATTGGTGGGGGGCCGAGACTGTGACTCGGAGCTTCGGCAATCGTCGCTCGTTATTTTCGAGATTTCGTATTTACCGACGAGCACGCGTACGGAGAGGTCCTCGCTGTTGTTGTCGCCTCGAGGAATCGTATCATCGTTGTCCGGCGCGTAAAGTTTGCCGCTACCGGCGTTGGTAACGCGAATTTTCGTCTCGCTGTGAGCGATCACCGGTGAGGATGGCAAGCTCCGGGCGATCTTGGCGTCCCTTCTCGTCCACGCTTGCTCGGATTGTTCGTTGCTCGTCGCCTCCGGGCTTTTCTCGTACTTGCTCGATTTCGCCTCGAACTCCTTCTTGAGATTCTTCACGATGCCCGAAACGTTCCTCGAGTTATCGGACGAGGACGACGAGGATGAGGCGGAAGAGGACGAAGACGACGAGGAGGCGGACGACGAGGAGGACGAGGAGGAAGAGGAGGAATTTTGCTCGGCCGGCGAGTCGTCGATCGACGAGCAACGTTTGCCAAAGTTGCTCTTGCACGACAAATTTTCGAGGAGCATCTTGTGATGCTTCACGGAGGTGCACTGAGTCGTATTTACGACCGAGGGACTCGAGGTTTCGCTCTCCGAGCGACAGGTACGGAGTATCGACGGTATATCGTCGATAACCGTGGACAACGAGGATGGCAAAGGGGCGCTCGTCGACAATCTCGACAATTGTCTCGTGAGCGATACCGACGACGAAATATCCATGCAATCGATGGACGTTGGACTGGATATTTTTCTTCCAGCGATGCTTCGCGTCTCTTCCGTGCTCCGACCGATCGAATCCCTTCTCCGTGGTGTCGGGGATGGTGTATAGTAGGGCAACAATACGGGATTGTAATCGATGGTGGCCTCGTCGTTGTTTACGACAGCCAATTGCGACGTTGCCTTTTCGTCGTTCTCGTGGCCAATGGTGCATCGACGCTTGAGCGTGCCCGTATTGTTCGATTCTTCGAGTTTTTGCTTGGTACGTTTGACCGTACCGGGATGCCAGGGTATCTCCTCCTTGTCGTAGGGAAAGAGGCCGCTCGAGCCGAGATTGTCGCTCGGCCTCATGTCGTACGAGCCCCAAGAGCTGTTCCTCGACGGTAGAGTTGCCCACGAGCTGTGCACCGAATTATTCTCAAGTACGACAGCGCTGTCGTAACTGCTCCAGGAGCTCTGTCTGCTCGGGGATTCGCGGCTCGGCTCGCCCTGACGCTCCTCCCGATCGAAGAAGCGATCGAGTTGAGCACTGAAGGGATCACCCTCGCCCCGTTTGCCGCCAGTCCCTCGCCTCAGGGAACTTCTCGGTCCGGCCTGCTGGGCGCTCAGCCGAGGACTCGCGAGCGTCGTCGGGCTCGTGGTTTTCGGCGTCTCGGCGCTACGACGATCGAGCCTCGAATGCTGCTCCGCCGTCAGCGAGTTTCTCGTGACGTTATCCTCGACGCACTTGGCGGCGTTCGTCGACGCCCTCCAGACTAGACAATCACTATCGTCGTTATTCTTACGAGGCTCCACCTGATCCTTCGAAAAACTCGCGACTACGCCGTTCTCGAGTACACGCTCGTTCCAAGGGCTCGTCGAGCTTTCCGTCTCCCCTTCGCTCTCCGGCGACGAGGGCTTGCTGCTCACCGCTGCCTCGAACTGGTTCGTCAGATTCAGTACCAATCCCCGTCTCCTGTGACCCTGGGTCTCGAGTTTGCTCACGCGATGCTTGACGCTCGGCGTGTCCGGACCCGGCAAGTGCACTATCTGATTCTGCGATACGCTGTACGATTGACCGTTGCAGCACGGCATGAGGACGTTTCGCGCCTCCTGCTCCACAACCGCCGGCTTCTCGTCCGCGAGGCGCAACAGCTCCTCCCGCGTTATTTCGCGTATCGACGTCTTGTCGATACTTTCGAGGGACTGCGAGAGCGCACCTGGCGAGCAAAAAACAAGTCGTGAACTTTCGATCTTTACCCTACAAGTACTTAACGTTCACATCCGGTTGTTAAAAAAGCCAGAGTTGTGTATATGGACGTACGTACGTTTGTGATTGTTTATCATTGCTTACTCGTATATTCGTGTATTCGAATGTTGGAATATTAGGGAATCATCACAGTGTAAAGTTTTCGGAAAATCGATTTTTTCGTTGGCATTATTCGATAGTATAGACGCTTGTAAACATGGAAAATTATCTTGATATCTTGATTTTTGCCATATTTTTTTTGCAAAAAAACAGTGGAAAATGCATGTACATTGACAATTTTGGTTCAGTCGGTTGCTAGTGTTATATCGAACCTAAAACTTTTGAAAAATTCCGTTTCAGATGACCCATTTTCAAGATCTTAACACCAGCGCAGACCCACCTACCAATCGAGGCATTGTATTTAAATGATGTTTTTGTGTATTTTCCAAATGTATTCCAAGAGTGTATTTATAAAGCCTAACGAACCCTACATCGATATATTTATTAATCATGTCATATAAAATCCACAAAAATCGTTTTTTTTCGAGCGCCCACAGTAGAATCCTGCCTTAAGGCGGGATTCTACTTTGAAACTTTGAAAAGGCTAAATTGGATGAAAACACCCACCTGGAACACGTCGAAGGCATATTATATGGCCCAGGCATCGCTGATTGAGGGTAAGATAATTTTTTCTACGATTTATCACTCACCAAAACTTTAAACGCGTTTTTCTCGAAACGATATTTTCAAGTACCGTGGTCGTGATAACTCAAAAAGTACTGAACCGATCCTTATGAAATTTGGAACACATATTCTATATGTGTGTACCAACCGACCTAACTACAATCAACTTAAAATTTTGATTAGAACTATTTTTTTATTGCAAAAAAGACCCAAAAACAACGCATTTTTTTCGTATTTTAGCCGCCATTTTGTTAATTTTGCACGTATATAAAATATTCTAGTTAGGTCGGTTCCTGAAGACATACTGAACATGAAACTATTTGATTTTTTTGTTTCAGACCATCCGTCGGGAAGATTTCACGACCACGGCAACGGTACCTGCTTTTCGAGGTGTTGGCTTTAAACATATTTCACGTGTACAAAAAATGAATAAAATACATTAAAATTTTTTTTTTTATGTACTTAAAGAGTGTATTTATTGAACAGTTTAAACCCCATATCGATATCTTTAATAGTATTCTCAGAAAAAAATCACGAAAATAGCGTTTTTTTCATGGTTTCAAAGTAGAATCCCGCCTTAAGGATGCCTGTCGCGAAAGTAGGCGAACTTCGATACTTTTTTTTTTCAAAACGCCGTCATTTCGTCAATGTTGATTTTTTTTTAACTTCCATAGCAAGATAGCGGCTTTCATGCTGGTTAATAATCTTTCTACAAATTTTGCCCCAGATAATATTTACGGCCACAGCCGTGTACACCGTGAGGACTCCCTTTTTTTTCGAAGACATTTTCAACCGTTAAAGAAATGTTAAAAAAATGAACGTTTAAAAATGTTATATCTGTTCCTCGTGAGTGCTTTGATTTGACATAAAAAAAATCCGACTGTTTAGCGTATTTTAACCGTTGAAAAAAAAATCGCGAAGACGGACTATTTGTCGACCCGTTACACTGTGATGATCCCTTAAAATGTTTGTGTATTTTTATAATTGTATAATTGTACATATTAGGGCGTGGCGAAAAAAAATACACACTTTGTCTCTTACGCCTTCAAACAATATTATTAGGTATAAGAAGGGTTGATGCAAAATTCGAGTTCTCCGATTCAAGTCTACGTGGTAGCCCTGGATAATTTTTCTTGCATTTTATTGAGCGCTTATTGGCACCGTGCAGAGTATAGGGCGGAAGTAATAAAATCGAACGCAGTGCTTGGACTGGACAAGAATTGCGATAAACTCGGCTATTTATCTGTCGCATCTCTATGAGCGTAGTACGAGATTTTTGCAATAAAAGCTAAAATACTGTTTTATTAAAAATGGGCGGCGACAGTTACTGTGTGATAACTCGCGAAAATACGGGAAGGAATAGTAAATGCAAATTTTATCGATACACTGCGGCACAATGGAAATTCGAACAACGCGACAAACGGATGGATGCAGTTTTACCTTCAAAAAAGTTCTTTAAGGCGTCAAAGAAATAGAGATGTGTCTTATGACACGAGCTTAAATTATTAATACTTCACATTAACTCTAATTAATTTTTCACAATGGCTCTAGCTCATTATTCACGAAACGCGAACCGAGATAAAACTTGGGACGTGGAATAACATTGAAATTACTTTTTTTTCGACGCATATTCTTTTTATCAGCAAAGAGGATTTTTTTTTACAAAAAATCGATACTTTCGCTTTAAACTGCGGCCATTTTTGTCAAAAATCAATATTTTCTCGAATCCTTCGACCAAGCACTACGTTATTTCATGCAAAAACTGAATGCGATTGATTTTTTTTAATTCGGATAATTCGTTTCCAAGCAGCGGTGGTCACCGGAAAGAACGTTTTTCAAACAGCGGTCTGCACAAATCATTTTATCTATCACATTCATAAACATTTTTCGATACAAAAATTATTCAAGATACCTAAGACTCATCAAAATAAAAGGAAAATTTTAAAACCTGCACACATTTTATGCAATGAAATTGGACAAAAAATCTTTTTTTTTGGCCACGAGCTAGAAATGCGCTCATTACGTACAAGCATCGATAACTCGGCAACTAATTAATGTTTCTCAAATCTGGATAAAGATTCTCAAAACCCTTGTTGTTCAAAAAAACGTTTTTTTCGACCACAGTACCGTTGCTCTCACACAAACTGTGACTATTTAAAGAAATAAATCGTTTTTCGACAGCAATGCACAGATTTTTCCAAAAGCGGTAATTCAAGTAAAAATAATATTGCGAAAAGAGAGAACATTTTTGAAGCTATCAGGGCGCGCACTAAGAATCTTCAAACGCAAAGATCTTCAAATCTTCGAAAACGCATTTGCAAAATATTAATTACTTCTTGCGTAATTCAAATTTGAACGTCAAAAGTGAATTTCCCTTGTTAATCGAATGGGGAGAAAAAAAGTATCCAACGCTACTGCTTAGAAACTTGAGTTAGTGATATCAAACAATATGGTTTTAAGGACTAAAAGGTGAATCTTTTTCCGCGTGATATGTATATTTCTATATTTCAATGTTTTTGTACCTTATCTTTAAAACAGGCCTAGGAATTTTGATGGAACGGTGTGAATCTGCCGTTTTCAAGTGGGAGAAAGCCACGTAGCCAGGCCTCGATTTTTTGCAAAACACCTTAGGCGCTTGAACAACTTAGATCAACTTCCACGGACTAATGATCTACTGATGGCAAAATGAATTTATCTCCGATTCGTCTTACGTAATTTATCTTAAGGGTCTACTCTACCTGGAGGCCCGGAAAAAAATGGTCTAATTCAGAATGTCTGTTCTGGGTAACGGTTGACGAAAAAGAAACGCACTTTATTAACACCAAGGTACAGATAATGAGAGGCTTTAAAAAAAATACCAAGAATTCGAAGAAAAAAAATAACAAAAACATGGCCGTCGGCCGATGACGAAATTTTTATTACCAGCTTAATTGAGCGAAAAAAAAGGCAATTACCAGCTTAATTGAGCAAAAAAAAGTGTTTGCTAAATTTACTCAAACGCCTCAATGTATGTACCCTGGTATGAAAAAAAAGTTCGTTCCTTTTTCGTCAACCGTTGCCCAGAAAAAAAAATTCCGAATTTGGCCATTTCTTCGGGCCTCCAAGTAGGTACACGTCGAGGCAGTGCCTTGGTGTATTAAAATTCTTGGAAATAACAGAGGAACATAGTTTTCTTTCGATTCCTCGAAGACCTCCGCTTTCCCAAGCACCTCTCGATCTTCCAGCTACTGTGCTTTCATTTCTTCGAATCCGAAAAAATGCATAATTTATTTCGTTACTCTCCAAACGTCACTTTAAATTATTCCGCAAACACTTCCAAATGCCTTCGGCGATGAAATTTTCAAAGTACAGAGGTTCGCAGGATTGCCAAACGTGTTAAGAAACATCGAAAGAAGAATGGCCAAACGTACCAGGGGGCAAAACTTTGTCGATCATTTCGACACTGGGTGACCAACTCTTGGGCCTCTGTCCGGTTTTCTTCAACTCGATACCCGAAATTTCCAGCAGGCAGCCAATTGTGGTGTCGACGTTGTTCACGTCGTCGCCGTCATCGCCCTCTTGTTGGGCATCCTCATCATCATCATCATCATCATCGTCATCCTCCTCTTCCTCCTCGTTATCTTCGTCGCGATCATCGTCGTCATCGTCATCGTCGTTTTCCTTGGCACAGCCGATTGCAACGACGCTCAGCGCTTTGAGATTCGTGTCGGACTTTGATCTCTGCAGTTTCTCCTTGTTCTTCATTGCGTCGAGTATTCCCTGGTAAGTCTCCAATTGCAATAGAAAACTGTTGTTTGGCTTGATGCAGTTGCGCTTGTCCTTTACGTGCTTCCACGCCTGTGAGAAGTCCCAGTTGTACGCCTTCATCGCGTACGCGATTACGACCGACGCCGATCTCGATACGCCCATTTTGCAGTGTACCAACACCTTCGAGCCCTCCTTCTTCGCTTTCGTTATGTACTTGAAGGTGTCGTCCCAGTGCTTCAATAGATCCGTCTTCTCGTCGTCGTAGACCCGAACGTTCAGATAATTGAACATACCGGGAAAGAAATTGTCGATTTCTCTCGTCACGTTCAGTATGTGACGTACCCTGAAACGACAGCGGCGAAATTGTCATTTTTTGTTTGTTTAAGGATGTTGAGTCCGAAAACGCAAATGATAATAAAATTCTGTCAATTTGGCATGTTTTTGTATGAAGTATTTCAGAGGTCGTGTAAAAATTCTACGACAATTGGGAAGCTCTTTATCGAACAATCAACATTCACAAATGAAATGTTGCCTTATGGAAACTGATGTAACTTTGCAATAAGTTTTTTTTTGACCTTTCAATTTTGTCATATCTACAATATACTGAAAGCAACGGAAACAAAACGAAGTTTATTGATAATTTTTGTTTAATTCCTTTTAAAAATTGTTAATTTTTTAATAACGAGCTTCCCAATCGTCGTGAAATTTTAACACGACCTCTTAAATACTTCATACAAAAACATACCACATTTTTTGAATTTTCTTATCATTTTTTATATCAACCCTTAAGGAGGTTGAAGTAATGATAGAATTCTGAAAATTTCGTATGTTTTTACATGAAGTATTCGGGAGGTCGTGTAAAAATTTCATGACGATTAAGAAGCTATTTATTTAACAATTAACATGTTTCATAGGGACTCAACATCCTTAAGGGGCCAGTTCACTTCGAAAATTGCAAACCAAACGAAAGCAAGCAAAACTCGAAGAAATCGACGATTATGAGCAATCGAAAAGGATTTTGTACGGTGCAAGAATTGCCGATTGAGTTTAGGTAAGACTTTTTCATAGTATAAACTTCAAACGCGTTTTTCTCGAAACAACGTTTTCAAAATCTAGCTCCGTCGTTTCTCCAAAACTAATAAACCGATTCTCTTGAACTTTGAACCACATATGTAAACATAATTCACAGCAAGATGACCCTCGATGGTTTAAAATTTTTAATTTTTACTCTTTTTTTTGCGAGAGTGCGAAAAAAACGCGTTTTTTAATACTTTTTTCGTTTTTCATCTGCCATTTTTTTATTTTTTGATAAAATTTTATATCCGAGGGTCATTTTGTAGCTGGTGTCATACTGAATCTAATGGACTTTGATTTTTTTGTTTCAGACAAGTTACGTTACGTAACTTCGAAACGTTACGTTAAACTATAGTTTTTGTACTTAAAAATGCATAAAAATGAATTAAATATTTTTTGAATGTATTTCAAGACTTTGTTTATCAAGGCCAACAACTTTTATATTAATATCTTTTATAAAATCCTGAAAAAAAAATCGCGAAAATAGCCTTTTTTCGTGGCTGCAAAGTGGACTGGCCCCTTGAGGCGTTAGGCCACAGTAACGGGTATAAAATTATGTGCGAATTTAACCATTTTTTTCGCATGAAAAAACGATTCTAATATTTTCTTTCGTTATCATTTTTCTAATTGGCGTGACAAATAACTTCAGCAATTTTCACTCGACTTACTTCAAATTTAAAAGTTATGTTCCTAATTGCATTTCATAAAGAAGTACGTACGGAATTTCTGACGAATCGAAAACTTTTCATTTTATGAGCTGTTTTATACGAAATTTTTCACGGAAAATTCATTTCTTAAGTTCAAATACCTAAAACTTTTGAATAAAACAATATTTTTTTGATCCCGTACGTACTTCTCTAGGTATTCCAATGTAGATTGACGAGAATTTTTGTTTTTTTATCGGTGAAAAAAAAATGTCACGCCGTGGAGCGCCTAAAAAAAAGATAACGAAAGAAAATATTAGTAGTCGGCCATTTCGTACATCGAAAAAAAACAATCTAACAGCTTGATATTCATACTAAATAGATGTGTAATTAATTTTATGAGTGAATCACTTTTCCATACGAAAAAAAAATTGTTAAATTCGCACATTAAATACGAAATCATTTTTTTTTTTTAATAGAAGACGTAGCTGTAAAAAAAGGAATGACACGAACATTTTTGGTCGCCATGATAATGAGAGTACTTATTTTTCATAATTGTACCATGGGAGTATTTTCACCTCGAAGCATTACATCAATCATAAATGTTATATTTTTTTTAAATGCTTGCATCAACTCATCAATTCCAAATCTGTGAATGAGAAGAAAAAAAACAATAATATTTGTGATCTGCTACGGTATCGATTTATTTTTTGCTTTCGAATTCCCAAATGTAACCATTTTTTTTCATATTTTACGACGTTAAAATTACTTCCGTATTTTTTGTCCAGCAAAACGAATGAATAACGTACGTGTGGAAATGATTGAAAAACAGGCCGCGTCAATTTGATCGACAGTAGATGATATTTTGGCTCTTACGATTGATGATAAAACACTCGATTCCGATACGTCCGTGGATCATTGATAAATGACGACGCTCACCCATTTTTCTGCAGTTCCTCGAGATTACTGGCGTTCCATTCGCTACCGAGATAAACATGATCGAATATTTCGGTGGGCGCGTCCATCTGTCCAAGTATAATGAGCATTTCCTGATCGATGAACGGTTTGAACTCGCCGAGGTCCATGTCGAGATCCTCCTCAAGGCGGCCGCGTATGTACTTCGACGTGACCTCGTCGAGGTCAACGGACATCATTATCTCCTTGAGGGTTGCACGGATAACGCGTTCCGTTTCCTCGCGTTCGCGCGGTCTGCCCAAATATGATCGTTGTATTTATCAGAATTATTGTATATTCCATTTTTTTTTAAATATATCAATGCATTATATTTATTATTACAGGTTAGTCTTCTCAAGAGATCAGCCGTACGTGAAGTATCAAAAGACGCGGCAGCGGCTTGACCCCAAGTAACAAAAACAAAATTCGACGATTTTTAAGGGGTTACCCCCACTTGCGATTTTGGAAAAATCGATTTTTTTTTAATTGCATTTTTTTGAAGTATAAGTATCTGAGAATATGTCCTCAAAATTTCAAGTTGATCCGAACAAAATTGACCGAGATATGAGCGTTGAAAGAGAAGAATCCGTTGTGTAAACGACCGGCTAATTGAAACTTTAAACGCGTTTTTCTCAAAATGGTATTTCTGAAGTCGGTGACCAAGATTACTCGAACACTAATGAACCGATCTTCTTGAAATTTTGCAGGCTTATTTAATACATAAAAGTGTAGTCTTTAATCGTTCGATTTTTTTTTTTCGTTAAAATCGAACCATTAACTTTGACTGTGCGCCATTTTGTGAAAAATGAATATTTTTTAAAATCCTTCGATTAAAGACTAGTTTATACTTATGTTTGACTAAATCCATCCGCATTTTTTTTTCAGATGATCCACTTCGCCGCAATGTTGGTCACCGCAAACCGTGTATATAAAAACATTATTTCATTGACGGCCATTTGCCACTAAACAATGTAATATTTTTCAATAAAAAAATTACCGAAAATTCTTCAAGATGTGTTCTTTAAGATGGTATATTGATCGATCAAAAAAGTTTTGTAGTTTTCTTTTAAAAAATTCATGAAAAAGGCATTTTTTTGCGCTACAAGTGGGGGGGGTAACGAATTAACATTTCTTAATTTCTTCAGGGGATTAGGCTGTTGGGAAATGGACGAAATCGTCTCTTGAGGCAACTCAAATTCACGAGGAAGGTCCAACATATGGCGCAGAAATTGCAGATTTAAGGTAAACTTATTATTACAACCATATAACTGCGAGTGAAACTTCAAACGCGTTTTTCTCGAAACTATGATTTTCTCAATGGGTGTACACGATTTCTCGACACGTAATGAACGGATTGACTTGAAATTCCGAAGACTATGTTAGTGTAATAGTAGTTTAGTCTCGACCAACGCTTTTCTTCTTAACCATTTTTTTTCTCCCTATTAACAACAATAATGATTTTTTACCTCGAAAAATCGAAAAAAAAAACAATTTTTTTCTTTGACGATTGAAAAATGATAACAACAAAAGCTCGGTCGAGTCTTGATCAATATTATCTATTGCGAGGGGGAGAAAACGAGTTTTTTGTGTTTCAGATCAACCGGGGTACCAAAATCAAGTACACCGTTGAGTCCCGACCGAAGTTCTTCTTCTTAACAATTTTCTTTTCATCAATTATCAACAATAGTGATTTTATTTAACGTTAAAAAATGAAGAAAAAAAATCTATTTCCATAGATTTCAATATTATCTATTTCAAGGGAATAAAAAAACGAGTTTTTTTGTTTGTTTTAGATCAACCGAGTGGCCAGAATCAAGTACAGTATTGAGCCTCTCACTTATCTATTTCAAGGGAATAAAAAACGAGTTTTTTTTGTTTGCTTCAGATCAACCGAGTGGGCAAAATCAAGTACACTATTGAGCCTCTCACATTCAAAGGTCCTTTGAGAGATCATTTATAACTTCTTCAATTATTCATATTTTTCACGGTGTTTGGCAACTTTCTTAACGTACTTACAAATAAATGTCCAAACGATATTTCAATCATCTCTCACTTATTCCTTCAAAATTCATTTTTCAAGTAATCCTGATGTTCCCTCCGCCACAGTAACCTAACCCTTCCATTTCTTTTGACAGATTTTGCCTCCGAAAATCCCTCAGGCATTTTATAACATGTTTACTTAGCTATCTTCTATATAAATCTATCAACAAAAGATCTTCCGCAGTAAAAATACGGGGGAAAAAACTAAAAAAACATTCGTTGCGTTCCAACGATGCGAACTCCAACATCATCGTTTTCTTGATTTATCGGTGGTATGGTGTTGGAGTTTCCATCGTTGGAATGCAACGAGGATTCTTCTTTATTTTTAAATTTCTTTATTTTCATTACTACCCAAACCTTTTTCACCAAATTTAAGTTACGGAACCCTAATAAGGACGTTCAAAAATGTTTTAGTAATTTTTAATAAAGTCTAATAATTAGTAATCGATTGTATAATACTGGATTCACTAATGAGTTATTTTCAAAACGTGTAGCTGCGACTCGTGAATAAATGCGATTAAAACTGCTTGTGAAAATGTATAAACGAACATGTGAAAACCGACAATTACTACCTAGAAATGAAAAACTGCAATGTACGATCGATCTTTACGAATAGCAAACAATAATCATAACACTCTCCACGGAAAAATAACAAAATTGCGAGTGGCGACTGGCTCTTAAAAGAGGCAAATAACAATTGTGAATCGGTATGGACAAATGGCTTTATCTACAAGCTGCGATTTTACGTTCCATAGCAGCACGCTACGAAGTGGGACGTATCGGAACGTCTCAGATCTCGGCAGTAAAAGATCCGAGAATGAAGAATCGTGAGAAGCAATTTCATTTTCCGCGATGATAAAATAAAGTGAAATAATTCAAGGCCAGCTATAAGGAGTAGCCGAACTTTTGAATTTTGCGTCAAAACAAACCACCTACTTTGGCACGAGGCCAAATAAAAGATCGCAGGAATGAAAAATTTCGAACAGGAAAACGTGATAAAATATTTTTTTTTTTTTTCAAACAACGAGAGGAAGAAAAATGCATATTTTCACGTGCGCGAGCCAAGATGCAGAAGAATGAAATGAGAGACGAGAGAGAGAAAGAGAGAGAGAGAGAGAGAGAGAGAGAGACGGAGAGAAAGAAAAGAAAAGAAGGAAAAATACAGAGATTTTTATTATTTCGAACGTGCTCACTTGTTGCGAACGCTGTCAGGCGATGGTGGCCTTCGCGACTCGAGATTGTCCATTGCATGCCACTCGTTGAGGCACGAGCGATCACTCTCGATACGTTGCTCATAGTAACTGACCCAATCGTGCGACAATCCACCGAGAAAATAATTCTGTTCTCTCGCCTTGCTCGACACCTTGTGCAACGTTTGTAGGGCCGACCTGCAATTGTAAAATCACATTCTTTTGTTGTCCATTTTTTCCCAAAATTCTTCATTTCACGCTTTTACCGAAATCCAAGAGAAAGAGGAAGAGATAGAGAAAGAATTGCCTGTATAGAAAAAAAAACAGTTGTGGGGCACATCCTGCGTGATCATCGCACGAGATTGAAGTTTGCATCGTTGGAAGGTAATAAAAAATATTCTTTTTCGAGTGCTCGAATGTCTTTTGGCAAATATTCGTTACAAAAATCTGTCAATCATTTTTGACGTCCCTTATTTAGAAATCTAGATGCTAAATCTGAGAAAACTTTACAAATTCATCAAAATGAGGAAACAAAAGTATAAGAAAGAATTGTCGTTGCGTTGCAACGATGCAAACTTCGATATCATTTGGATAGACCATTTTCCGCGTGTTAAAATGATATTGAAGTTTGCATCGTTGGAATGCAATGAAAATTATCATTTGTCAGTTGCTCAAATTTATCGTAATCTTCGCTACGAAAATTCCTCAATCATTCTTCAAGTCCCTTACTTAGAGGTCCAGAATTTAATCTGCATAAAGAGATTTTGCAAAAATAATCGAAATAAATTGGAATATAAAAAAGAGCTTTTGTTGATCCGCAACGATGGCATTCGGAACCACTCAGATAAAGCACAGACGATGGATTTGGTCTACGAATATTAATAATTCATTTCACACTCGTCCGATACATTTAGACCGACAAAATAAAATCTCAAAAAAAAAACGGTCCCCGATCTTCGATGCGAAAATATGTTGGAAATATCGAGATAAAGAGAGAGGGAGAATCGCTTGTGGAGTAGTTGGCCAAGTAGGGCGAGGGGGAAATCGTAGGCTCAACGATGTGCGAAGTGTCATCATCAATTCGCGAATCAAACTGGTATGCGAGGTCACGTAATCACGAAACACGAGAGCGCAGCCACTTGTAAATCATAATAAAGTGTTGCGTGGATCTTGGGTTTATGAGATGATTGTGGCGATGGCTCGTTACTGGTCAAACGAGTTTGTATATAGGCGCGCGCCCGATTAATTCGTTCCGACGTGTTTTCGCCGGTTAAATTGACGTACAGTCAGAGGATCGATCAGGACCGAGCCGAGTGTCATTGACGTTTCAGAAACGAACGGATCGATACCGAGACTAGAACGGGGCGAGGAACGAGGAAGAGCAAGCGCGAAGTAACGATCGATGATTCCTATAAACGAATAAATGTGAAATAACGAATGTGGTAAGAACGGACAGCGGAGATGCGGTTGAAGTTTTCAACGTTGGCATGCAACGGAAATTCTTTTCAATTCCTTATTTTTATTATTATCGAAAATGACGTTTTGTAGGTTTGGGTTGCAAATCGCTAGGTAAAAATCCTAAAAAAATGTTCGCCTGACTTCACAGCTTATTTATTAGTTCACAACCGAGGGAAATTTGAAAAAATTTAAATCCATTAATAACAGGAAATCCTGTATATATAATACACACAATAAATAAACAACTATCGTATCTGTCGTAAGTAACTTAATAAATAATAGACAATGAGTGAAAAATCTAAAAAAAACTAGACCAATAACATAAGTAAAAAAAAAATTCGTATGATTTTATGTCAAGAGACTACTGGTGAGTAGCCAGCCTATATTTTGAGTTACCAATCAGGATTTTCAAATAAATGGTAACTTCATAGTGCGCGTTGTTAGCAGCTGATTTAGGCAATTTTTGTATTCATTGTCTTATTATTTGCTGCTACAAATTGATTCCGTGATATGTCGATGGCAGCGAAGGACAGACGAGCTTGTTTGAACTTCGAGAGAAGTTATCGTGAGTGGTTCCAAAACTTTAAAAACGACGAGTTTGACGTCGAAGACAAAGAACGTAGCGGAAGGCCAAAAGTGTACGAAGACGCGGAATTGGAGGCATTATCGGAAGGAGATTTGTGCCAAACGCAAACTTGCACTTACATTAGGAGTGACTCAACAACCAATTTCAATATGAATAAAACATAAAGTAACCTTCTTTCACAATAAATGCCAAATTTTTTATTTGAAAAAAAAATACGGCGGAGACTTAATTGTACTCCTAGTGTATACGCGGAGTGTGTTGTTAAAAAATTTGAAAAAACAATTCCAGATTTGGCCAAAAGTACTTTTTCTAAAACTATTTTGGGATAAAAATAAAGGATCAAGGAAAATTCGCGGAAAATCTTGGCTCCTTCGAGCCTCTACGAAAAAAAAGCTTACTCAATGTCAACATATATAATGAAACTTAGATTTTTCAATAAAATTAGATTCTATAAAAAAAAATGGATATTTCCAATTTTTACGTAGATAATCAATATTATACGTGATAAAATGGGATCGGTATGGACATAAGATTTAGCCAAAAAATATACAGTTTTTCCCAAATTGATGGGCTTGAAATTTGCATCGTTGGAACGCAACGATACTTTTAACTTTATTTTCATAAGTGTCGAAAATCATATTTTGTCGATTTGTGCTGTAGGTCGCTGAATGAAGGGCCCAAAAAATGATCTCGAGATTTTTGTAGTTTAAACCTAACTAACAAAATTTGGCAAACTCAGCAAAAAAATATTTCGTTGCATTCCAACGATGCAACCTTCAACATCATCCAAATTGGCTGTTCAGCTGCGTTATTAGTACCGGAAACAATAAATAGAATTATCATAAATTCCCTTTGTTGTTTACAATCTGCCTTGTAAATTGAGTTGACAACTCGCCCTCTCGAAAATTACGCCAATAATCATTATGTTGAAAGCTTGCATCGTTGGAATGCAACGACAATTCTTTGATATACTTTTATGTACTTTTATTCCCCTTATTCACATTATTCTACGCAATATTTTTCCGCCGATTTGGGTTGCAGATCCCCGAGCAATTAAACAAATTATTGAAGTATTCTCGTAGCTAAGATTCAAAGGGAAAAAATTGCACAATTGAAAGAAAGAAAAATCCTTGCATTCCAACAATGCAAAGTTCCATCATATCGACAATATGCCTTGGGTAAAATAAATATTGTCACAATGTGCAACATGTGTGCGAGTGAATTTGCCGCGCTGTTGCCCTTTCTCTCATTCTTTTCTCTTTTTGATTCGTCGTTTCTGGTTCGACCTACTGGCACAGCTACGACTTTTGTCATTTTGCTGTCTAAGCGAGTACGCTCTCTGGCTCGTTTCGTGCTCGTCTTTCGGGTCGCGTATGACACACGACCCCACGCACTGTGTGTTCCACTATTTAACGACGAGAAGTCACTACCACAGGAGTCACCGCTCTGGCTACTTTCACCTGACCCCCCCCCCCTCTCTCGGGCCACCGGCCTCCTCACCTGAGAGAGAAGGGCGAGACGTGCGCGTCTCGAGTGATTCACCGGCGGTGATCTTGGCATTTGCATCGAAGACAATGAGTTGAAAAAGGACAAGGCAAAGGAAAAAACGAAGCGGTATAATCGTTCGCTTGCGCTTGAAGCATTCGCGGAGTACAACGAAGACGAGAGTGCGCCTGGTTAACTTTGCCTCGAACGAGTTTATCGTGAATTCAGGAATTCAAGTTTTGACGTTTACTTTTATTTTTCGATTACTCCTCTTTTTTGTGGTAAATTAATTTTTTCATTCGCTGATTTCTTATTTTTTGGCGAGGGCCGAGCGTTTTGCCGATAAATGTTGAGTTCGAATTTTTTTTAATGACGATCCGGGTGCGATGAAAGTTCAGCTGCGAAGCTTTGGTAAGTTTCGCGAAGGCGGTTTCCGGAGAAGAAAAAAACATTCAAACCCAGTGACGTCAAAGTTTGCATCGTTGGAACGCAACGAATGTTTGTTTTCTCTTTCTTCATTTCTTTATTTTTGTCAGTAACCAGAGCTGTTTTTTTTTAGCAATTGATGTCGAAAATTTCTAATGATGTTGAAGTTTGCATCGTTGGAACGCAACGAAAATCAATTATTTGGATCATTTTTGGCTACGGAAACCACCCAAACGTTTTTACGTTTTCTTGTGAGATTTGCGACGTCAATTTGTAGAAAAAAGAAGGCTTTGGACAAGCATGAAAATGAAGAAATGGAAAATAAAAAAAAATCGATGGAGGAATTGAGGTGGAATTTTATGGATAATGAATGCAGTGAATATGTCGGCAAGAGAGATTGCTTAGGATTCACGATGTTGAAGTTTGCATCGTTGGAATGCAACGAAAATTGTGATTTTTCATCTGCTCCGATTTATTTTGGAAAATGTTAGCCGCGAAAATCCCTCGACAACTTTTTTTTCGCCTATTTAGAGATTTATAAACTAAATTTGGAAAAAAGATTTTTTGAAATAACGAAGAGGAAATAAAAATGTAAAAAAGAATTTTCATTGCTTTCCAACGATCCAAACTTCGAAAGCATTGGAATTTCTCATTTAAAAAGCAGTGACGAGTTAGTTATTTTTTTTCCTCCAGAAACAATGCAGCCTAGCTTATTGAAACTTCGAAGTTGAACTTTGTCGAATGTACCTGCCACTAAAAAAATCACAAAATCACTGAAATCGCAAAACAAATCTTCCTCAAAATCATTAAAAAATTGTCATCTGCCGATTGATCGTGCGAGACCCCCAGCAAAGTGCCCAAAAATAAACGTTCGCCGAATTTCCACGCCCCGAATCATCAAAGAAATGTTTAACGACATAAAAACAAAATCGAGTGCTTTCCAACGACCCGAACTTCATCATTATTATTTTTCCACATTGTTCCACGTCGCAGGAACTTTGCGCCGACTCTTCCTACGTCTATTGACAACGAAAATAGTTTTTCCCAACGGCGGAAAATTTTGGCAGTGCCTTTCTTCGCAACATTAAAAATTCCAGAGCAAATAATTCATCGCGGTTTTTTTTAACATCGCTCACCACCACAGACACGAAGTATCCTTGAAGGGAAAAAAAACATTCGACCAACGAATAGCGGATGAAAAATTAATAAAAAAAGAAAGGGGGGGTTATGCGAAAGTCAAGCTCTTCGAGAAGAATTGCGCACCGTTTTCTCAAGGATCATAAAGTTTCTCACGCCCGTTTCCCCGAGACAGGTCAGCGCCGAGAAAAATTTTGACGTCAATGTACAAAATATAAAACCAGCAACGTAGAAAAAATAATCATGCATCTCTCACGTCACGCGAGAGATGTTCATATTTCTTCATGTTCTTTTTTTTTTCATTCGTGCATTTTCTTTCAGTAATTTACCGAGCAACGGGAAACGTTCCGAGCAACAGGTGCACTTCCCTGGGACTCCTGAGAAACCTTGCCAGCCGGATTATTACGATCGTCGTAACTGCGAGTGTAACGAGAATTGCGTGGATCCCTGCGCGAAGAAGCAACATCACGAGAGTCAAAATTTCTTTCGACTCTTTTCATGCCTCTATCCTTCTCTCTTTCTCTCCGCCCCCCCCCCTCTCTCTCTCTCTCTCGTTTTCAAAGCTCTCGTGGTACTTCGGTTTATTCTCGTCTTCTCGAGGTCTTGTCGACCTCGCCACATTCAAGGAGCATCGTTCGCGCTGCTCGCTTTTCTTTTTTCCCTCGCGAGCAGCAGCTCGTCGCCACTTTGCATCCGATTCGAAATTACGAGCACTCCGAAGATTTTCGTGTCGATGACATCACCGGCCTCGATTTGGCATCGATGAGGTCCATTCAATATTCTCGCCAACGTCGAGCGGGATCGCGATCTCACACGAATAACACAAACACACAGACAGCAACGAACGCAAAAAAAAAAGGAAAACCCCGAGCCGCTGCACTGCGCCGAGATAAATCTTGAGGGATGTCTCCCTTGTGTAAACGTCACGTACGCTTTGGACCGCGTCAATCAGAGATATAAAAAAGCGGGAGAGAGAGAGAGAGAGAGAGAGAGAGAGAGAGAGATGTAAAGATAAGGTGATAACAAATGGACTTTCGTTAAAATCGCAATTGATTCGAGTACGCGTGAAACTTTGCTTGACGAGAACGCCTTGCTGACTGGCCGGTCGAGCAGAGGCGAGAATTTTTTTCCCGCGGTCGCAAGACGCAAAGCGAAGAAAAGAGAGCGAGAGAGATATTGGAATAGTATTTACGGAACGCCAGACAGAATCGACCGTAGGTTTGGACCTCGTAATGACGAAGAGAGAGAGAGGAGAGAGAGAGAGGGAGAGAGAGAGAGAGAGAGAGAGAGAGAGAGAGAGAGAGAGAGAGAGAGAGAGAGAGAGAGAGAGAGAGAGAGAGAGAGAGAGAGAGAGAGAGAGAGAGAGAGTTATTATAGCAAGATGACCACGAGGAGAGCAGAATGACAAATGCTGAGACGCCATATATAGTATTGGCAAGCCGATGTCTCCCTCATACTCGTGTCGTTCGCGATGTGGGTGAAGGTGGGCCTTTCGCGCGCACCTGTCTCTTTACCAGAAGCATCACAGACGATGCTCGTTACTCCGGTTTTTCAACCCCTCCCCTCTCCGTCTCCTTGTCGCCCCGCCGCTCGTTCGGAGCCAATTTTTTTTTACGAAACTTCATTTTCGTTCGGAGCTGTCAAACTATGGGCTCTCCTGCGGAATCCGAATTTATGGACATTTGAAGTGGGAGAGTTCCCCTGCGAGTTGCAATCGCGACAAATATTAAACTTCCTTTTGGCATCTACGTTTCTACATTTACGAATTTACGAATCCAAATTGGGTGGCGTTTTCGGAATTTCACAAAGGCTCGGTTTGTCCGATGCAATAAGTTTCGTTCGCCTATCGAGAAAAACGTCATCCTACCTTGGAGCAGAATTAACCCTTCACGTTGGTCAAACTCGATGTCCTCTTTCGATGAAACTACACGAGTTGCGCAACGTTTAAACGGCAAAACGCGACATACACGACGCGTTACAAATCAATATTCGATATGTGATAAATTCACATTCACACATATGTGATATTATCACATGTATCAAAATGTATGATATTTTGATAAATGATTGTACATAAATTGTTATTTTTATATATCATTCGGAAGAAATTAATTTATCATCAAGTATTTAATATTCGTTGTTGAAATAACTCAAACCTTGAATTAAATTAATAACAATATTAATAATAATATACATTATTATTAGCATTAATAAATGTCAATAATATAGTAGTAGTAGTAGTTTATTCCATGGTATACCCTCATGGATGTTTACATTGAGAGCCCCCCCCTACATGTGGTTCCCCTTTTACAATATTTGCTTAAATCTTAACTTACATTCTAATTTCTCCTATCCTCTTCCTTACCTTACCTTAAGACAAATCAGCAATGTTATTTATTAATTTCCTTTTTCCCTCACTTTTGCCTCTATCTTCTACTTTTGTTTTTGCGCATCCTTCGTTTTTTTTCGAATTCTCTGATGTAGGAGCAGAATTCTTTGGCCGGGCCATTCCTTGTCAACTCTCCTATTTTTCGTCTGAGATCGTCCCCCCTCTTAAATTCCGTCACTTCCTCTAGGCCTTTCACAGTTTCTGTTTTGAGTTTTGCCTTTATTTTTCCGCAGCTGCATATGTGCTCCAAACTCTCTTCCCCTTCCCCACAAAATCGAAAATGCATATTATCCCTTTCCCCCACAATATAAAATGTATATTATCCCTTCCCCACAATATCGAAAATGTATAAAAAAAATAATATATGATATTTTTATAAATGATTGTACACAAAATGTTATTTTTATATATCATTCGATGATATCTAATCGATCATCAAGTATTTAATATTCGTTATTGAATCAACTCAAATCTTGAATTAACTTTATACCAACTACAATAATAATAATAGTAAGGATATTAAAAATGATTATTAGCGTAAATAAATGTTAATGATAATATTTAAAATATTAAATATTAAAAAGAAATATTATTTTTAATATTTCTTTATCGCGTTCTTCTTGACCGAGTGACACCCAAGGTAGTGTCGGAGCCCTTGAGTGCCACTCCGCATTATTGTTCCGGTCTAGATTAAGATCGAGCCTAAGCCTCGGGGGTAGGATCATAATTCCCAGTGCAAACTAAGGAAGTGCGTCGCCCGAAGCAATTAAATCTATTATAAATATATTGCAATGTTTCAGTTGGTCAATTTTCTTATCTGTCAAAAAATGGTGTGCTTCCGATATCAATAGGAGTTTGAAAAAGATTAAAAATCTTCCTTCCCATCCGACAAAACTTTATTAAATGTCGTAATGGACTCGAAGTTTGCATCGTTGCAACGCAAAGAAATGTATTATTAACATTTTTCTTCCCTGCCTTGTATTATTTTGCAACATCATTCTTTACAGATAAAAATTCTAAATCTTTAAGTAAGCGATTTGAAAGATGATCAAGAGATTTTCGTAACAAAAATTTGCCATAAGAAATTCGGGTAATTAAATAACAATATTTTGTATTGCATTCTAACGATGCAAGCTTCGATCTCATATGTCGTACAACTTTTTTTGAAGTCCGAAACGGAGCGTAAATGTTAAGGTTTGCCATACCTCCGTCAGTTTTAAAGATTAATAAATTCACAAAGTACCATGTAACAGCCGAAAGATTTAATAAAACATTACGTAAGTCTGAAAAATGGTGAATAAATCACGCAAATCAGCAATTTTTTCCTCGCCTAAAGATACCCCCCCAGTGGTCAATGAAAAATCAGCCGGATTGTGAGATTGCAAAAATTAGCAACCCCGCTGTGTTTTTTTACGGTTTTTTTTTTCTTCTGCACTTTTCATTTTACTTTTTAGCCGAAAAAAAAGCTGTGAGAGTAACTGGGGTACAGCCGTAAAAGAAAAACGACTCCGAGGAAAATAAAAGCGTACGGGACAACACGTCGAGGAAGCTTTATGCATTTTAGTACTCTCGACGAGTCGTAAATTTCGCGATCGTCGTGTGTGTGTTTTGTGTTCGCGTGGTTTGCGGCTGTCCGGACACGGGGGAACACGAAATTTTTATGCTTCTCGTCACGAGAAACTGTGCCGTTAGCCCGGAGGGAGAATTTAAACGGGCGACGAGGAAGACGAGAACGATGATTCCCTTAGCGGAGTCCCCCGGGGACCGAGGAGCCGATGGGCCCCCGAGCAAGCACGTAATTTAAGGGGTAAGGCCACTGTAAATTTTTTGAAAAATCGTTTTTTTTTTTATTGGCTTAAAAAATAGTTTAAACCCTCTAGAATAAGAAAAAAAAGGTCCTGTGCGAAAAAAAATTTGTTGTCCTTAGGAAATGAAGGTCGCCGCCAAGCGTGTCAAAACTTGCTCCGAAACGACTGCAATTATATCGGAGATGGCGATTCCAAAACTTTCAAAGGCATCGTGGATTCGAAGCCTTATGAAAATGTTGATGTTAAAAAAAAAGAGTGCATAGATCACGTGCAAAAAAGAATGGGCACTCGATTGAGAAACTTAAAAAAAGGAACAAAAGGTCTCGGGGGAAGAGGAAAACTCACTGCCAAATTGATTGACGAACTAAGCATTTATTACGGCTTAGCAATCCGTCGAAATTCCGATTCCATCAAAAATATGAAAAATGAGATCTGGGCAACCCTTTTTCACAAAATGTCAACGGATGAAAAGCCTCAGCACGAAAAATGTTCGGAGAATTGGTGCAGTTGGAAGAAAGCGAAAGCAGAAAATGCCTTGGATGCGTATCATCACAATCAGCCAATGAGTGAGGAGGTTTATCAAGCCATCAAACCCATCTACATGGAATTGAGCCGGGACGAGTTGCTGGAGCGTTGCTTGGGGGCCTATACTCAAAACAATAACGAAAGTTTCAACGCTACCGTTTGGAGTTTGGCCCCCAAATCATCCTCAAGCGGAAAAACTGTACTAGATATTGCGACGGATATCGCTGTTTGCATATTGAATGGCGGCCTTACCAACATCTTGCAAATATTCAAGATGTTGGAGGTGGAAATTGGTGTACAGTTATATAATTTCTGCATCGAAGCCGACGCCAATCGCATCACGCACGCGGAGACATCTCTGAGCGACGCGGCCAAAAGTGCGCGCGCGCTCCAAAAATCAACCAGGAAAGACGAAGAAGACGAAAATTTGGCTATCGAAGGACAAATGTATGGTGCTGGGATTGCAGACTAACGGTAAAAATTTTTTTTAACTTCTTTTTTTAATGTTTTCCAATAAAAAACTATTCGCAAAACTTTAAACGCGTTTTTCTCGAAACATGGTTTTTCAAAATGGCACGCAGCATAACTCGAACAATTTTCATTTTTTTTACTTGAAATTTTAACCAGATGTGAACATTTACATTATCTTGAGAATGTCGATCGGAATTTTCAAGAACTTTATTTATTGATTTTTTATTAACAAAAAACTTGCCGTTTTTTTCGTCAAAAATCAATTTTTTTTTCAAACGCACGCCAAATTCACAAAAATTGATACTTTTTAAAATCCGATCGACATTCTCTAGCTATAGCCCTCTAGATTAATGGTGTTTTTTTTTTTTGTTCTAGATTCAAAAGTGCACCAGTGGTGCTGCGTGCCGCGGAGCCCTGGAAGCAAAACATATCCCGGGAAGATAGCTGTGGAACCGCCATTTTGTTTTTTTTTTTACTGTAAAAAAATTTTATAATAAAGTTTAATGTATGCCCGATAACACCATTAAAAGTTTTTTTTCAAATACCTTCAATTTCGGGAGCAAAAAATTAGTGAAAAAACCTTTTTTTTTTGGGCCGTTACAGTGGCCTTACTCGTTAAAGAGCCTGACCCGGATAACGTTGTACGCCTGCCAACGCACAAGCTCCGAGGCTCCACCGGAAACACTCGGATAACCAGTTAACAGTAATAAAATTCGCTTTGCGAATAGCATCGACGAATTGCAGCCAGCGTTTCCTTTTTTTCTTGTCTCATTCTTTTTGTATTTTCCAAAAATATCCAAATATTACCATTATATTTTCCAAATATATGAGTCGTATACCTATTTTGTAAATAGGTATACGACCAAAAAATGTCTGCTTTTTTTAAATAATATTATTTTTCGTAATATAAGATCGATTTTGTCATATCAGTTATTTAACGTATTATTTTTAGCGTCGTTATTTGTAATATCGGTTTTAATATGGTATTAGTTTGTATTGTATATAAAATACTTTTGGTATCGATTTATTTACAATTATTTTATTTATTATTATATCGATAATATACAATGAGAATTAGTGTATTTTGCGTAGAAGTACGTGTTATATTTAATCATAGAATAAAAATAATATGCGAAATGAAAATTTATAAACAGGAGAAAAAAGCGATAGGACAATTTTGAAACCTGTTGTTTTTCGATTATTTGTTTTTTGATGAAAAATAAAGTGGGATAAAAGTCAAGTAAAGGGGAACGGATGCAGCAATTTTTCTTTCTCACTTCCATTTGTATCTTTGAACTGCCCATGATATTTTTCTTAACGTTTATTTTTCTATCCTAACGATTTAATTGTCATCCCCGAATTCTCTGAATCGCACGTTAAAAAAGAAAGCCCCTATTTTTCGAATACCTGACAGTTTTCTGGCTTCTGCACTATCCCTCCGCAGCAATGAATTTTACAAAAATCCTGGGTGTGCAAACTTTTTTGGTTCCCGGACCTATTGGCAAATTGTAATGACGTTGAAGTTTGCTTCGTTGGAATGCAAGGAGTTCTTGTTTTTACTATCCAAAGGCTTTTTTTTGCAAATCACGGTCTTAGATTTCCAATTAGAATACGTGCAAGGTTGGAGTGATTTTCGTAGTCTAAATCGACTAAAAAAACTAAAGCAGCTAAGAAGAATCGACTTTCGTTGCATTCCAACGACGCAAACTTGAACGTCACGATTTAAAAACCCAAAATATTCTAAAAAATTAACCCTATGTTAACACGCTGGATCATTTTGACACGGGTGAATTTTTACTAAACATTTTTAGTTTATATGCTGCAGATCATGTCCTACTGTTTATAAATTTTCATTGCGTACATTGTTTTTGTTGTGTGACTAAATGTAACACGTATTTCTACTCAACATACACTACTTTTTTCATATTATTGATATAATAATAAATAAAATAATAATACTAAAGAAATGATTCCAAAAGTATTTTATATACGACACAAACTAATACTATACCCTATTTTACCAATAACGATACTAAAAATAATAGGTAGTCTAAATAAATAAGACTTTCACTAAACTGAAATTCCAGCGTATAGCAGGACATCATCTGACCTATCGACAGTTGCAGAATTATCGATTCATAACGAACACCTTGTATATGATATTTTGCCAATTTCAATCATGCAGGCGTATTAATAAAAGTTCAAAGTGTATCCCCGGTTTTTTAAACACCGAAAGCAACCAAAGGGTTGTTAATGGCAGGTGGATGAAGTCTCCGAGCAGAAATGTGACCAAACATTCCTACTTTGTGTCCGGCCCTGACCAGACGTGTTTTCTAATTTACCCGACGCAGCCCTCCCATGGAACAAACTGGGAAGATCGCAAAATCGTTTTTTACGGCTCACCCTCTATGTTTGGAAATTACAATTCTCTGGCCGGGACACATTGCGAGCAAGTACATCTTCACGTAATGTCTACCCGGCCAAAACACTGACATGTTCCGAAAAGTGGAGCCTGTCTTCAAGAAATAACGAAAAGCTACTTTGCTTTTCACCTCATCAATATTTATAGCTGATTGGTATGAAACTAATACATCTGTTGTAATTCTATTCATCATTAAAAGCATTTATTTCATCAATGGTAATCGACGAGGATAACAATACTTATCATAAATACCGGGATTACGATAACTAATGATTTGAGCATAAAGGATAGCCAAATTATTCTATGAGGCAAACAAGTAAAGCAGGCCATCCGTGGTTCTTGGACGCCTTGTCGCCATGTCGGGAAATATCGATATCCTGGCCGGGAAGGCATTACCTGAATGTATTTC
Source organism: Ophion costatus (assembly GCA_951751655.1). Taxonomy (NCBI): domain Eukaryota; kingdom Metazoa; phylum Arthropoda; class Insecta; order Hymenoptera; family Ichneumonidae; genus Ophion; species Ophion costatus. The sequence goes on from OX632356.1 coordinate 42,566,261, forward strand.
GCCAACGATCCGCCAGGTGGCTACAAGCGAAGCGCTTCGCGTAAGCGAGGTACCATCGTACGAGGATAAAAGTTCGTCCTGTGAGCTGTACCACGTACAGAAGTGCTGTGCCTACGGTGTGCACTTACGTTTATGATTTTGCGATACTTGCCAAATAACCCTTTACACTTTAGGCCTTATTTCGCTCGGATAGTGATCCACGTACGTTTCTCTGTCTCTTTACCTATCAGGAAATGCGAGCAAGCGTATGTACGCACTTATATACTACCTCAGCAAGTAGATAAGCAACACCAATATGTTGTCGAAATACTAAATTGAATACACTCTCGATTTTACCTCTTCAAGGATTCCAAAAACGCTGAAAAGTAATTTTTTATTTCCTCGTTTGTTCCTGGTTATTTCCCGATCTATTCCCTCCCACTTTCCTGGTCATTTGCCGCTTGTTCTCAAGCCAGTTCGTGATCGCTTCCCCAGAAAGGGAACGGCGAATCGGGACGAAGCCTTAGACGGGTTACATTGCGAACCTGTTCCAGGGTGAAAGACCCAACCAGAGTCTGATATTATCTAGGGAAGGCAGATCAGGGGCAGTACTTTTTCCCAACTCAAATTTCTACACGGGACTATCCGGGTCAAATTAGCCCAGTGTGTCGAAATCGCGGCCGATTATAAGTGGGTCAACACAGGGTTAAAGCCTTATATGCGCGAAAGATTTAAAAATATTTCACTTTTTGAATTATTTTTTATTCCATTAGGCTGAACAATTAGGAATATTTTAAGCTTTACAGAATTCAAAAATTCCAAAAATTATTAAAGTTACAGCATTTAGAGAGTAAAATAGATACCGTGATTCACTTTTTTGAACCTTGTGAAAGTTCGAACTCTTAAACGAAGGTTCAGATGGGTTTGCAATTTTTACAACATATTCTTAGTATCATCACGTATCGTGTGAACCACAGAAACGAAAATTTCAATGACACAAAAAAATATAAAAAATAAAACAACCGACAGAAAATTGAGTAAAAAAATGTTGAGATTCGAATGTTTATCTTAATATTTTTTTATAATATTGTTGGATCACACTGAAGATACATGCAATTATAAATATGTTGATTGTTTTTTCAGTCACCCGCATCGATGCTGAGAACTTTCGTCATCAACGAGCGCACAAAAAAAATACATTGCTTCATTACATTATATCTCCGCCATTTGTTAATATTTCTGATTTTTTTTTATACATATACTTAACCGTGTGCATAAATAAGCTGTAAAAAAATGTTGTCAATATATGCGTCATTTTTTTTAAGCCGCCTCTAGAAAAGTACCTTCGAAAAAAGGTCCATCACTTGAAGACCCTAGGCGGTGCATTTTTTTTTCGTCATCGTGCCCCCTTTTCTAATGTTTTAACTTCCTCGAAGCATATAAATTCGCAACATTGTAATCAGCTTATTTTTTTTTTGCATTGCATCTCCACAAAGATTATTCGTTGATGGTGCAATTTGCGTCAGTCGCGAAATTGAACATTGATATTGATTCATGCGTACGAGAAGAGCGTACAGTTTGCATGTTAGATATGTTCGAGACACGAGTGCCCCCCCCCCCCCCCCCCGCACCTTCTGGCTCGCCGCTCCGCAAATCTTGGTAAGGTTGCACCGGTGAATGGAGAGAACTCGTCGGGCAGGCCTGGTCGACTCGCTGACCCACTAGCCGTTCGGGCTTGGACTAAATCGTTTCTCTTTTTTTTCTTCTCTTCCCCTTTCCTTCTTTCATTCTCTGTTCCTTTATTCCTCGTGACTTTCTTCCTCAATTCCCCAGTTATGTTCGTCGTTTTTTTTTCTTTTCATTTCGTCCATCCACGCTTCTGCCATTATTTTTTTTATTTATTTTTTTCATTTCTTTGCTCCATCTTTCTGCTTCTCGCTTATTCCCCCTTCGTGTATCTCTTTTTTCTTACTTTCTATCCCGGTCGCCCGTACGTTCGTTTCACCGTGTATTCGGCGTTCCTTTCGGACAGGTCGAGTGTCCTAAATTCGTAACAATAATGTGCCGCGCTCGCGATACTTCATCGCTCTGTTCTATCTCTCTCTCTCTCTCTCTCTCTCTCTCTCTCTCTCTCTCTCTCTCTCTCTCTCTCTCTCTCTCTCTCTCTCTCTCTCTCTCTCTCTCTCTCTCTCTCTCTCTCTCTCTCTCTTCCGCCACAGAAGACCCGCAAGCCGCGCGCGATGATAATGTCACGTAGCTACAATTATTATTCTCGAGACGAGGCGAGATTGATCGAACATTTCATTCCGTTGCTACTTAAGTTTGTATTGCCGAGTGACGGATTAACGGCAACGGGGCAAAAAACGAAAGGATACAAACACGAAAGCTAAACGATTCTTGATATTCCGACCAATTATTTTCGTCGTTTCTTCATTATTCTCGAGTAGTGAACAACGAGCCTCCATTGCTGGAACAGCATGATTTTTTATTTACGATCCACGACAACATTCCAAAAAGTAATGAAAAAGCTTTTTGTTTAGCAAAGAATGCAGGCAAATTGAAGAAAAAAAAAAAAACGGTCCAAAAACGAGGCTTCACACCGATGCTCAAAAAATGTTTTTTTTCTTTCATAATTGCACGAAGAAAAAAATTAGGAAACGGCAACCACAAAAAATTAAATATAAACGATAAACATCAAAACCGGGAAAGAAGGGGAAGGGACGAAGATAAGAGCCAAGGAAAAGATGAATAATAGCTCAGATCTCTGAACGTATTAACAAAAATAAATAATCTTTGCAACAGCAAAAAAAACGAGTGCCCAAACAAAAATTAAATGAAAAAAAAACGAAGAAAAAAAGGATCGAAAATTCATGGACCCAATGAAGTCATATCGTTGTCGATCTCTAAAAAAAATTGACAAAAATAACCGCTAAAAGGAGAGGAAGAGCCCACAAAAGGAAAAAAGCAACAAAAAACCGAAATCGAAGGAAATAGCAAAGAAAAAGGGGCATGGTTTTTAAAATATCGAAATTACGAAAAGCAAAGAAAAAGGGGCAAATTTAGAAAAAAGAATCGACAAAACGAAAAAGGAAAGAAATTTCGTATAATCGATAATATGAAAAACCAAAGAAATTTCGTATACTCAATAATACGAAAAAGCAAAGAAAAAGGGGCAAATTTAAAAAACAATCGATAATACGAGAAAGCAAAGAAAAAAGGGAAAATTTTTTAAAATCGAAAATACGAACAAAAGTAGTGACGTTATTACCAATATCTGGCAAAAAAAATACTCCAACCAAAAAAGAACAAGCAAATGGAAGAGCAGGAAAAAAGACGAAGCAAAGCCAACGTAAAAGAGTCGGACAAAAAAAAAAAGAAATCGAAAATATGGAGTAGATCGAGAGTGTAAGGTCGCGGCGTTATCGCGGGCCATAAATGGCGCGGGCGTTGGTCCGTTGGTCCGTCGGTGAGTTAAGGAGAGCACAGAGCGCCCCACCCCGGCCACACGACGAGGACACACGCCCGTTTTCTTCGATGCTCTAAGCTCCGGTAGAGCGTCCGCTCGTCAAACGCTTGTAAATTTCGTAGAGCGCGTAGAAGTGTGCGCTTTTGGTTCTTGGCCCGACGCGGTATGGAGGGGGAGAGGGGGGGGCGGGGACGGTGGAGTAACCTGCGCCACGGGCCGAAAGCTTCTCCAAAAATAGTCGGGCGTCGGCAAAAGCTGCGTTATACGGCGTCGCGACGCCCGCTTCTCAACAAGTCGTCCACGACGACGAAGCCTCCGAGTGCGGGGCACCAGCTGCCCGTGACTTTGATTGAACGATTAGTTCGTCGATTCCCGTTCGAAGGGGCGAAAAATGGAAAAAATGAAGAAATTTTCTGAATCGCGACGATGAAACTTGAAGAACGATTATGGGAAAACGTTTGGAACGATAGTCCGAACAAAAAAATTGGATGCGGGCCGTTTGTCACCTCAACAGGAGTGAGGGAGAGGTGCTGCGAAGCCAGGAAACAATTTGCTGATTTTCTCGATTTTTTTTCCAAGGCAAAGATTTCTTCACCATTTTTTTTTTTTAGATTTAGGGAATATTTTACTACTACCGCTCTTATGTGGTGTGTATGCTTATTATTAATATTTTTTAATGGCGGATGTATGGCACTGTCTTTGAACCCTAGAAGGAGCATGCGGGGTCCACATGGACGCCACGTTCATTTCAAAGTACTCTCCTGAAATGGTAAACGGCTTTCTCGGGTTCTAACGAATACGAATAAATCTTTATCGGTATTGCTTGCAAAAAAATTATTTTACTGAAATATTCTTAACTTTGCCCATTTCCGAATCTCCAGAAATTGGTAAAAAAATTTTTTCATTTCATATTGTGCCTATTTCAAAAGCCTGTTTGATTTTTTTTCGATCGGTTGATTAGAAAAAAAACGTCAATTTTTTGTTCGAAAAAAGTCAGTCTTGCATATTTTTTACATTTTTATTTCGTCGACTACTTTTTTACACTTTCCGTTTTTGCAAATTGACATTAATACAAACCGTCCTCTTTCGTATTAAAAACGAAGAGATTCATCTTTTACAAACCCAAGTTCTGTTTATAGGCAACGATCTAAACCAAGAAAACGCGTGGGGGCCGCACGGACCCATATGCTCCGTAGAAAGCACCAAAAATGGAATGGAGAAAAAAGCTAGTCTCCGAGCTTTTTAAAGATTATTCTATGCAGAATGTCCACGTTGTAATTCTGGTTAGCATAGAGAGCTCCTCGCTCGTCTGTCTCGTCGTTCAGTAAACTGCCGTCCGCTTTTAAGCCCCGTTACGAACCTCGTGCGCGTGTGGAAAAACCGGCAGAATAAAAGAGTCAGAGCGAGAGCGAGAGAGAGAGAGAGAAGA
>OX632356.1:42571334-42645029 GCA_951751655.1 Ophion costatus
AAAGAAAGAGAGAGAGAGAGAGAGAGAGAGAGAGAGAGAGAGAGGAGGGGGGAGGGGGGAAGAGTAATCACACTACCCCCCTATCCATCTTCCCATCTCTCTCCAAACGAGAGGATTGGCCAATTAATCCAATCACTCCCGTCCGCCTACGCTCTTGTTTCCTCCATATTGAGACAAATAAAAATAAAAGCCACTTTACGTTGTTTTTTCGTCGTCCGAAAACGTTTAAGGAGTCTGCACTATCTTGACGATCGACTCGACAAGATCAACAGAACAATGCCCCTTGCCAAATGGCTCCATTCAGCGGAATAAAAATTAGCCGAAAAATGCTCACGTTTGTTTGCGAATGAAAGTCTATGGTTTTTAACTTCATAAATACGCGTGACCAGCTGATCAATCCAGGCTTGCGTCTTTCCAGGCGAATGCCCTCCAACAAATTTGACGTATGCGAAGTGGAGAAATAATTTTTTCGAGCTTTCCATACATACGCCAATATTCTTGTGTGGATAACTGACCGTGTGTAATTGACATGAACTCCGAAAGCCCTGAACCACATGTATTGATGCTCTATTCATTTGCGTGTGATGAAATTGACGTTCGCATAGTTGGCATTAGCGATGAAGATGAATACTTTTAAATTTATTTCAGCAAATTGTGCCTACAAAATTTTTTTCAAGGTGGAAGATACCTTGAAGCGCGAAAAAAGTGGCTGATTTTGAGAGACGGTAAAAAAATTTATTTCAGCAAATTGTGCCTACAAAATTTTTTTAAGCGGGAAGATACCTTGAAGCGCGAAAAAAGTGGCTGATTTTGAGAGACGGTAAAAAAATTTATTTCTTCGCCACTTTTTTAGACTTAGGATATATTTTATTACTACTTTTGGCGGTTACGTAGTATTTTTTATTTACGAATCTTCAAAAAATGGCCAAGGTAGGGCATGATATTGTAAACTGCTTTCTTCAAACTGGCGTCACGTATAGCTGAAAAATCAATCGACTGATTCTGATGAAATTTGGTGTAAATATTTTTAACTTCATTGTTTAAAATATTTCCCGAAGTGCTTTTGAGAATTTCGAAAAAGTATATTCTTATTGCAAAACGGAGCCATTTTTTTCGCAAAATTCAATTTTTTTTTTGTTTCCAAGCGCACCATTTTATCGATTTTCAACATTTCCCACTTTTTCTTGGTTCATATTCTGCGTACGAGTGTTTGTGAATGAAAAATCTTTGTTGGTTTTTAATCAGATTAATCCCACCGTCACTACGTGTCACGCTACCTGAAAACATCCACCGCAACCCGTTTAGAAGATCATGCCATACATCCGCCAATTTTAAAGATTAATAAAAATAAAAATACCATGCAACAGCCAAAAGTAGTACTAAAACATACCCTAAGTCTCGAAAATCGATGAAGAAATATTTCCTTTTGATAGAAAAATCACGAAAATCAGTAATTTTATCCGCCTCTTGTTTTTTCTGTCGAAAGGTATCTCCCCCCTTAAGAAACTTATTCGGAGACGTACAATGTAGAAAAGGAAAGAGGTTTTGCATAAATATAAAAATAAGACAACGTTGAAGTTTGGATCGCTGGAATGCAACTAAAGGCGAATTATTTATTTTTGCTCCAAAGTTTTATTGGCCGCTTTAGACCACAAAAATCACTCCAATTTGGACGTATTCTTATTAAAAAACTACGACCGTAATTTGCAGAAAAAAGCCTTCCGATAATAACAAAAAATAAAAATAAAGGAATAAAGAAATAGAAAAAATAAATGTTTGCATTCCGACAATGCAAACTCCACCGTCATAAAATGGAAAAATTAAAATTAAACAAAAGAATTCGGGTTGGATTTCAAGGATGCATGAATACATGAGATCGAAGTTTGCATCGTTGGAATGCAATGAAAATTATAATATTTCCAATGCCCGAATTTCTTGTAGCTAAACTTCTTTACGAAAAGCCGTCAATCATTTTTTACGTCCCTTATTTAAAGATCTAGAAGTTAAATTTGAAAAAATAGAATTGTACATTCATAAAAATGAGGGGAAAAAAATAAAAGAAAGAATTTTCGTTGCATTGCCACGATGCAAACTTCTAGACCATTTGAAAATATCGTTTTCCATGTGTCGAAATAACATTGCAGTTTGCATCGTTGAAATGCAATAAAAATTATCATTTTTCAATTGCTCAAATTTCTTGTAGGCAATGTTCGTTAAGAAACTCCATCAATCATTTTTTGAGCCTTTTATTCAGAGATCTTAGAATCTCAATGTGAAAAAAAATATTTGTAAAATAATACAAATGAGGAAGTGAAAATATGAAAAAGAATTTTCGTTTCGTTTCAAAGATGCAAACTTCAAAACCACGTGTTAAAATTTCGATAGTTACGGATATTGGGACGTTTGTTGTGCCTCTAGCACACGGAATTATTAATACTTTTACCCCCTTCGATCTCCTCTTACGTACTCGTAAGTACGTCCCTCAGAGAAACGATACAAGTACTGCAGCTAGTTACGTTACGTACCAGCATTAAAGTAATATGCAATTATCTTCACGATATTTACAAGAATATATAATTATTGGATAATATATGAGTGCAAGTAATGAAAGGAAGCTCGCCAATTGTCTTATTGCGTACTCACCACATGGCCTGGACCGAGACTGGTTTGAATATGTGTTGTCGTCCACACACGCTCACGCTGAAACCCCTGAAAAATACGAAACCGGAAGTTAGAGCTCAATTATATAAAAAACCCGGAAAAATAATGAAAATCAGGAAGAGAAAAGTAACGAGGATATTAAAAAGAAACGAAGACAAGTAAACCTGCATCATAAAAAAATGTTTAATCCAAAGGTTCTCTTAAGGGGTTACCCCCACTTGCGATTTTAAAAAAATCGATTTTTTTTATTGCATTTTTTGAAGTATAAGTATCTGAGAATATGTCCTGAAAATTTCAAGTCGATCCGAACAAAATTAACTGAGATATGAGCGTTGAAGGAGAAGAATATTTTCTTCGTGTAAACTGAAATTGAAACTTTAAACGCGTTTTTCTCAAAATGGCATTTCTGAAGTCGGTGATCAAGATTACTCGAACACTAATGAACCGATCTTCTTGAAATTTTGCAGGCTTATTTAATACATAAAAATGTAGTCTATAATCGTTCGATTTTTTTTTCGAAAAAAAATGGCCGTTTCATAGCCAAAAAACGGCCGTTTTTTTCGTTAAAATCGAACCATTAACTTTGACACTGTCCGCCATTTTGTGAAAAATGAATATTTTTTAAAATCCTTCGATTAAATACTAGTTTATACTTATATTTGACAAAATCCATCCGCATTTTTTTTTCAGATGATCCACTTCGCCGCAATGTTGGTCACCGCAAACCGTGTATATAAAAACATTATTTCATTGACGGCCATTTGCCACTAAACAATGTAATATTTTTCAATAAAAATATTACTGAAAGTTCTTCAAGATGTATTCTTTAAGATGGTATATTGATCGATTAAAAAGTTTTGTAGTTTTCTTTAAAAAAATTCATGAAAAAGGCCTTTTTTGCGCTACAAGTGGGGGTAACGCCTTAACCCTTAACAGTCATCGGGGGTTGAATGGACCCCAGCCGTTTTCCGACGTTTTTTTTATATTAAAAATTACACGACTTGAAAATAGTCGGCATGGTCTTACACACAAGGGTTGAAAATGCATTGTAGTATTTTTTTTTTCAATTTTTTAATTATATCTCACTCTCCAAAGTTGATTACACCCCAAATGACTATTACGTCACAATCTTGAGGTGTGACTGACAAGGGTTAAGGTACTCCGTTCGCGGAGGGCCGTATTTCGTAGGAGCATAAGGAGGGCCCTTCTGAATCATTGGTCAATTACAGTGGCGTTTGATCCTTCGACTGCACATGGGGTCATTTTGACCCCTTTTTTTCAACTGACTGTATCGCAAAACGGAGTCATCAATTCGGCCGCTGTGCGGCGCTCGAGTGTTCCCCCACTCCTACTCTATAGGTGGACACTCGGCCCCCATCCAACATCCTGCCTGTGTACTGTTAATAGCTGTCGAAAAAGGACCTGGGGTCGAAACGACCCCGTTTATGCAGTAGTGCGGTGAAAGTGAAAACATTTTTTTTGTGAAACTTGATGTTTCATTACTACATGTAAGTATTACGATGGAAAATGCTCATGGATATTTTTTTATTTTGCGCTACTATAGTAAATTATGTATTTAGAATGCCGATCATAAAATTAAAAGCAAGTACTGTTATGCAGGAGGGCTACGTGCAACGAGCACTGAATGTGCTTATGCGTCGATTGCGGTAAATGTGAATAATAATAAGTCATCGAGGTAACAAAACGCGGAAAATATACGTTTTCAACAATTAATCTGCCGAAGGAGTCGATCTTTTTTTTTTTTTCATTTTTCGCTATCCCAAAAATGCTCAAATTCAAAACTCCGAATAAATATAGTTTTTGAAGAGACGGTCGACACTGTTTTTTTTTCGTATCTACAAACCTGCCTCTTTAAAAACCTCATAGAACTCTTTTCAATGTTTTAAAAGGAACATTAAGACTTTTTTCGTGCAAGTACGTATTTTTTAACGCGTCTCCCACTTTGAACGGACCTTTGGGCACTTAGTATTTGTTTTTTTTTTTTGTCAAAAACATATTTTGGGCCATAAAATAAGCATCACTGACTACACAAAACGTCTGTAACAAAAAAAAGCACAATTACCGAAATACAACGATCGGAAAAACGTCTGGGGTCAGACTGACCCCATATCCAGTCAGAGGTTCGTGGCGCAAGTGTGCAGTCGAAGGCTTAATAAAAATAAGTAACAATCAATTATACCCAGCAATGAACTGGAATAAAAAATATCGCACAAATTTAGTAAATTTAGACATTTTTGGGTTTTCTCTGAAAGCCGCGGCTACGAAAATTCTTCTGCTAGTCGCATTTTTTCAAGTTTTATCATTAATATTTTCTTTAGACATTCGGTGACCTGTTTTTACCGTCGTGACGAAATCTTCAGAATTTCTTGCAGCTCATACCAGGCATCTAGAGTTATTTAGTGTATAAATTATTGGATAGAAATCTGACGAGGATATCATCTCCACAAAGTGCCGTACAGATGAGACGATTTTTAGAGTCGTAATTTTTCAATAATAAATTTAATAACTTGGCTTGAAATTTTACCAATACACTCGGGTGTATCTTAACTTCATTGTAGACGAAAATCGGTTAATTGTTAAGTAGTCGAATTCGTAAAAGGAATAATCTTAACAAGATAAATCGTTCGTTTCAATTCTCACTCGTCCTTACGTATCCTCGTATACTGCTCCGGAATAGCGGTATCGTTTCGATTCTCCTTTTCTTTGAGAATCGGGAAAGTGTTGTGACGCAATTGGATTCGTGAGGGAAGAAGTCGACGACGGCAGCGGGGACGACGAGCCATTGAGGATTTTTCCCACGGTATGGATATTCGCATTTCGCTCTTTCTTTCGAGCCAATTAATTGGGTTTACGCAATCGCGAGTCGCGGATGAGGAGACTACACGATGCATTTTATAATTCAATCTCTTTCAACCGCGCGAGAGGACGGGAAGGAGAACTACATAGGATAATTTGTTTCAACATGTGCTCTTCATTTTTATTTACATTTATTATTATCATCATTATTATTATTATTATTGTCATCGTTATTATTCTCATTCAATACACACACGTGTGTGTGTTTCTGTATGTGTGTATATCGGTATATATACGTATGAGAACGGAGTCGCGTTTAGTTTAGTATCGTGGATAAATCTTAAAGTTCATTTCCCACAGCCGAATGCTCCAAGAGGAGAGCCTCTCCCGGCATGGTCGTGGCCTTTAAAGTTGCTTCCAGCGTCTGCGCTCGACCTCGCCACGCCGAGACCCTCATCCCGTTGCATTTTCAAAGCCCCTCGTAATTTGGACCGCGAAGCGAAGAGAAAAAAAAGAACCACAAAACGCCGGAAAATACAAATTTAGACGTTTTACGAAAATTGTGGAAAAAATACGATGTAAAAAAGTCTCCAGCTAAAGTACGAATGCATACATGGTATCGAAGTTTGTATCGTTGGAATGCAACGAAATTATTTTTGCTTTGTATTACGCAATTTTTTTTACCCCTTTAGGCTACACGTAAATATCATTGAAATATTTTAGAGGGTGCTTATTAGAGATCTATACGTTCGAAATGCAAAAGACAAATTCAGATAGAAATGAAAATAAAGAAATTAAAGAGTAGAGAAGGATTTTTGTTGCGATCCAACGATGCAAGCTTCAACGCGATATACGTGGGTGTGTGCATATTTATGAATATGTTATAATTGTAGCGCTGGTTTGCGCACCTCGTTTTTTTCGGGTTGACATTAAGGGAGGTTTCTACATTATTGGGGCAAAAAAACGATTTTGCTGTTTCGGAGACTTTTTGAAAATTTCGAAGAAATTTGAATCATTCTTTAAATTTTTTTTTTAATTTCGAAATTTCTCATTTTTGAAAATTTTTTTGAAACTTTTTTGAAAACTTTTAAATATCTCGTTTTTGGAAATTTCAACATTTTAAAATCAATGTTGGTGAAACATTTGACCATCAATTTTTCGAAATTATTTTGGTGCAGCGAAGTAGAAATCCCCCTTAAACGGGTAGATTGCAGAAACGATATACGTATCTATTATGTAACTTGGGAAAGATTGAGTGTCTAAGGAAAGTTGGCGTGACGAGATGGACTGGAGCATTTTTTCCTGAACCTTCGTTACGTGTATATAAACGGTTGCGCAAACTCTGCATTGGATCTGTCAAATCGGGATCCGTCAGATAGAGGCTGATAAAAAGCTACTTTCGTTTTTAAAAGGACAGTGGCGCGCGACACCCTCCAACGCTCGTAATTTAATGTATCTTTGTAATGTAAGTTTATAATGTAAGAAGATTTATTAGCTTCGATCATTATCCGACTCAACAGTTTGGATTTTTCCGGTGTTGTGATTATGAGAGTGTGTCAAAGTAGAAGGGAAACAGGTTTGTTTAAGGGGTCTGCATGAGCTTGAAATTCAAAGATTACGATTTACTTGTCGCTTAATTTGATACCCTAGAATCCTGACTTTACTTAGGAAAGATTTTGGAAAAATTCTAAAATTTGACCGAGCTTGCGCTTCGGCAAGCCGTTTGCCGCAATTCGCCGATTGTTCCTTTGTGTTTTTCTCAAAACTGTTTCACGAAACAGTGTAAGTCGTATCTCAAATTTTATTCTTCCGATTTCTCTTCGAAATCGGACGGAGCATGCTTCATAACATTTTATAACGTATGACCTGATGATTTTTCGATGATTATAAATTTATTCATATTTATTCAATTTTATTCATATCAATTTAATTCAAATTTATAATCATATCATATATGATTATAAATTTATTCAATATCGTTTTGGTACGAAAATCAACCAGTTATTTTTTCTACAACATGCCATTTTCGTATTATAGTTACAGTTATAGTAAAAGAATACTTTTTCATTTTTCATTTCGAATCACCCTAGTTGTCGGAATCACCTACCCTGATTGGCCATGTGACCTCTCCGGCACTTTGTCCAAACAATAATAACCTCATTGTTTATCAATATGTTTTAATTAAAAAAACTCAAACTTGCCAATACTGTATTTTAATTGTATGTAAAATCCCAACCTGGTAATTCCAATACTTTCATCAGAAAAAAAAAATTTAACGTCAACCAGTTTTTAGAATCGGAAGATTACACAGGCCACTTAATACGCTATGACCCTGATGAAATCGATTCCCGACCTACACGCCGACCGAATTTCCAACATGCACGCAAATGTGTATCTCTGAATATTATTTTCTACCACTAGAGCAATAAAAATTTAAGTGTTTTAAAAATTAAAACAAAATAAGTTTAATTGGATACAAATTTAATTGCATACAAACAAAATTAATTTAATTGGATACTTTTTTTAAATAAAAATTTAATTAAAAGTAAATTATTTTTTTAAATTAAAAAATTAATTAAAATGTTTTACTTAATTAAAACTAATTTAATTATCATAATTTAATTAGTTTAATTTAGATTAAATTTTTTATTGAATTTATTTAAAATATAATATACATTATTTTAATTTAAAAAATAAAGAAAGTGGTCTCGAATTTTGCATCCTTGGAATGCAACGAAAATGCCTTTTTACATTTCCAATTACTCACAATAACTATACAACCAAACATTTTTTGCAGATTTAAATTACGGATCTCCAAATCAGCGACTTAAAAAAATTATTGATGGATTTTCGTAGCGAACATTAGCCACGAGAGATTCGAGCGATTGAAAAATAACAACCCTCACTGCATTCCAACGATGCAAAATTCGATCTGTTAAACGAAAATTAACAAAAGCAATCGTCAAGTGGTTCAGTAACGTGCATTAATCCAGCGTTCCTGACAATGCGACGAACCAAGTCGAATTTGTCGTCCCCCGGATGTTCTTTCCGGCAGCCGAGAGAAAACTGATGATCGCGAGATAGGCGACAAAGAGAGAAACTTTATTTTTATTTTTTGGGGAACAAAAAGCACGCGGAATCGCAAAACGGTTAACGCAATAGAGACAACCGGTTGGATCGGGTCTCGCGTTACGAAGCGGCATCCGTTGCATCCGTAACACCAGGCTCGCCGTCCCGACGTTAATTACCGAACGCACACACACACATACTATACGCTACCGACCGCGTGAGTTACATAAAGCGTTGTATTATCAAGCCCGTTGTATGAGCCATATTTGCTTGCTCATACTCTCCGTATCCCTTCATCGTGTGTTACCATCAACCGCGTCCACATATACACACATACATACACACGTGTAATCGCACCGTTCTTTTTTCTCCCATCGCATTTCTATAGACTTTTTTGTATCATTTATTTTTCGCTCAATTTTTTGCACGTAATTATCATTTTTTATCGTGGCCGTTTGTTTCAGTAAAGTACCAGCGAGGCCGAGTTTATACGTCCGTATACTTCTCTCCTGGGATAGTTCGACGAACCAAACGGCTGGAGATCGCAATCCAAAAGGGAAAAAAAAAAAATCCCCGACGAAAAGTTGCGTATGAAAAGTTGAGGCGCAAAAAAAAAAGTAGTACAAAAAACCAGAAAACAAAGAACTATGAGATAAAGGAACGGTAAAAGAATGAGAAAATAAAAATAAAAGTGCCGTTCCCGGAAGCGATACTGCGAGAGACCGAGTTTTGCCCGAGGCTCGTACATTTTCGCGCGAGTCCTCTCCCGTTAATCCTGCCCCTCTGCAGCGATGTTTTGTTTCTTTTTCGCGGCTCATTCGCCAAGTGTGCGGAATCGTCAAATGTGAATACATCGAAGAGGGCCGAAGCCGCGATATTGAGAGATAAGCGAGAACGACGAAAGGTTTGTGTCCTGTTTACGAGTCGAAACGGTCATCTTTTATGTATCTACTACGCGCATGCACACACTGACGTAGCTATCAGCGTCGAGAGATCGAACCGGCTCATCGGACTGGATTGAGGATTGCGTGTCCGGCTTGAGTCGGCTTCGGAGATGCCGATGCCGACTTTTTCTATGTGCTAGGCGCGCTTTATATTATATATATATATATATAAAGCTTTATATATATATATATATATATATATATATATATATATATTATATACATACATACACACACACGCGCGCACGCCCACACACACACACACACAAATTGTGTGTGTGTGTGTGTGTGTGTGTGTGTGTGTGTGTGTGTGTGTGTGTGTGTGTGTGTGTGTGTGTGTGTGTGTGTGTGTGTGTGCGTGCGTGCGTGCGTGCGTGCGTGTGTGCGTGCGTGTGTGTGTGTGTGTGTGTGTGTTTGTGTGTGTGTGTGTGTGTGTGTGTGTGTGTGTATATATCAAATTGATACCTGCGGTATCGGAATGCTTCCAGTTCCCGGCCCATCAAGTGGAATTTTGTTTTTCTTTTATTATATATATTAATACATCGTATAAAGCTAGAACCGGATCGCGAGGAACTTAAAGACCAGCATCCAAGAGATAATGATAGAGGATTTTTGCAAAAATTAAGAGCGTCGTTTATCCGGTCATTGAACGTACACGAGTTGTCGTGTGCGTTGTTTATTTTTACGTTTATCTTTTTGCGGCCATCGTATAAAAACACGTTTTTTTTCCGCCGGGCCAGACGAAAGTGTCAAAAAAAAAAAGGAATGAAAAGAAAGCAAGTATTTGCAGACGAGCGGAACTTGCGGTATTGCGCTGTGTGTGTGTGTGTGTGTGTGTGTGTGTGTGTGTGTGTGTGTGTGTGTGTGTGTGTGTGTGTGTGTGTGTGTGTGTGTGTGTGTGTGTGTGCGCGCGCGCGCGCGCGCGCGCGTATGTGTGTGTGTTTTAAGATACGCCTATATCATACGCACATAGATCCACATTTGTTCGTATGCAATTGCTATTATTATTATTATCGTTGTTGTTATATAAAATAATTGAGTAATTTGAAATAGCAGACTTCTAACGAATTGAAGTTTCTGAAAATTGCACCGTTTCGATGCAATCAAATTTATAATTGTTCATTTATTCCAATATCTTCGGGCAAATATTCGTTACAAAAACGGCCCAATCATTTTTAAAGTCGCTTACGCAAGCGACTTGGAGAATGAAGGTAGTGTTTTTATTGGGTAACATTTGATTCTTTGTTGTATTTAATTAGAAATTATTTCCATTCAATTATCAAAATTATTGAAGTGCAGGTAATATGTGAATATACATAACGACATAGGCGAACGTTGTTTCTATAAAAATCGCTGGGTTTTAAGTTTGCATCGTTGGAACGCAATTAAAATTCTTGCTTCTATTTTTGAATTAGTTATTGTTTTGCCATTTTTAAAAATATTTTAATGCTAGATGTTTAAATAAACGCCTGGAAATCGAGATCTAGAATTCAAATAAGAAAAAAAAATGTTAACGATAACATCGGAAAAAAACGAATTTGCGTTGCATTGAAACGCTGCAAACTTCGACACCAGTCGAAGTTTTCTTTCATTTTAAAAAATCTGAAAAACAAAATTCCATTGTATTTGGAATTTAAATATGAACAAAGTATTTTGTAGCATGATGAAAACAAGGAAATAAAAATGTGAAAAAGAATTCTCGTTGCATACCAACGATGCAAACTCCAAGACCATAGATTTCCATAGAAACAACGTTCGCCTACGCTATATATTTTCACACATCGTTTACACTTTAATCATTTTAATTGTTTAATGAAAATCATTAGTAATTTTTTACAATAAAACATCACATGTCTGAATTAAAATGACACGTTTTAATAATAACGATAATAATCACTAATCATTACCATCGCCATTAAAATCATTGTTATTGGGTCTATTATTTTAAGTATTATTCTGACCATTATTATTATTAGCACCGTCGTCATCATCATTATTGTTTTTATTTTTATGACTGTGGTTGTTGTTCTTGTTCAAGATGAGAAAATATATTTATGCAGAATTCTTTTTTCTTTTAATAAATCTCTTCAATACATGTTTACTTCTTCTTATTATTCATTCGTGTTATTATTATTGTTGTTGTTACTATTGTTGATGTTGTTGCCGTTTTTGTTGAAATTTTCGACGAGAGCACAAGCCTACAGAAGGCGTCAGCACGCTTCACAGAGCACACTTACTCATATGCATATACATCGATGGTAGCAATGCGTATAAATGAGACGCATCGTGCTGCAGAAGCCCGTGGTCCGCTGGAATTACCGGACCCCGGTGACGAGACTGCCTCTTTCTCTCGCTCTTTCTCCCTTGGTTTTCTCGATGCGAAGAGCGGAAGAAAGAGAGACTGTGCAACATCAACCGCGGGGTTCGTTGACATCGAGAGGAACGCGAACTCTCTGCCACTTGCTCCTCATCTCTTGTTATTCTTATTCTTTTTGTGCCATTTCTTCGTCTTCTTTTTCCATCTTATCGTTTCCCTTCACGTTCTTTTTATTCGTCCTAACCTTTTTCCTCCCCCCCCCCGGACGCTGCACCACCCTTTTCACATAATATTTCTTCTTATTTTTCTCGCGTCGCTCCTTGCCTTTGCATCCTGTCTACTCGGGCTACCGAGTTTATCCTGCCACTGAGGAACACGCCCGAGTCAGTTGGAATCCTTCGTGTCGGTCCAGTATCTGCTCTCTCTCTCTCTCTCTCTCTCTCTCTCTCTCTCTCTCTCTCTCTCTCTCTCTCTCTCTCTCTCTCTCTCTCTCTCTCTCTCTCTCTCTCTCTCTCTCTCTCTCTCTCTCTCTCTCTCTCTTCCCCTCTCTCCCCCCCTCCCTCCCTCTTTATTTTTAGCGAATCCATGGTAATTGGGATCCAGTGTATGACGACTCACGCGAGTTGCCCACATCCTGGCGCGGCTTCGGCGTACAATCATTGCAGTATTACACGCAAAACCGTGCGAAGAGGGCACCGGGAAACGCGGAGAGAAAAAAAAAGAGATAAAACGATGCAACCGCGAGGTGGAGGGGAGGGGGGTGCGAGGGTCGAGAGGAGAGTGTCTGAATTTTATCGTTTATTACGACGCTTTATGGGGGGGGGGGGGGGGGGGGGGCGTGAGGGATATGAGAAAAACGCAATGGCGATAATAACGGTGGTGTAATGATCGGAAAATGCGGAGATCCTAAGAAGACCGGAAGTTCTGCGAGGCAGTTTTTTACGCAAATCTACACTCACCGACTTTCAAAATGGATATTTTTCGTATTTCGTTACTTTCTCGTTGTTTGTTTTGTTTCTTTGTTTTTTAAATTATTTGTTTATTGTTGTTTTTTTTCGTTTTTTGCGCCAGCTTTTTTTCTCCGTCTCGTTTGTGTTTCGTTCGTTCGTCACTTTTGGTATGATAGTGAAGTTTACACACTTGAAACGTAACGAAAGTAGATCTTTCCCAATTGCCGAATTCTGTCTTTGTGTTTTTTTTTTTGGCAGTTCGAAGCTACGGCAAACTTTTTTAAGGATGTAAGTACCCAATCGCAAATGATAATAAAATTTTGAAAAATTGGTACGTTTTTGCATGCAGTATTTCAGAGGTCGTGTAAAAATTTCACGACAACTAGGAACCTCGTTATTGAACAATTAACATTCACAATTTAAATGTTGTCTTATGGAAACTGATGTAACGTGATGCAATAAGTTTTTTTTTGACCTCTGAATTTTCTAATATCTACAATATACTGAAAGCAACGGAAACAAAACGAAGTTTATTGATAATTTTTTTTAAATTTCTTTTGACAATTGTTCTTAACAAAATGTTAATTTTTTAATAACGAGCCTCCCAATCGTCGTGAAATTTTAACACGACCTCTTAAACACTTGATACAAAAATATACCAAATTTTCAGAATTTTCTTATTATTTTTTATTTCAACCCCTAAGGAGGTTGAAGTAACGATGATAGAATTCTGAACATTTGGTATGTTTTTACATGAAGTATTCAGGAGGTCGTGTAAAAATTTCGTGACGATTAAGATGCTATTTATTGAACAAATAACATTAACATGTTTCATAGGGACTCAACATCCTTAAAATCCTCATTGGAGACCTTCAGCGTGAGCCGATCGAAAAAAATTATCGACAACAATGAAAATGTAGAGGCTGAGAAAGTAAAGATATCTCGTTGTATTTCAACGATGTAAACGTCGACAGGATCTTTCGCCGCGTGTCATTTCGTAACAGCGAGATGATCCTTCACGTGACTCGATACCTATCGTCGGAGGTATTAGGTCGAGTGCAAGTTTTATCCGCGCTCTCACGCGAAAAAGTACGTTGAACGATTTGCGACTTTGTCGTAATAAAAATGAGATGCACGATTGGCCTTACGAACTCGTCTCGGTATACGGAGATCAGTACGTGATATAGGATATCGAACTTTGCAACGATAATCGAAATGATAAAATCGTTAAAATAATTATTCTACGTTCTTCGCGATTCAATCATTTTCGTATAACTTATCATTGCTCGCTTGTCTCCGTTGGCCATAATACGAGGGTCGTTCGATAAGTCCGCGCAAAAATGTCAACTACTTCATTTTTTGGGATAAACCTTTTTTTATTTTTCAACGTAGTCTCCTTTTAAGGGGTTACGCCCGCCCACTTGCGATTTTGAAAAAATCGATTTTTTTTTATTGCATTTTTTTGAAGTATAAGTATCTGAGAATATGTCCTGAATATTTCAAGTCGATCCGAACAAAATTGACTCAGATATGAGCGTTGAAAGAGAAGAATCCGTGAATTGAAGAACTGAAATTGAATCTTTAAACGCGTTTTTCTCAAAATGGCATTTCTGAAGTCGGTGACCAAGATTACTCGAACACTAATGAACCGATCTTCTTGAAATTTTGCAGGCTTATTTAATACATAAAAATGTAGTCTTTAATCGTTCGTTTTTTTTTTCGAAAAAAAATGGCCGTTCTATAGCCAAAAAACGGCCGGTTTTTTTTCGTTAAAATCGAACCATTAACTTTGACTGTCCGCCATTTTGTGAAAAATGAATATTTTTTAAAATCCTTCGATTAAAGACTAGTTTATACTTATATTTGACTAAATCCATCCGAATTTTTTTTTCAGATGATCCACTTCGCCGCAATGTTGGTCACCGCAAACTGTGTATATAAAAACATCATTTCATTGACGGCCATTTGCCACTAAACAATGTCATATTTTTCAATAAAAAAATTACTGAAAGTTCTTCAAGATGTGTTCTTTAAGATGGTATATTGATCGATTAAAAAAGTTTTGTAGTTTTCTTTAAAAAAATTCATGAAAAAGGCCTTTTTTTGCGCTACAAGTGGGGGTAACGTTTTAAGCTTATACACCTCATCGAACGCTTCTCTAGTTTATCGATCTCTTTCGTATAATAGGATTTTTCTATGTCTACAAAATAGCCATTCGTTTATGCAATCACCTCCTCATTTGAATAAAATCTTTTTTCCCGCCAGCCATTTCTTCATATTGGGGAAGAAATAATAGTCCGAGGGAGGCAAATCTGGAGAATAGGGGGGGGGGGGGGTGTGAAACGAGTTGGAACCCTATTTTGAAACCACTTATAAACTGTTCTAATCGAAGGTGCATGGTCACCATAATGATTATCAAGCTTCTCTTTAGTCTCCTGAGGCGTTTTGCCTCTCATAAACTAATGTTTGATCAACACACACATTATTTTTTTAATCACTCGATTTCCTCGGTTCAAACGAATGCCAAACACATAGAAATACACCGATCTGAATGAAACTTGGTATGTCTTCTTCCAAGAGATGCTACTAACTGAAAATAACCTCGATACGCACCAGTAGTGCCATCTCTCTGACTTTGCACGGACTTTTCAAACGACCCTCGTAATGACGTGACCTTGAAGTTTGCATCGTTGAATGCAACGATAATATCATTTTTTTTTAATTGCTTAATAGTTATCATTATCCAAAGCCTTTTTGTGCAAATTGAGGCCGTTCATTTCTAATGAGAATGCGTAGAAGTATTTGAAGGATTTTTACAACCTAAATCGACCAAAAAAAAAAAAAATGATTTGTTAAAAAGAAGCAGATTTCAGCTACCAAAATCCCTCAACCATTTTTCAACATGCTCATTGGGAGATTTGCAATGAAAACTTGTAATTTTCGTATCACGGAACAAAAAATGGAGTGAAAATATGAATATGAATTTCCCTTGCATTCCGACGATGCAAACTTCAACATCGTACGATGACAACAGCATCATCAGTTTAGTAAATGTTACTATGATTATTATCACATAACCATGACGATAATGACAACAAGGACAACATTATAAAAATAAGAAGAAATTATGTCAAGAAGTAGACGTTATATTAATGTTAATAATAATAATAATAGTGATGATGATGATGATGATGATAATGATAATAATAACAGTCAAAATAATAACGCCAATACGAGTATCGTGATAAAAAAGAAATTAGATTTAAAAGTTACAACTCACCCGTCGCCGTCGAGGGTGATGGCAGTGTCGGCGAGAACTCGAAGAACTAGACCTACGGTGGCACGTGCATGGCAGTCTATCCCCAACAGGCAGCTCTCCTCGGCGTCTTGGCGTCCTGTGCAGGATACAACGACGAGATATCGCGTCCTCCCCGGATGCACGGACTCCAATTTGACCGCCTTAAAATCACGAATGCGCCAATTGAATGAAGCCGTTTTTTCTTTCTTCATAATCATTTTTAAAAAACCGCAAATCACCGATAAGTCGAGTATGAAGTTGCACGAAGATCCTTGCTACAAAAAAACCTAAACGCGGAAACCTCCCTAAACGGTTGAATAAACGAAGAAATGGACAATTCCAAAAAAAAATCGACGCGTTCGGCGATTTCGGAAATCCTAATATACGGAAATTTGAGGCGTAACACCACAGTAGAATTTTCAAAAAAATTGATTTCTTTTAAATTGGCTTAAGAGATACTTTGAACCATCTAGATTAAAGGGGGGGAAAGTTTGGTACCTGTAAAACGGAGGCCCGCAGGCCCGTGTGGGTCTACGGTGGCCGTGGCTGGCCCGTCTGCGAGGCATCGACCGTAGCAGAATTTTTTCAAAACGGCACTCAGCATAACTCCAACAATTGTCATTCATTTCACTCCAAATTTTGAGCATATCTTTAAGGGGTTACCCCCACTTGCGATTTTGAAAAAATCTATTTTTTTTAATTGCATTTTTTTGAAGTATAAGTATCTGAGAATATGTCCTGAAAATTTCAAGTCGATCCGAACGAAATTGACTGAGATATGAGCGTTGAAAGAGAAGAATCCGTGAATTGAAGAACTGAAATTGAAACTTTAAACGCGTTTTTCTCAAAATGGCATTTCTGAAGTCGGTGACCAAGATTACTCGAACACTAATAAACCGATCTTCTTGAAATTTTGCAGGCTTATTTAATACATAAAAATGTAGTCTTTAATGTTTCGATTTTTTTTTTTCGAAAAAAAATGGCCGTTTTATAGCCAAAAAACGGCCGTTTTTTTTCGTTAAAATCGAACCATTAACTTTGACTGTCCGCCATTTTGTGAAAAATGAATATTTTTCAAAATCCTTCGATTAAAGACTAGTTTATACTTATATTATCCGCATTTTTTTTTTCAGATGATCCACTTCGCCGCAATGTTGGTCACCGCAAACCGTGTATATAAAAACATTATTTCATTGACGGCCATTTGCCACTAAACAATGTAATATTTTTCAATAAAAAAATTACTGAAAGTTCTTCAAGATGTGTTTTTTAAGATGGTATATTGATCGATTAAAAAAGTTTTGTAGTTTTCTTTTAAAAAATTCATGAAAAAGGCCTTTTTTGCGCTACAAGTGGGGGTAACGCCTTAAAATAACATTCCGAAGAGAAACACGTACGGGATTTTCCATGAGTTAGTTATAACATTATTTAATAACAAATGATTGTCCTTTTTTTCTGTCGAAAATTGAGTTTTTACTTTAAATGCTTGCGTATTACACAAAGATTTATATTTCCGAAATCCCCTAAGTCTTTCTCTAGCTATACTCATGCAAATCGATAGAATTTTTTTTTTCTTTTCTTCCACATTTAAATTTGCGTCAGTTATACTGCGTGTCGCAGAGCGTCTCGAATTCGACATGCCTCGCGAGAATGGCTCCAGCCTCACCATTTTGTGTAATATTTTAATATCATTGTTTTTCTTGTTCACTTGAAGATATGACTAATAACATCCGTGAATATTATTTTCCTCTTACTTGTCCTTCCACCAAAAAAAAATTGCTTAATTGAGACATTCACAGTGTTCTTAACGCTGTAATAAAAAATCAAAGAAACTCGACTATCACGATGCCTGCACGGGAGACTGCGGCCGTTGCTCCTTGACCAGCTCAAAAATCAATTAAGCGATCGAATAAAGCAAAGAAAAAAGATCGAATAAAAAGGTCATAATTTTTTTTGCACTCATATAAATATCTCGTCAATCTGGTCGGAACGACCACGAACGTATCCGTTCTGGATTGAGGATTTCCTGGTGAACGGGAAAGGAGGTTGGTTATCGTCGTCGAGCTGGCACGTAACCGTTGGAAAACGATAAGTGCGACCGGAAAATCATATGGGAATATTGTGATGTCGCTAATTAGTGAAAAATCATACATACGTGTGTGTGTCTATGTGTTTGTGTGTATAGCAAGAATAAGTTAGTTTATTAATTTAACCGAGGAGACGTTTGAAACAGCACGGAGCACTTCCTTATTCCGGGTTAGGAAAGTGGCCTCGAGTTGGCAAATAAAAGGGAGGGAGAGAGAGAGAGAGAGAGAGAGAGAGAGAGAGAGAGAGAGAGAGAGAGAGAGAGAGAGAGAGAGGAGGATCTCAACTCGTTTATTTGTCTGACGATATGCACATTCGTACGAGTCGTAATGGAAACGATGTGCGTGCAGAAAAGGACATTATTTTCTAACGACGATTCGAGCTGAGAGATTGAGCATTACGGGACATAACGTTGGGGAGATAGAGAGAGCGAGAGAGTTACGTAAAGTGCTCATCGAGGGTAAACTATAAAAGAGAGCGAGAGGTGCTTTTTCCCATGTAGTATATTTTACTGCTCACCATCGACCCGAAGATCCTCTTCATTCATGTATCTCCTTTCTCTCTCTCTCTCTCTCTCTCTCTCTCTCTCTCTCTCTCTCTCTCTCTCTCTCTCTCTCCCTCTCTCTCTCTCCCTCTCTCTCCCTCTCTCTCTCTCTCTCTCTCTCTCTCTCTCTCTCTCTTACTCTCTCCCGCTGGGGCTCTTAAAAACAGCCAGAAAAAAATGCGTCATCTTTCCTCGATCCGTATTAGCGTCTCGGGAAAAACAAACAATGTGAAACGCGAGTTACGTTATTGAACACGTAATAAGCGTATAATTGCGCGGCTTTCCCTCCCCTGTCTTACTTCGAGACTCTTACATTCGCATATAACTGCAGGCGTACGTTTTAATATTGATGCACGTGGTGAATCATCGAGTAGCTTGAATCAACTTAATCCCCGCGCGTTTTATTGACTGGTCAAAATGGTTTTGACGTTTGAAATCGTTGGAATGCAACGAAAATGCTCTTCTATATTTTTATCATTTCACAAACGCTCTTTTTGCAGATGCAAACTCTAGATGTCTAAATAAGCGACTAAAAGAACGACTTATGGATTTGCGCAACGAAGATTAGCCAGAAGAAATTCGAACAATTGAAAATAATCACTTTCGTTGGATTCGAAAGATGCCAACTTCGATCTTATCGGGTCAAAGGGGGCGGGTATATTTTTCAGGAGAGCTTTGCATAGCCGCGATGATTTTACGGCCTCTGTTGATATTCTTACGGGTATTACGCTGTGACGAAGAGTAGACTGATGCGCCAAGAGACACTACGAATGAGCGGGAAAAATGATAAAAACACTCGCGTGATAAAAATGGGCTTGAAGTTTGCATCGTTGAAACGCAAGGAAATTGTTTTTGATATTTTTATTTTCTTATTTGATAAAATCTTTATTATTTTGTAAAATACTAAAAATTGGGAAACGAAAATTCTTTTTTAACCCTCCGAGGTCACTCGGGGTCAAAATGACCCCAAGCGCAACTTTGAACCAAAATTACTATAAAGCGACTGGGCTGCCTTCAAGCGGTGCTTTGGGGCAACCCTTTGTAAGTATAGGCTCGGGTCGGACGTGAATCTATTTTTTTCCCTCAAACCCTCACATCTCAAGACTATTACCCTAAAAATTTATGAAAAACAAATTGTAATTTGCCAGAGTTGTTATTTTTTTGTAGTGAAAAAGGGGATTTCTTTACGAATTGACCACTTGCTGATTTTTTCCGTCCTTATGAAAATGCGATTAAAGTATAATATCGAGAATGAGACGCTCTAGAATGTTTAAACTAGTAACCTGAATTTTTATGAGTCATTCGGAACGATACCGTCAACGCGGCAATCGTTTGAAACATGGCTGGGGTCGTTGGGACCCCTTGTGACCAGCGTATTATAAGGTCTGACCGCGAAGGATTGCATATTTATTTCCTCATTTTTCATATTTTACAAAACAATAATAATAATGGGGAAACGAAGGTTCTTTTTTAAATTTTTGTTACTTCATTTTTGATATTTTACACAATGATAAAAATGAGGAAATAATAAAAGAATTTTCGTTGCGTTCCAACGATGCAACCTTCAAGACCATGATGAAAATATGTCTGAAATGTGATCTTGAAAATGGTTTATAACCACTTTTATGAGCTTTTATGAGTGCATAAAAATTATTATTATTATGTAAATGGATTCTAGTTTTATAATATTAGACAAATAGGAAATTTTAATATAACACGGTTTGCTGTATATTTTTACTTATTTGAATTCCAACGTATACGTTTTCAGGTTTTTACGTATTGCCCTTTCCTATCACTCTCAACCCGCACTGCAATAATCTAACCTAGCTTCCGTTGCGCCCACAGCCGTCTCAAGGCCATCCACCAGTGTCGGCTTGTAGATTACTATATATGTTCTAATCTGTTATATTAAAATTTCATATGTGACTTATACTATAAAGTTGCAGTGTCTGTCTGTATTCTTTTTTCAGGCTGAACATTTCAGGCTTGAAAGGCTCGGTAGGGTTATAATGAGATGATGAGACGATATTATTTGATAATCATTCAGGGGTTGATCCCAGACCCATACATACTTATATCAATCAACTCAGAATTGCACCCCCAACCCCCCCATTTCAGGGACTACCATCGGTTCTGGGACCCCCAATATATATATATATATAATTTCGTAACTGCTTCAATGGTGGATCATAATGCATTCAATTTATTAACAGATATCGTTTAATATAGGGTTGAAAAATAATTTCGAGATGATGTTGAAGTTTGCATAGTTGCCATACAACGAAAGACAACTTTTCTTTCGCTGATTTAGGGTACGAAAATTATTTTAATATGTTTTTCTATCTTGGGCAGAGGTCGACAATCACAATAGATGAAAAAAAGTTGGATTTATAATAACAGTGATGAAATTTTACAAAATAAAATAAGAACTTCCGTCGCATTGCGACGGTGCAAACTTCAACGCCATATTTCGAGCTACTGTCCAAATTCTTTTCAAGATCTTGAAGACGACGCATCGTTCGACTTTCTTTTCGCGAATAAATAAATGAAATTGCAGTTCGCACCGTTGAGATGCAATGAAGATGAATATTTCACTCATTATTTTTTAAGTCACTTATTCAGATATCCACATTATAAATATGCAAAACGAGATCTTGTATGATAATAAAAATAAGGAAATTAAAATATTAAAGATAAACTTTCGTTGCATTCGAACGGTGCAAACGTCCACACCATAATAAATCATGAATCTTGAAAATTCCTATGGCTTTGCAAATTTCACCGTTAATTAACCAAAAGTCCCTGCATCCCTACCCCCCCCCCCCCCCCGCCCCTCTCTGCCTTTTTCGTTATCATCATAAAATCCACCGCAGGCGTTCCGTCAATCTCGCCACATGTACGATAATCCTCACTTCCGGGGCGAGAGCTTTGCTCGCGCCGGTGTCCGAATTGTATATGGGGCTTTCGTGGAGCAACGAAACACGTGATTAAGGGGTTACCCCCACTTGCGATTTTGAAAAAAATCGATTTTTTTTAATTGCATTTTTTTGAAGTATAAGTATCTGAGAATATGTCCTGAAAATTTCAAGTCGATCCGAACAAAATTGACTCAGATATGAGCGTTGAAAGAGAAGAATCCGTGAATTGAAGAACTGAAATTGAATCTTTAAACGCGTTTTTCTCAAAATGGCATTTCTGAAGTCGGTGACCAAGATTACTCGAACACTAATGAACCGATCTTCTTGAAATTTTGCAGGCTTATTTAATACATAAAAATGTAGTCTTTAAACGTTCGATTTTTTTTTTCGAAAAAAATGTCCGTTTTATAGCCAAAAAACGGCCGTTTTTTTCGTAAAATCGAACCATCAACTTTGACTGTCCACCATTTTGTGAAAAATGAACATTTTTTAAAATCCTTCGATTAAAGACTAGTTTATACTTATATTTGACTAAATCCATCCGCATTTTTTTTTTCAGATGATCCACTTCGCCGCAATGTTGGTCACCGCAAACCGTGTATATAAAAACATTATTTCATTGACGGCCATTTGCCACTAAACAATGTAATATTTTTCAATAAAAAAATTACTGAAAGTTCTTCAAGATGTGTTCTTTAAGATGGTATATTGATCGATTAAAAAAGTTTTGTAGTTTTCTTTAAAAAAATCCATGAAAAAGGCCTTTTTTTGCGCTGCAAGTGGGGGTAACGCGTTAACGTGTCTACACATTAGATGCGCGTGGGCCTGACCTCGTTGATCCCGAGGAAAATAGGTTCCGTATACCTCATTGCCACCATTGTCGCCGTTTGCGGGCCACGTTTCGTGTACGACCCGGACCAGAAAAAACTGTTTATGTATGCGTCAGGCTCGCCGTGCATTCGCATTCTGCTTCTTAATTCTGCCTTTTAAGCGTGAAACTAGAGCTTGGGCTATTGCAACTTTTTCTATCACCCATGCTATTTCGATGTCAACAAATTGTAATATCGGACTATCGGTATTTCGATATCTTCCAATATTTATGTGAAACCTCGATTAAAGGGGGAGATACCTCTACGCGAGGAAAAAGTTTTCTGGTTTTCGTGTTTTTTTTTCGAGGGGCAGGATTTCGTCACCATTTTCGAGACTTTAGGTATATTTTATTACTACTTTTGGCGGTTACATGGTGTTGCTTTTTTTCTTTTATTAATCTTTGAATTCTTATAACTGGCGTGACGTATAGCTAAAAAACGAATCGACTGATTCTGATGACATTTGGTACAAATCTTTATTTACCTTATTGCCTAAAGTCTGACCGTAAATATTTTGGGAATTAAAAAAAAAAACGTAAATATTACTTTGTTGCAAAATGTAGGCATTTTTTTAAAATTCAATCTTCTTGTTTCAACGCTTATCGTTTTATCGATTTTTAACATTTCTCGCTTTTTCTTGGTTCAAATTCGGCGTTCGAGTGTTAATGAAAGAAAAATCTACGTTGATTTCATTTACAGATTAATCCTGCGGACGTTACGTGTCACGCCGTCTGACAGCATCCACCGCACCCCGTTTAGAAGACCGTGAAGATGGATAAAGAGAAAGAAGAAGAAAGGTTTAAAAATAAAAGAAGATGAATTTAAAAAATACCATGTTACAGCCGAACGTAGTAACAAAACATACCCCAAATCTCAAAAATGATGGATAAATCTTTCCTTTTGGAAAAAATCATGAAAATCACCAATTTTTTCCTCGCCTAAAGGTATCGCCACCTTAAAAACGTTAAGAGCTTGAAAGTGGAGATGGAAGTTGTGGAAATAGTAGTGTATAGCTGAGTGAAACCACATTTTTTCGTGAAAAATCACAGTTTTATTGAGATCCTCATTTATTATACTCTTTAAGGCGGGATTCTACTTTGAAACCATGAAAGAAACGCTATTTTGGTGAATTTTTTCTGAGAATACTATTAAAGATATCGATATGGGGTTTAAACTGTTCAATAAATACACTCTTTAAGTACATAAAAAAAAATGTTTAATGTCTTTTATTCATTTTTTGTACACGTAAAATATGTTTAAAGCCAACGCCTCGAAAAGCAGGTACCGTTGCCGTGGTCGTGAAATCTTCCCGACGGATGGTCTGAAACAAAAAATCAAATAGTTTCATGTACAGTATGTCTTCAGGAACCGACCTAACTAGAATATTTTATATACGTGCAAAATTAACAACATGGCGGCTAAAATACGAAAAAAAAAATACGTTTTTTTTTGGGTCTTTTTTTGCAATAAAAAAATAGTTCTAACCAAAATTTTAAGTGGATTGTAGTTAGGTCGGTTGGTACACACATATAGAATATGTGTTCCAAATTTCATAAGGATCGGTTCAGTACTTTTTGAGTTATCACGACCACGGTACTTGAAAATGTCGTTCCGAGAAAAACGCGTTTAAAGTTTTGGTGAGTGATAAATCGTAGAAAAAATTATCTTACCCTCAATCAGCGATGCCTGGGCCATATAATATGCCTTCGACGTGTTCCAGGTGGGTGTTTTCATCCAATTTAGCCTTTCCAAAGTTACAAAGTAGCATCCCGCCTTAAACATACTCTATTATATTCTTGAATATATTCAACCAAACATAAAATAAACCCAAAAAAAACAGAGAATGGGAATTTTTATGCGAATCAAGTAAGTAGTAAACAAGCAAAATTAAAAATAGGGAGTGTGACAGGCAGGCAACAGCATGCTAACTTTAATTAACGAGATTGAAATTGTGGAATGAATAACCGCAAAAAACAGAGGGCGTCTAAAGTTTCGTCTTTCAGAGACGACCTTATCTTATTGCATGTATAGGTCGCGGAAGAAACGGCCCTTGCTTATTCCACACCTGTGAATAAATAAGTTGACACTTCGAAAATATTTTATGTACGTAATAATAATTGATAATTTTTTTAATATTTGATACATTTTTTAATATTTGATAAATTTCGAATGTAATAGAAAAAAAACAGGTAAAAGTAACTTAAATGGAAAGAATAACAATGATAATATTTTAATTTTTCAACTCTGATATGGAAATATCGGTATTAATCGAGTCCAATATCGGTTTTTCAATATCGCATTTGTGGTCAGATATATTCCGGTTTTTCGATGTAATCAAAAACCGGTATTCATGCTCTACGCGAGACGAACCAAGGAATGTAGCGGACAAAAAAATTGTAAAGGTAAAAAAAACATTTGAACGAATAAAATATTTAAAAAAATCTTCCGAAAAAAAAACCTTTTTCGAAATTTCCGCAATTTCATTCGATTAATTTTGACCTGCCCAATATAAATTTGAAAAAGAAACGAAAAAATTGAAACAATGCTTGAATAATAATTGTGAAGGGA
The DNA here is from genome assembly GCA_951751655.1 of Ophion costatus. Lineage (NCBI taxonomy): Eukaryota > Metazoa > Arthropoda > Insecta > Hymenoptera > Ichneumonidae > Ophion > Ophion costatus. The sequence goes on from OX632356.1 coordinate 42,596,375, forward strand.
ATAAAGATTTTTGAGATAGAAATTCCTAAATAATCGAAAACGCCAGTCGAGTTTGCGGAATTCCATTCGATTAATTTTCAACCGCACAATTACCTTCGCGTTGCTGAAAAGAATTCTGGCCTGCGACACGAAAAAAAACCCCTTCGGAGCAAACAAAGTGGAAAATTCTCATGTTTTTTTTCCCCCGGAGAGTGCTTTTTTCCCGTCTGGTGCATCGTCGTTCGTTCATCCGTGTGATGTGCCTTCGTCCTTTTGCTTCTTTCTTCCACTTTACCAGCCCCCCCTCCACCGGGGAGGCGATATTTTTTCTTCTTTATTCCTCAAACTCCTCGGTCTCCTCTCGGTGCAAGGCAACGTTCGATTGTACGTATTTTCGCGTACTCTGCTTGCTTTTGACAGTGGTCGCGAGAAGCGCCAATACACCGGCGAGAAATTGTTTTCTCGCGTTTGTGTGTTTGCCACGAGGTTGTGCATCACTCGTCAACGTCCCCGTCTCCTCGTCGCCGTCGTCGTCGTCGTGGTAGACTCGTAGAAGTTTTGTATTGTCGACGGTCAGCGGCCTGTCATTAATCGCGAGCGGGAAGCCATTCGAGCGAATGATTAACGGCCCTAACGTTGAACGAGTCGCGCGCGAGACTTCGCCGCGGGAAAAGTTTGTAACCTTCTCTTTCTCTTGGTTATACATAAGTGTGCGGATATATATTAATAGCTTTATTCATTTATTTATTCATGTATCCATTATTTATTGGGTTATTCATTTATTTATTCACTTATGCATTTATTCATTTATTCATTTATTCATTTATTCATGTATCCATTATTTATTGGGTTATTCATTTATTTATTCATTTATGCATTTATTCATTTATTCATCTATTCATTTATTCATTTATCCATTTATTCATTTATTCATTTATTCATTTATTCATTTATTCATTTATTCAATTACTCATTCATTCATTTATTCATTTATTCATTTATTCATTTATTCATTTATTCATTTATTCATTTATTCATTTGTTCATTTATTCATTCATTTGTTCATTTCTTCATTTCTTCATTTCTTCATTTTCTCATTTATTCATTTATTTATTCATTTTTTTTACACACACACACCAACTACCACACACCTCTATATGTATGGAGTTTAGAACTTAAATGCGATGATATACGTATAAAAATATACACAGTCGAACCTCGATAAAACGAATCTCTAGGGAAGTTCGTTATATCAAGTTTGTTTGGGTCATATTGAGGTTACGTTATATCGAGGTGATGTTCTTTAAAATGTTCTCAAAAAAATATATTGGTACTATAACTATAGGGATAAGGCAGAAAGGTTTAAATTAGAGCAATTTTTGCAAGCTATTAACAATTAGAGCATAATGTATATTACTACAACATGTCGTTGTATCATGGTTGCGGGTGTCTACCGGAAGAGAATGGACGAATCTTCGTTACATCGAGTTTCGACTGTATAATCTTCAGACCTGACAGAGTACCAAAAATGTAATGAACAAATAATGTACCTCGCTTTGGCAACCGACTCATGATCTTTAATACATCCGATCTACTCTTTAGTTTTCTTTTTTTTCATCGATCAATATATGTCAAGCCAAAAATAATCGATCATACACCAGAGGGTGCCTTCCTTTTATCCTTTTTTTGTGTACTTCTTTTTTGTTTTATACGATTGATTTATACGATTTGATATATACGATCAGTTGATGAACTCGTTTCGCGAAGTTGACAGAAGAGGCAAAGTACTATTTGGCAATGAACTTTTAGGATTACGTCTTTTATTTTGGCAGCGGAACAAATAATTATTTATTGTTTTTTTTCACAACTTGTTTGTGAAGTGGTGAATGAACAAGTAATTGAATTACAAAATATCGAGACAATTGCAATAAAATAATCAACAAGAAAACGAATAATAATAATCATAATAATCTTAATCAGAACAACGACAGTAAAGTTTCCTTGCTTTACAGTGGAAGTTATCGTTATGAAAATCGGGACATACTATATAAATACATATGAGTCTTGAGTTAAAAAAAATAAAAACTTAAAATTGTCAATAGTCGGCACAGTTGCCTATTAACTGTCGTACGACACCAACATATTCCCCATTAAAATCGGACATATTTTCGGTCTATTGAAAAAGTGAGTAGTACGAAAAAAGTTTTTTTGCCCCGTCTATTGCCTTTGCACGGCTCCCTTTCTCCCATGCACTGAATGCTTACGCTATTATTTCGCTTATCACACGCAGCACAGATAGCATTCGCATAACTGTTTTTACTATTTATGTAATAACATGATTTTTGCCGACCACTTTGACACTTCTCGTATTAGTTTCGAAACGTATCTATATATTTTTCTTTTATCCTGAATCTTATATACCACAGTGTTGAAGTTTGCATCGTTGGGATGCAACGAAAGTTCTTGTTGTTCTTTTGTTTTTTTTGACTATCGAAAATATTTTCTTGCCAAATTATGTTGTAGTTTTTTTTGTAAGGATCCTGAAAAATGTTGGAGCGATTTTTGTAGCCCAACTCCGCCAAAAAAATGCTGTGGAAGTCTAAAAAAATTAACTTCCGTTGCGTTCCAACGGTGCAAACGTCAATACCATTATGTGATCACTACCATTATGCGACGATGTGAATTGGCTACCAAGATCACGGAATTTGACGCTATTGGATTTCTTTCTTTGGGGTTTTCTGAAAGGAAAAGTGTGTGCCAATGATTCATAGAGCATTCCGAAGCTCCAGGAAGCAATTGGACGCACCATTGATGAAGTTAGTCCGTAATTATGCCAAAATGTTATTAGAAAATTTCGTCAAAAGAGCGAACGTTTATCGGATATTGTGTTCCACACATAAGCTCCATGTTTGTACTTTATACACGGAGAGAATTTTTAAGTAATTTTTACTGTGAAATCACAGTAACTCGGTGACAAATGTGCAATTCTTCAGGTTTTTAGGAAATAAATTATAAATTTTCATGGAAATGAATCAAAATTTACTTTTGCGTAACAGAAATTTAAAATATTTTCCAGAATTTTTACTGAACTTAATAGTAAAATTTCATGAAACGTAAAGATTACGACAATAAGTTAAAAAAGTGCTAATATAAATGAAATTTTTCAGTGGAACATTGAGAAATTTGCGTGTTTTCCATAAAAATTTAAAAAAGGAAGCCGAAATTTTCCGTGCGTCCACCGGAATTTTACGTTCTTTATAGTAAAATCAGTTAGGGCCAGGTCGCCTGACCGTACGCGTGAGCTCTGTGTGCGAGCGTGCGTATACGTGAACGCAAGCTGTGAGAGTGTGCTTGTGTATGACGCAGTATGACGAGCACGAACGACGCCGACCCGCGTTGCTTAGCAACAGCGGTACCGCGCATGCGCATTATAGTACGAAGCATGGGCCAAGAAAGCCTCGTGGTCTCGTGCAGTCTAACGTGTTCTACGCAGTTCTACGCAAGAAAACAAAGAAACGTGAAAAGAAACTTCGATAAAGGACGTCTACAATGGTACGGAAAGATGATATGCTAAAATAAGTAGCAATCAAGAACACAAATGTTCAGAAATACAGTATATAGAGGATTTATTTAATCATAGGGAATTAATTTTTCGCTAGGGATTTTAGAAATTTCAAGTTTGTCCAGGTTATTTTTACTGTAGAAACTTGGAATTTTTGAGGCAGCCCATTGTTAAAATTCTACATGAGAATGTGTCAGAATTTTTACTGAAAGAAATGTAAAAAATTATGCTACTTGCTTAAATTTTTACATGAATGAAAGCAAAATATTAAAAGCTAGTGTCAATTTTTGACTATGTGCACATTTGTCAGCGGTTTCAAATTTTTAATGTAATTTTTACGGAGATTTCACCGTAAAAAATACTTAAAAATTCTCTCCGTGTATAAAAATAAAAATGTTCGTGTTTTAAAAATAAATAATACGTTTTATTATTAAATTAAAATGTCAGGTAATTTTGAGACACCCTTTACTATCCAACACTTCTCCTTGAAACCTCCTATGACTTGTTTGTTTGGGTTCCTCACTGTCCCGATTACCTCTTCAAATCGGCAGATATATCCACGCAGTTATCCGCATTTGTTTTTCTCAATATTAGCTGCAGTAAAAAGAAATCCATTATTTTTGCCTTCAATTTCATGCAAAAGTAATAGTTTTCTTTTAACTACACCTAATATTTCGCATGTCACTGTGAACCAAACATTTCCAAGTAGCTCTCTTTTCAAATTGCCCCTACTCACTCTTCCCATTCTGTCTTTATCTCCCGCTTGGCTATCTTACAGTCCCAGACATAGCCCAGGTCTTCCACATCCGCGCACTCTGCAGCTCCAATCGCAAAACCCTTGCCAAGATTTACCATATACCTAGATTTTCGCACCAAAGTCCCACCTGTGATTCATCAAAGGCGCCACGTCACTCTCCCGTCCCAAATTCCGTCCCGTGATGACGTTGAAGTCTCCACCAACGGAGACTTCAACAATGCAAAAGTTCTTGTTTCATCTATCATGTCTTCATTTTCTCCATCAGCCGAAATCTTATCCCTTGAATTTGGGCTATAGATTTCCAATGAGGGTTCCAAAAGTTCACGTATTTTTCGTACCCCAAATTCGCGAGAAAAAAAACTTAGTGCTCCTAAACTTTCCTTGCGTTCCAACGATGCAAATTTCAACATCATGTCCCGTTGACGGATTTTCTTAATTTGTCCGTACCGCCCGCAATAGCCTGATCGATCGATCTTATTCGAGTCTTCCTGTATGTCTTGCTCCGGTTTTTCGCTTCCCCTACTCCTTAGATCACTCTTCCATTACCCAATGACGTCATGACGGCTTTCAACCAACCTCCCACTTGGATAGGTTCCCATCGATGATTCCTCCGACTTCCTTACAAAAGTTTGTATTTCAGTAGATATGCTATCGATAGCTCGAAAGTCTTTCGACCAGTTTGCTTACTCTGAATAAATAACCGGCGCATAATAGATATACATGGCGTCCAAGTTTGCATCGTTGGAATGCAACGAAAGTTCTTGACAATTTTTTTCCGCCATTTTATAATTTTCGCATGAATTAAGATGGTGGATCACTTGCGAGGATAAGAAACATCGTTTGAGTGATTTTCGTACCCTAAATCGACAAAGGAGTGCGAATAATAGAAAAAATGACCTTTCTTTGCATCCCAACGACGCAAACTTGCCACTCAGGCATGTCAGACAGGTTGGAAATGCGTTGAAAAGGATATTCAGTTGGTTTTGTGTTAGCTGTACGTACTTCGAGCAAGGCGGCAATCAATTAGAAATGGCTTGCTATTCTGATATACCTCGGCAATTTCTGACAAGGAACATCCCTCAGGTGACACCCTTCGATTTTGTTGAAATTTGGATATGTTATAAAGCACCGAAAAGTAAGCGATACGTATTTTTTTATCGGTGGAAAAACGGTTTTACGGGGTGAAACCACCCCTCGAAAATAGGGGTGTTTTTCGTTTTTCCTCGATAACGTTATCGTTCTCATATCCAATGTATAGTACACGAAAAAATAAACATTGTTGCAATTTGAAATGTTTTTATATCTCGTAGTGTTAAAACGTTATCGACGAAAAACGAAAAACATCCCCATATTTGAGGCTGCCTTTCACCCCTCAAAACCGTTTTTCCGCCGATAAAAAAATACGTATCGCTTACTTTTCGGTGCTTCATAACATATCCAAATTTCAACAAAATCGAAGGGTGTCACCTGAGGGATGTTCCTTGTGAGTGGACTTGAAACAATCCAAACAGTATCCGAGATCATGTTAATCGCAAATCCTGTCGGGGAAGGCTTCGGAAAGCGCCGGTCACAATCGACACAATCATCAAAAAAATAGCTATGTTGGTATTTCATATCATATAAGAAGTAGATGGATATGTAGTATTATCATTTATTTCCTTAGTTTCAACGTATGCCCTTGATGGGGTTGAGGTTCCCATCGTTGGAACGCAACGAAAATTCTCTTCATTTTCTTATTTTCATTACAATCCAAAATCACCTTCTTCACATTTGTTGTAGACCGCTCAATAAGAATCCTAAAAAAAAAGTATGCGTGGTTTTCGTACCTTAAATCTGCCAAAGAAAATTTGGAAAATCAAAGAAAAAAATCATCTTAGCTGCATTTCAACGATGCAAACTTCAACGTCATTACTATTGCGGAATTTTATGTCTACCTATCCCAATTAAGGAGGTACGATCACTTCCACGGGGTCAAAAAAAAGTCTGAATATATTTCACCCACAGCTGCTCTGATTGATGTTTACTTATGTTGATTATTCGTATTATCGATTATAGTTTGCCAAATGTTGTGATAAATGATGAATTTATGGCATGTGAACAAATAAAAACTGAAAAATTGGGTTGTCAACGACTCGGTAGTAATCTTCGTAATAATAATAATATTATAACATATCCACCATATAAACGGACTGAAAAGACAACAAAAATCAGCCGGAAACCTATTAAAATAGGCTTGAATGGCCTCAGCGGAATTAACACGATAGGCAGAATATAATTATACATATTATTGATACGTGATAAATGATAAAACTCAATAAATTGTTGTTTGCATATTTTGTGGCGGCTTCTATTCAAATCAATTTCAAAACAAAGCTGGCTTATGTTCGCCAAACGCATCAGCTGTTACTCGCGACGTTGCTAAGTCTGAGGGTGCTATTTCGTCGTTCTGACCATTTTCAACCGGAAGTTGAAACTTTGTTGTAATGTAGTGCTTTAACTACACGGTGAAGATAGATTTTCTTATTTTTTACAATATCTATTATATCTAATCTATCGAATTTCAGTTTTCCAACGGGTTTCGTTGGATACGTGAGCAGAAAAACCACGATCACCGCACTTCCGGTTGACCGTCTCCATAAGACGACCCGCTTCGGTAACTCAAAGTGCTCGACTTCGCAATTTTATTGCTAAAAAACTAAACGGTCAAAATAGCTCAAATTTTGGAAATAGGCGCATAAAGTATTCGTCAAAATCATATAAAAATTTCAAATCCGAAAGTTGGGTTCGTAGTAATGATCGTACCTCCTTAAGGCGGGATTCTACTTTGAAACTTTGAAAAGGCTAAATTGGATCAAAACACCCACCTGGAACACGTCGAAGGCATATTATATGGCCCAGGCATCGCTGATTGAGGGTAAGATAACTTTTTCTACGATTTATCACTCACCAAAACTTTAAACGCGTTTTTCTCGAAACGACATTTTCAAGTACCGTGGTCCTGATAACTCAAAAAGTACTGAACCGATCCTTATGAAATTTGGAACACATATTCTATATGTGTGTACCAACCGACCTAACTACAATCAACTTAAAATTTTGATTAGAACTATTCTTTATTGCAAAAAAAGGCCCAAAAAAACGCATTTTTTTCGTATTTTAGCCGCCATTTTGTTAATTTCGCACGTATATAAAATATTCTAGTTAGGTCGGTTCCTGAAGACATACTGAACATGAAACTATTTGATTTTTTTGTTTCAGACCATCCGTCGGGAAGATTTCACGACCACGGCAACGGTACCTGCTTTTCGAGGCGTTGGCTTTAAACATATTTTACGTGTACAAAAAATGAATAAAATACATTTAAACATTTTTTTTATGTACTTAAAGAGTGTATTTATTGAACAGTTTAAACCCCATATCGATATCTTTAATAGTATTCTCAGAAAAAATTCACGAAAATAGCGTTTTTTTCATGGTTTCAAAGTAGAATCCTGCCTTAAACCCTTTCCTACCACACCATACCCGCACTTGGCTAATCAAACCTAACTTTCGTTGCGTTCACGGTCGTCTTAAGCTACACTTTATCGCATTTGCTGTGGGCACGGGGAAATGGTAGAAACCGCATACCAGTATAGACGGCCCCATATTCTCAGCTGCACAGACGTATTACTCAAGTATCTACACCAAGGTCGTAGAGGTATTGGCCTTCCGCTGACTGGTTGATGCGCCAGCCGGTGCACGGCTAAGCGTTCACCGCTCCGAGTATCAACCATGCACAACGCTGCTTAACTCGAAGTACCGCCAGAGCCGAACTCCGATCAGCCGTCCACCAGTATCGGTAGTAGGGGAACTACGGGTAAGACGAAAGTGCGGAGTAAGATGAATCATAAGCCTGCCTACTAAACAGTATGTGCGAGCACAGTGATCCCGTTGGAGTTCGAAGGGACGGCGGGGAGGCGAATGAGTGTGAAAGTAACAACTGTGACGAAAGAATGCGTCGCGAGTGAGAAAACAATATGGATTTTTTGTCAAAACGATTTCATTTTTGGTAAAGTTTACCATCGTTCCGGTTCATTTGAGTTGCTGATATTGATGAGAGACAGATAAGTACACATAATGAAAGTATTAATTATTCATATACTAAAAACGTTTTTGTCAGACATTTTTAAGGTTGTTGCATGATTTTTTTTGTTGATTCGTTAACCGTATAATGGAGTAAGATGAATAGAAGCTATCGCAAAGCCGCAATATTTTACAACGTACCGCTATCTACATTAGAGAGACATGTTAAAGCTATAAGAAAGGGTGAAACGAAACTAGCAGGACTTTTGGTTCCTCTTTAACCGGTGTTTCTACCAGAGGAAGACGAAGAACCAACAAATGATTTAAAAGACACGGAAGCGAGGCTATGCGGACTAAATACTACAGACCTCAGACAATTGGCTTATCGATCTGCTGGTACTGAGAATTAAACCATTTTTATATGCGAAAGATGCCAATAATCCTTGTACCATCAGCCCGACCGCGCTCTTTCATCTTGCCCCGCATATATGACGTTGAAGTTTGTATCGTTGGAATGCAACGAAATATTTTCTTTTTAACTTCCGTTGGCAGATTCGAGCTATAAAAATCGCGTGAACATTCTTTAGGATCCTTATTCAGCGACCTACAACCGAAATCTACAATATATGATTTTCGATAAAAGTAAAAATAGGGAATTGTAAAGACCTTTCGTTGCTTACCAACGACGCAAACTTCAAACCCCACCGCATACGGGGTAAGATGGGGAAAATAAATGCGGTTGAAGTTTGCATCGTTGGTATGCAACGGAAATTCTTTTCAATTCCATACTTCTATTATTATTTTTTTAAATCATGTTTTGTAGTTTTAGTTGCAGATCGCTAAATAAAAATCCTAAAAAATCTTCGCATGATTTCACAGCTTAAATCTGGCGAGGGAAATTTGCAAAATTTAAGAAGAAAAAATGTGTTGCATTCCACCGATGAACTTTATTTTTATGACTTCAACGTCATAAAAATAAAGGTTTAATTTAAAATATATATTGTATACTAACGATATGAAAGACTGATTTTTTGTTTTAAAAATTAAAAGATTAATAAATGATTAATGGAAGTTGACCGATTTGTTTGTAGAGTTTTACATGGACATGACCTTAGCTTTCTCGTCTTGCCCCTACTTCCCTTTATGTAGTATTATTATTAATGAAGCATTTCACGAAACCTGTCAAAGGATGTTTCGGCACTGCTGTATATAGTCATCTATTTTTCTTGAGTTTCAAGCAGTTCTAGAGGTTCCGACAGTGCCTAGCCAAGAACTTATATTTACAGAGAAGCCCGAGCTCCCGTATTTACTCATTACGATTCTATTTGTGATACGTGCACGAGTACTCTTCCTATCTCTCCTCTTGCCCTTTCTCTCGCACTCTCTCTCTCTCTCTCTCTCTCTCTCTCTCTCTCTCTCTCTCTCTCTCTCTCTCTCTCTCTCTCTCTCTCTCTCTCTCTCCCCCTCTGGACTTTAGCCTGGCTTTCCTCAATGCGGAGGCGCGTATTCGCAGCCACTGCAGTAAAGCAAGAATCGTATCTGACCGCAACTTGACTGCGCCGTATCGGCGATTTCATTACAATCCATTTTCTACATCAGCAATGAGCAGCGTTCACTTATTAGCGGATGTCGTATCATTGTTCTGCCAGAGTTGCGAGTGAAGAAAAGCCCCAAAAAGCTGCGCCGTACACAGAAAGTAAAACACCATATGCCGAATGTTCGATTCAAAAACAAAGTCATGGACGCAGATATGACGCTGTTTCTTTTTTTTTTGGAGTAAAAAAAGTGTAGGAATAAAAGAAAAACTATCAGGTCGGGAATGACATTCCAACGGCAGCACTACCAACGTGCGCATAGTGAAAGTAATTTCGAAAAATGAATTAGCCATTTAAGCCGGGCGAATTGAGCTACCTCAAGGCGGTTGCTGTTTTATTGGACATTTTGCGTCGATGGGGGAGAACGGAGATAACATCTCCAGACGGTCGTTCCTCCTCGGTGCACTCAGCGTACTCACCATCGTAGCTGGTAACTTTTCTCACTGCCTCTCTCTCTCTCTCTCTCTCTCTCTTTCTCTTTCTCTCTCTCTCCCTCTCTCTCTTCTGCTCTGGTCAGTTCCATCGCGTCTCACTCTCTCGTCTCCGCTCCCCTTCTTCCTTTACACATACACTCTCCACAGTTTTATCAGCGGTAAAAGTCCTGCGATGGTCCACGTCTCTCAGAAGATTAGTGCCCTGGTGTTACGCGCACTTTCTTCCGCAAGACTTTTACAGTCACAACGAAACAAAAAATATACAAAATTATAGTATATTACTCCCCACCCCAAAACATTTGTTTCATTTGTTTATTCAGTCGTGTATTTACTTTGCAGCAACGGATTTCACCTAGCTCGTGGCGGAAAAGGGGAATTTTCATGAACGTTTTCGGGGAAAAAGTGTGCAGGTTTTTAAATTATTTTTTTGCAGTAAAGAGTATGGTTTCAAGTATCTTCTACAATTTTCGCCTTGGAAAATATTGATAATTTTAGTAGATACAATGGTTTGAAATTATCTGGTGCAGGTACGAATGATTTAATAGAGTATTGATTTTTGAAAAAATTGCCGCCGTCCAAAGTGAAAGTATCGATTTTTGCTGAAAAAAATCGCTCTATTTTCCATGGTGTTGAAGTTTGCATCGTTGGAATGCAACGAAAATTCTCCTCTCTTTATCCATTCAGTTATTTTTATTAATTTCCGAAACTTTTTTTGCGGCTATTGGTTAGAAACGTTGAATAAAGATTCTCAAACATGTTTCAGTGGCTTATGTAGCCTAAATGTAGCAACAAAAAAAATCGAGAGTACAAAATAGATTTTCGTTGAGCTCCAACGATGCAAACTGCAATACCGTCTATTTTCGGCGATAAAAAAAACGATGCAGCGAAATAAGATCTTTCGTTCCAGCACTGCTGTTTGAAATGTAAAAGAAGCTTATTGTCAAATGTGAAGTTGATTGGTACAGTTATTTTTGGGGCATGGATTTTGAAAAAGTCATTTTTGCGGAAGCTACCCATAAACGCCCATAAGTCCCTAAACTTTGGACGAATCGACTTGAAATAATAGAGATTACTTTTGAAATGTTATATTTTCAGAATCCGTACGTACGTCAAAATCGATATCATAAAAAATGTCATTTACGCGATACGGTGTAAACGATACAGAATTTTCTGTCGTTCCATCATGCACCATCATAATATGTTCCTCCGCGAGCAATGGTCTCGATCGTTGGTCTTGATGGTTTGCATTCTTGGAATGCACGAGTATCAATTTTTTTACATTTTTGTTTCCCCATTTTGCTATTTTACAAAATCTAACCTAATAGAACTATTGACTAACCTAATTGAACTAGACCTAATAGAAATATTGAGAGATTTTCGTAACGAAGATTTGCCAAAATACATTCGAGCAATTAAAAAATAATAAATAGCTGATCGGTTTTATCCGATCGTGGCAGTTTCTAAACTCCTTATATAGACTTTTTCCGTTTACGAATATCATTTCATTCAGTTGTCTCATTAAGTGTACATGAAGTTTTCTCATTCTCTAGAGTAGAGTGTGCAAAGAATTCCATTATCCTACGAATGATTTTAAATAATAGATTGGCATACATCCGTTGGATATTCAAATGAATGAAGAGGAGAAGAACGCGAACGAAAAGTATAAGATCTGGAGCAAATTAGTGGATGATATTAAAATTGTAGTTACATATATATATATTGTACAGACAGATTGTGCACACAGCACGTCAGTCTTGGCGTTCTTCGAGTTTGCTGCTGCTGCGGTTATTATTGACCCATTTCTCAACGGCTGCACCAGACTGTTCTTGCCCCTCGTTACATACGTGTAACACGGATACTGTGCACCTCCATTCTCGCTCACTCTATTTTTTTTTCTCTTTCAATACACACGTATGCGGCCTTCCACGCCAACTCGGTCCAAGCAAATGGTCCAATCGTTTATCGATCGAATTTGTTATTTCTTTGGATAATTTTTACTCCCTGCCATTTTCTGATTGAATTAATTTAACCGGAAAATATGCATAACCAAATAAATTTGTTCATGCATATACGTATATCGAGGCAGCTATTTTTCCTGCTGTCGAATTTTATATTTTCCGATCCAGTCTCGCGGAAAACCCTTCCACCAGTTCGGTTAACTGACAACCATAATGCATAGTGATAAATGTGCTTGACCTTGACTATTCACGAAACGATCGCAGTGGTTTCAGCTGAGGGGTCTGCATTCGCTTGAAATTTTATAAACACGATCGTTTTATTACATAGTTTCATAATCTAGGGTTTGAAGGTCAGTTTGTAAGAAAGATTTTGTAAAAATTCTTAAAGTCGAATGCGTTTCGACGATTTTTGTGAAGGGTCAGGTTGTTTTCCGCGCGCTGCGGCTAATCTCAAAATCTATTCGTCCGATCCTCTTCAAACACGGACAGAGCATAGTTTATAACATTTTCTAGCCTGTGGCCAGATGATTTTAAATCAAATTTTAAATCATGATTTTAAATCAAATTTCAAATCAAGGGCTGTCGAGTGCGACCAAAATTATCAAATTGACAATCATTGTAGTACGAACAACGGAGCTTTGGACTGTCATAGGCTTTCCAATAATTTATATTGTCCCTCCAACGCTCGAGAAACCGAGCCTGTTGAAACATCGAAGTACCTCTGCTTTTTACTTTGCCGTTTCAATAAATTGATGCTTCGTCTAGAGCGTCACATCAGCGGCCAAAAAAGGAACCTTTCTTTCGCGTATGGGACTTACGGGCACGTACAAGGTCAACATAACCCCGCAAATTTTTCGAACAGAGTTTCCTCACAAGTGCTTCAGTTTTTTCACGGAAAACAAAGCATCAGGCTCTGCAGAATTGACATACGCAAAGCTTGGCGATTTTATTTTGCCCCAAATATTATTGATCTCCGTGAAATATGTGTTCGAAAATGTCGGCTGTGCGTCTCTCGCATTCATATGTCATCATATCATGTCACATCATATAATGTCATGTTCATGTATCGCACGCTGCGAAATTCCGACGCGGTCACAACGATACTGCAAAATACGTAGCTTTTGGCCACGAGCTGCCGAAAACTACCTCCAGATGTCGCAGCAAAGGTCTGCTACTCACACCACACCGAAGAACAGAGGCCCAATAGGCGATGGTTGCTGGTAGTCCGTGTGTGATGCGTGTACTTTTACCATGCGGGATCACCGCTAGTGAAAAACCTGATGCACGAGATTTTCAGGATTGTCGATGATATTTTAAGCTTCGTTGATACAATTTTGTTACTTTTACGCGCAAAAAAAAAATACTCTGAACCACAATTTCTCTGTACTTGCTGCATAAAGTCAATTAAAACAACGCTCAGGCGTTTTTTTCACTTTCGAGAGGCTGACGGTATTAAAATGAATTAGGTGCATCGGTATGTGATTCACAGTTCATCCTATTGTAACGAAAATCTGTACAGTTTTTCTTTTACTTTTGGAAAATTTCGACGGTCGGGCTCTTTCTGCACCAATATCGCATGCACACAATTTCACCTCAATTGATTGTGTCGATTGATCGAAATTGGGGTTCAAAATTTTGAAGTTGCTGGACCGTGTGATCCGCGGCCTTAAGGGATTAGGCTACTGTGGAAACGACGAGCACTCGTTCGGCTCTTTAGGCGACTCAAATCGAAGAGGAACGCCCAACGTATGGTCCAGGAATCGCAGATTGAAGGTAAACTTATGACTACGATAGAGCCGCTATAAAGACGCCAAACGCGTTTTTTCTCGAAACTGTTTTTCAGAATGGTGTACGCGATTTCTCGACATCTAATCTATCGGATTCACTTGAAATTTGGCACGCTCGTTCGGTGTGATAGTAGTTTAGTGTTAACCGACGTTGTTCATTCGAGCATTTTTTTCATTAGTTATTGACAACAATAATGTAATTTTTGCTCTAAAATCGAAAAAAATCGATTTTTTCAATTTTAAACACGAGAACAAAAAAATCTCGGCCAAGTCTCGTCGAACATTATATATTTTGAAAAAAAAAAAAAAAAACTCGTTTTTTTCGTTTTGCATCAACCGGTGACCAAAAAATCGAGTGCACCGTTCATCCTCTCACATTCAAAGGGCCTTTGCGAGATTCTTTGTAACTTCAGTGATTATTAATATTTTTCTACGAAATTTCGTACAAAACTTTGTCAATGTACACACAAGTGGATATCTATATTACTCCACCAATTTTTTTTTCTCAAATAACTCTGATTTTCGGTCCGTCGTAGTAGCCTAACCCCTTAAAACATCATTCGTAAGGTCCGACCCGAGGAATGAGTGAAAATTTGGTCCGCCTAGAACGAAAGTTCCTCTATACGTCTGCGTACGTACATGTGTGTGCATGCGTTACTCTCCAAAGGCTATAATGGATATAAGGCGTATCATATAACCCGCACACATATAATTTGCGGCTTTTCTCCGTACATAGGCGTAGACTATATATTCGTATGTATGAATACAGACACACATGTGAACGTGTGCGTGTGCGTGTGCGTGTGCGTGTGCGTGTGTGTGTGTGTGTGTGTGTGTGCGCGCGCGTGCGCGTATTGTAGACAGCGCAGCGACTGGCAAACCGCGAAATGCATCGACAACGCGAGCACGGTGAATAAATCGCATGTTGTATGTTGTATCGGGGAGAGACACCAGAGGAGGTTCTCCGATATAAGCTCTTATGTATCCGAGAGAACCGGGACGGTACGATGTACGAGATATTGCACTCAGAGAAGATCCTTTTTGCGATCTAAAGCCCCAATACGTGTGTGCATGTGTGCATGTGTGTGTGTGTGTGAATATGCGCGCGTGTTGCTTTACGTGTCTTGTCTGAGCTTCTGTCGATCTATCGAGTACGCGCGAAGAGAATGGAGGAAGAAACGAGGCCACGTTACATCGAGATTTTTCTGCTCGTCATTTATATATATACAACGTACGTACGTTTGCGCGCGCGCGCGCGCGCGTGTGTGTGTGTGTGTGTGTGTGTGTGTGTGTGTGTACAGGGTGCCCCAAATGTCACGCAACAATATGCATAAGCCACGAATGTTAAATCTTAGATGACATTTGGCTGAATCACAGATGACCATATATATATATATATATAAATAGACGTGTAATTGTAATAAATATATAGAGTAATAAATATATAGACGTGTAATTTTTACAAAAAAAAATATATATATATATATATTTTTTGTAAAAATTACACGTCTGTTGTTCGAAAATGATAAAAACGAATGGAGACGGCTTTCTGTGTCACATTCACGTGTGCGAAGTTAGCATCTCACCAATAAACTCAAGCGCACGCTGTAAGCAGCGTATTTCGGTACGACGCACAGGACAAACTTTTGTCCTCCCACGACGGCACCTCGCTTACGCGAAGCGCCTCCCTCCTAGCCACCTGGCGGATTGTTGGCAAAATACATTCGGGTAATAATGTCTTCCCGGCCACGACATTGATATTTCCCAACATGGCCTTAAGAAACCACGAACCACCTGCTTCACGTTTTTCCTTCATTGAATAATTCGGCTATTCGTTATGCTCAAATCATTTGTTATTGTAATCCCGTTATTTATGATAAGCATTCTCATCCTCGTCGATTATCATTGGTCAAATGAGTACCTTTGATGGTGAATAGAATTACAACACGTGTATTAGTTTAATCCTCATCAATTATAAATATCTTTGATGAAATGAAAAGCAAAGTAGCTTCACACAGTTCTTAAAGGCAGGCTCCACTTTTCAGGACACGCAATTTACGAACGTAAAGGGTAAACCGTAAAAAACGACTTAGCGATCTTCCCGGTTCGTTACATGGGCGGGGGGGGGGGGGTCAGGTAAACCAGACAAGGCAAGTCTGGTCAGAGCCCGACGTAAAGTATGGAATGCTTGGTCACATTTCTGCACGGAAAGGTGTCAAAAGTATTGGCCTTACCCTGACCCAGGGGGCTGACACTGGGATAAATTCTCTTAACAGTAACGTGTCCCCGTATTGTCGCCACGTAACTAACCCACTATGCGGCGCTAGTAGTCACCCGCATGACCCCCACTCCGCAAAGCACCTCGCCGTATTATTTCGTCATTTTTTCTCGATCTGTCATTGTTCTCGAATTAAAAAAATCGTAGTGTGGTAAAATCGTAATTATTTTATCACATTAGAAGAGCGATTTGTGGCTCATCGCAATTCAACACGTGTTTTCGAGTCTATATTGGACGACGTGTATAACTATGAAAAGCTCTCTTTTCCGTGTATAGAACACGCCGATAGTGTTCTTTTACACATAATACAATATTACGTATTGATGCGGATGCAGCAATATTCTGCACGTCTCAACGCAGAACAAAAAAAAGCAATCTCGACAAGAAAAAAATCGCAAAACATTGTACAACGTGACTAATCCATTATTTAAAAAATATTAATGTTATCTGTTTATTTCGTTCAATAAATATTTTTAAATACATAATATTGCAACAAGTGTAAATATTGCATCCCTTCCTATATACACATATACTTTTAAATTCTATTCTAAACAATGAATTTTCCAGACGCGTCGAATGCAAATTATGCAGACGCTGCGCGACTGGAGTGGGGGTCATGCTGGTGACTACTAGCACCGCATGGTGGGTGGCGACAATAACGAGACACGGTAGATCCAGCAGTGCCAGGGGGCTGCCCTGACCGTTGATGCGCCAGCTGGTGCACCGGCTGAGCGGTCACCGCTCCGAGTATCGGCCGTGCACAACGCTGCGTAACTCCAAGTACCGGAGAAGTCGAACCCACACACACACACACACACACACACACACACACACACACACACACACACGCGCGCGCCGATGAACAAGTGCAAAACGATTTGATTTCCTTTCTCTCCGGGTTATGTGAAATCGCTTGGAACGTTATAATATTACTCTCGCTACCAATCGGCGATTGTTGTGCCATGTAACGAAGACCGGGAGAGAGAACACAAGAGAAATCTTATGACGAAGAAATACGACGAGTCAGAGACTCCCTCTCATCTCGCGGAGAAAAGATTCTCTCGCAGGTCTACTCGATGGCTCGTGAATATCCTAGCGTATTCAATGCGGCACGTACACGTACGTATTAGCGTGATCCGAGTCGCGTACGCGCGCAACGTCTTGCTGGATTCTGCATTATCGTTTCCCGCGCTGGATCCTCTTTCCTCATCGTCACGCGGGTGGAAACTCTATATCGATACAACATGTACGTGCACATTTTTCTTTCTCGTAGCTACGTCTTTTTCGATCGACGAAAGGTATCATTACGGAAGGTTTTTGTATGCATGTCAATGGTGCTGAAGTTTGCATCGTTGGAACGCAACGAGGAACTTTTTTTATTTTTTCACTTCACTTTTATGAGTATCTAAATTTCTTTTCTGCATTTTTAGCTTGTCGCTAAGAATCTTTGAAAATGTTTCAGTCATACTTGTAGCCTGAATGTGCAAAAAAAAAATTGAGCAATAAAAGACAAAAATAATTTCGTTCCATTCCAACGATGGAAACTTTAATGCATGTTTCCTGCTGAGCCTCGAGTTTTGAGATCTTCCAAAATTTTCCTACTCGAACGGAATTTCACGTGCAGTATAAGGCGACATTGAATACGGTGAAAATTTACAGAAAGGTGAATTTCCATGAAATATGAAAAAGTTTCGAAACAAAAAGGTTTTGGAGAAAAAGACGTAGTCGAGAAAAAAAAGCAGCAACGAATGGAAATGATGAAAAGAGCTGATTCTGTGGATAGAAAAGTGGAAAACTTCTAAGGCAATCGTCACGGATACGACTGCAAGACGATGAGTGGGTCATCCACCTTGTTCTGGTGCTCAGACATCTCATGAATTCCCACCGTACCTCGAACGAAAGCGAGTCAACTGCATAAAACATCTGAGCGTTCGAACAATTCTGTTTGTTCTCTCTCTCTCTCTCTCTCTCTCTCTCTCTCTCTCTCTCTCTCTCTCTCTCTCTCTCTCTCTCTCTCTCTCTCACTCTCTCTCATCACGGTTTGACGCTACTCGGAGAATCTCACGTACCCGTTACATACGTGCAATTACGGCGATGCACGAGTGTGCAACGGCGATTCTAGAGGAGATTGACATGTGATCCCAGCACAAACATTGTTTAACATTTTCTTAATAATCTTATTGTTTTTTACGATATTATAAAACGACCTAAATAAATATCACGTAACGTTTTTAATTTTATGTTTTTTTTTTCTGGAACGCTTAACAAGCAATTCAATTTAACAAAAGTCTAATAAACTATCGACTCTATTATTTTCAAATAATAATAATGACGATGATGATGATACTTTTATAATAATAAAGAGAATCTCAAATAAATATGTAAAAAAAAAAGAATGAAAAAGAAAGAATAAATTGTCTGTGTATTTACGAAAATCGTATGGGATTAAAGTTTGCATCGTTGGACTGCAACGAATTTAATTTCTTTTGGCAGATTTAGCCTGCAAAAGTTCTTCAACAATTTTTCAAGACATTTATTTCGCTATCTACATTACCAATCTGTAAAAAAAGATCGCCCATGATAATGAAAATATGGAAAATAAAATGTAAAACGGAACTTTCGTTGCATTCCAACGATGCAAACTTCAACACCATAAAATCGTGGACCTCGATGGAAAGACGATATAATCGAGAATGTGACGAAATTTTTTTTATTCAAACTTCTTTTATAATTCTTTTCCAGTCATGAAGGGGTAACACAACCGCGTAGGACCGAAAACTGATATGATAATTTCAAAATTAACTTTTTTAATGTTATTTAAAAAAAAATTAACTCTTTTAAAAATGTTTTATTGCAAACTTTAATTAAAACATTTAATTGATTTCTGAAATTTATTGAAACTTGAGTCTTATTTTATAAAATTAAATGATCTTTATTACATTTTTTTATTGATTTCTCAAAATATACCGCAGAACATGTATAGAACCAAAGATGTCGACATTTTGTTCTATAACAAATAACGGTGCGAACTAGGGGCTTGTTCACGACTACCTTCTTCGCTAAAGCTCTCAACGATGGAACTTTCTCAATTTTTAGAATCCAACCCGACGTAAAACACCAAGGTAATCACTAATTTTTATTAAAATATTAGAGAAAAGTACCAAGGTTTTTTATAAAGATGGTTCATCGAAGAAAGCACACTTGCATTTTTTGCTGAAAATTTTTTTTAAAGATATTAATTACACACGACGTTGAAGCTTGCATCGCTGGAAAGCAACCATTTTCCCCCTTTTTTATTTATATATTTTTATTGCGTGATTATGTCAGAACGTTCCAGTAATTTTCATAGTCTAAATCGGCCAAAGAAAAATTTGCGTAATCAAATAGAATTAATTTTCGTTGCATTCCAACTACGCAGACTTCAACGTCATAATTGCACAGACTTTTTATTATTTGGAAAAATCTTCGGCGCTTCCTGTTCTCTAATGATTCATGAAGTACATTAAGAAACAATTTTGTTTTTTTTCTGCAGTTTCAATAAATAGAAAAAAATCGGAAAAACCCCACCGCGGACTTTGGCAAAAAATACCGCTTCGGAAAAACCGCTGATGCCCCGCTATTTTTGCCGAAATCTGAAAAAGTTGTCTTGTATTCTTTTTAGTGCATTTTAGAGGAACTAGTTTTTAATCTTAAACGATATTATCATATTTATAACTTGGATAAACTATCAAAATAAAAGCAAGTAAATTATTATACAGTTCATTATTTTTAATATTGTTCGCATTGTCATCATATTTCATATTATTTTTACTTAAGGGATTAGAGTACTAGGTAAGTGACGACCAGTCGTTCGTCTCTTGAGGTAACTCAAATTGAAGAGGAAGGTCCAAAATACAGTGCAGGAATTGCAGATCGAGGGTAAACTTATGATTACAACGACCGAAGTGCTAGTAAAACTTAAAACGCGATTTTCTCGAAACTATCATTTTTTTTGCTCTTACACGTTGACGTTTTGGCTCTCAACATTTTTTTCCATTAGTTATTTCACCAATGTTATTTTTTTTTCTTTTAAAAAATCGAGAAAAAGGTGTAATTTTTTTCTTCTGATTATTCGGAGCACGATAATAAAAAAAAGCTCGGTCAAGTCTTAGCCAATGTAATCTATTTTCAAATAAACTATTTTTTTGTTTTAGATCATTGTTTTAGATGGCCAAAATCAAGTATACCGTTGAACCCCCTACGTTTAAAAGTCCTTCACCCGACAGTTTATAACTTCTGTAATTATCAATATTTTCCAATAAAATTCGTTACGGAACTTCATCCATGTACATACAAATAAATGTCCAAACGATCTTTCAACCATCCTACTTATTCCTACGAAATTAATTTTTTCTTTAATAACCCTGATTTTCGGGTCGTCACGGTAGCCTAACCCTTTAAACTAGAACTGCGCAGTGTCTGCTTTATACTTGACTTGGTGAATTTTAGAGTTTCAACGATGCATTTGTTCATAGCACAAAGGCATTTCAATTACTACATTCACACGCGAATTATGTACGAGGGCATGTCGATAATTATTTTAAGTGTTTGGATTGCTTCACATGAAGCATGAACAAAAAAAAATACAACTACATTGCGAGGTCTAAACTTGACACTCTACCTCGCGCTTCCCTGCCCTCCTTCATTCTGAACTGTTTTTCTTGCTCATCTTTTTTAATTTTTTTTTACTTATTCATCAATCCCCCCCATCGCTCTCTCGCTCTCTTACTCCAAGTGATTCGCTGACGCAACAGGTGTGTTTTAAACGGCTGCGAATTTTCGACTGTCAGTGTAGCAATCCCGTCCCCCTGGCCCACTTGACGTAACGCGTCAACGCAAGCTTTTTTATACCCACGTCATAGGAGACGTCAGGGCACCGGAAATCGGGGCCTAGTCAAAGCCCTGGCTGAATTCTTTCACGGGTTGTCGTGGAGGCCAAAAGCGAGGTTGAAGTTCGCATCGTTGGTATGCAACGAAAATTTTTTTTATTTCCTCGTTTTCATTGTTATTAAAAATCATATGTTGTCGATCGCTAAATAACGATTCTGAACAATGTTCGGGTGATTTTCGTATCTTGAATCTGTCAAACAAAATTTGGGAAAACCGGAAAGCAGTATTTCGTTGCGTTCCAACGATGCAAACTTCAATGTCGTGGCCAAAAAGTGCTGACAACACTTCTGGTTTCGATGCTTTCATTTCCCGAGGCACGTATGGCTCGTTTCGTTTCAAAGTGCCGACGACGAGAGTGAGATTTCCAGAAAGAAGATGTTCGGCCAGAGGCAACGTTGCAAAAAGTATTTTTTTCGCTCGCTTTTCGGGCACTTTGGTGCCAAGTTGATTGTCCGTTTTTATTTGGATAGAAAAACGAACAATGGTAAAACAAATGCCGCGTCGATCGTCCGCGGAAGAATTCGTGTTTGTACTTGAACTTTTCCTAAACTAACTGAGGTTAGTTGCGGCGTCGAGTCGCCTCTCGAAAAGTGATTCTTGACGACGTTGAAGTTCGCATCGTTGGAATGCAACGAAAGTGATTTTTTTTACACTTTCCAAGTTTCCTTTGTCGGATTTAAGCTACGAAAATGATGCTAACGTTTTTTTCAGATTGTTATTTAGCGATCTACAATAAATTTGCAATATACGTTTTGGATAATTATGAAAAAAAAAGAAATTCAATAGAATTTTCGTTGTGTTCCAACGATGCAAACTTCAACCCCATGATTCTTGGACTAGGCCAAGATTGGTCAGTTTCGGCGGGCGTTGTTAATTTTATACAAATATTTAGCTGACTCACGCACAGTATGTTTTGTTTTCGTCAATATTCTCTTCGATCTTTTATAAAAATAGATTTTTGCGGGAGGCTTAAAAAAAATTACGTTTAGAAAAAAAACATCCATCAACCGAGCCATGGCTGTGTTGCGAATTTACTGGTTTCGAATAAAAATACTAATATGGTTCGACCCCCTCCCCAATAAGAACGCAAAAGCCCCCAATAAGGTAATTTCGCACAAAAATAAAGTTCATGTCACTTTTTGATCTTAAGTGACCTTGAACGACTTTGACCGCTAAATGTTTTTCTGCAGTTTCCGATGCTCTACAAGATAGTTGAAAAAAAATGTACCGTCCCATTTAAAAAAGTGGAGGCGACCTTTACTGTGCGACAGCGCCTCCACTGAGATAAAAAAAAATGATCGCATTTTATGGCCCCTTTCGTACGGTACAACTTTTGTTTTAAACATTTTTTTGTGACGTCGATAATTACAGAGGTATTCAAGGTGGCAACAGTTAGTGCCTCGCCCTGTATAGTAGGACATGGTCCAACCCCGCAAGACCTTCCCGACTAGAAATTTTCATAGGGACAAGCCTATACGGCATAAGGACCTTTTCAGGTGAACCCTAAATAGGGAATGCCTCTCAAGGTCCTGATAAAGATAGTATTAGGACAACCCTGCGATGGCAAGTACCGATAACGTCCTTATAATGTTTTAACACGGTTATTCCATCTGGGGTTTGGGTAAGGTAATCATGTAAGGTCCCAACAATGTTTATTTAGGGGTAACCACACAAGTCATAGGTGAACATATAAACCTTATACTTCGCAATAATAAATAGATATACAAATACATTTTTGATAGATACTGCAATAATAAGTCGATCTTATGAGATTTTTATTCATTTTAGAACTTTTCTTATTTTTTTATTCGCAATTTTTTTTTTCATTTTTATTCGGAACTTAATTTTTCATCAACTTTTTCGCATATATATTTTGATAAGCGTAGAGACATTTTATTTTTTGTTATGCTTTGTGTCCGTGCTCAGCAATTTATTTTGTATTCTTTAGTTCCTCTATCTTTAATGACAAAATTAATATGTGATTTAAAAATTAATCAAAAGTATTCTTGCTTACGTGTAAGCATAAATAAATAAAACCAAACAAAAACGATCAATTGTGAATTCAATCAATGAAGGGTAGGTTATTTTTCTACCAACTCATTCCCGATTTTTCCCATATTTATAACGTTCTAAAAAATTCCCAACCCAAATCCATGCAACGCTACTGATTTCGGTGGGTTAACGGTAGGACCGGTTAGGGCAGTCCGATAAGAACCCAACAAAAAATTGGGCTTACCCGAGGCAAAACCTGACAGAACCCAAAGAAAACCCTGAAACATCGTTACACACCCTATAAGAACCTGATAGGGAACCCCGATAATGACCCAACAAGAAATTGGGTTGACCCAGCATTGAACTGTACGAAAACCCAACGTCAATTTATAGTCTGCGAGGACTCCGCTGAAAAAATAAAACAACTTCATACCTCCCAATAAATGGGAAAAAAATTCATCAATTTACAGTGAAATTAATACATTGATTTTTATTTAAAAATAAGCATAAAACGAGGTTTTTGTTTATTTTAGAGCTCTGTAAAATTTTCTTTCAGAAAGTCTAAAATATTTAGTCTTTCAGAAGTATTCGTCAAAATCATATAAAAATTTCAAATCCGAAAGTTGGATTCGTAGTAATGACCGTACCTCCTTAAATAGACCCTCATTGAATCGAATAAACTTTCCAACAGTGTAAGAGAGTTTTGATTTTTCGAAAAATTTATCCGAACACAATCCCCGAACGAGCGGGGAAAAAATCGAAACTTCGCAAACTTGGATATGAAACGGAGCCATCAAAGATTGAAATAACATTGCGATCGATGGAAAAGTACACGCGAAACAAACGTTTCTTTCGTTCTATCGTTCGCGAAAGAATTTCGTACGAACGGGCTGGGACTCACCATTTTGAGGGTCTCCTCGGGTCTGAGCAGGTAGAACATGGACTGTAGATGCTGCTGTATGTCGCATCCCGCCGCCGAGACACGACGCGACGGTCGTGCTCTCTCGTTCGGTGGCAACACCAGAGCCGCTCCTTTTCCCGCAAAGTAGCATTCGCTCAAGCTGCAATTCGAACCGAAGAATTTCCATCAACGGTGAGTACTAAAGAAACATCGGCGACTACCAATTAAACACTCGTTAATCAATCTAACGTAGTATCGAAGTGAAACGGAAACACGTGGTGTGAGAACGCAATTATTCCGCGATCCGAGAATGTCGTAAACACCCATTATTATTATTTTTTTTTCAATTGTATTATGATCATTATTATACACGAATAAAATAACTTTACTTCGAAATTTCATATAATTATTATAAATGAAACATTTTTAGAGAACTAAAAATGTCACACACACGATGTGTGACGTTTATTGAAAAAGACAGAAAATAACGAATAAAACCGTTCCATCCTAGAAATAATTCTAACATATAAATGTTATAAATGAAATAGAGTTCAAAATTTCTTCTGCTTCGTACGAGAATTCCATTCATCCGTCTTCTACCGCAAACTTGTGATTTTTCTTTTTTAAGTGCAAACATTTACCTACCCGATTTTCAATTTTTTTCTTTCGAGAATTAATTAAGGCGGGATATATATTTAGACGGGAAAAAAATAAGCAATTTTGAGGGATTTTTAAAAGGAAGATATAATTATTCTACATTTGTCAAACTGTAGGTATACTTTAACAGTATGTTTGAGTATACAGAACAATTTTTTTCAATTCATTTGTCATCAAAATGGCGGAGCTGTGGCAGAGTATTGCGAATCGGCAGTCTAGCTCTGTAGATTCTAATTGGCAAAAAAATTCAACATTTGTCCAGTTAGAACATGTATAGTTTCTATTTGGCAGTAATTAAAATGAAGAAAATGCGAATTCAAGAGATTGGCATGCGTTTACAAAAAAAATCATCATTTCACGGATAATTTCTGTAAAATTTGGTTTTAAAAAAATAGTTTTTTTTTTCTAATTTTTCAAAACCAATTCTCGTCAAGTAGACGGCAGCCGTATTATCGATGTTTCTACCAAGTTTCAACTCGATCACCTTAATAGTTTTTCAGCAATCTTGCACGCCAATTTCGAAAATGCAGTTTTAAGAAAAACACAATTGTAGTTTACGCCTGCTCCGAATCTGACCGGTGAGGCACAGCGTTGACGTGATGTAACGTTTCAAGTTTTTCGTATTTCGCTTTCAAACTTTCGCAAATTATTCTACATACATAGTTTTATCGTTTAAGGGGAGAAAAAGAAACCGATTTTTTTTTCGTTGCATACGTATGCCTTAAGGTCAGATTCCCGTCCATGACGATAAAAGAATCGATTTTTTTTAAACATAATTTGCATCCTTAAGGTGTTTAGAATACGTGGGTAAAGGATATTTTCGTATCTAAAATATTTTCAAACGGCTGCAATTGTGTTATTCAGTGGTATTTTCAGATAACGAAAAACGATCAGGCCCCCCAAATTTAGTCTAGTTTGATAATATGTTCAACCTGGTTTTGTCCTTAGATAACCTGGCAAGACTGTGGAGAGCCCCGTGCAAACAAAAACACGCCGTGCATGGCTTTATTTGACGGGAGCTGGAGCCGCCAATACGGATTTTCAAAAATAAATTAAACTGGTATTTACCAGTTTTATCCTCCATTGATAGAGGAATAAAATATGTTGAAACCCATTTGCGAAAGTATTTATTATACACAAAAAGAAGTCCCCAAATGCATCCATTTTTCATGCCTCTCGACAGTAACCTGTCCTTAATGGAAAGGTCTCTATTCCACGACTCAAAAATCAGTCACTTATAATTTCAAACCTTTCTAAGAGAACAAACGACGTTGAAGTTTACATCGTCGGAACACATGGTTTCGACGTTTGTATCGTTGAAACGCAACGAAAGATCTTTTATATATTTCTATTTCCTCATTTTTATTATTTTACGAAAACGTAAATTATTTAAAAATTTTTTAAAATAATTTTCGTTTTTTTATTACCCCATTTTTATTATTTAGTAAAATATCAAAAATGACATTTTATCCTCATTTTTGATACTTTACAAAATAATAAGAATGGAGTAATAACAAACAAAAATTATATTACAAAATTGTTATATCTTCACATTTTAGATATTTTACAAAATAATAATAATGGGGAAATAAATAATTCGTTGCGTTCCAACGATGCAAACTTCAAGACCATCGCCACACAACGATTTGTTTTCCTTCATTTTTAATTCATTAATGTTTCATCATTATCCAAAGTCTTTTTCGGCAATTTGAGATCACAATTCTCTAATAAGAATCCGTAAAAATATTTCTTAAATTTTCATACCCTGAATCAACCAAATAAAATTTCTGGAATAAAAAAAATCGTTGCATTCCAACGATGCAAACCTCAACGTCATAAGAACAAATGAGAAATTCCCGAATTTTCTACGAACTTTCAAAATGAAAATAACGCGAAATCGATATTCCGAAAAAGTGGTTCAACGCTTAACGAAATTCATGCGCATTCGAAAGAATCAACAGTGTAATGCAAAGTAAGAAAAAGTAAAAAAACAAATGCAGTAAAGTCTCGCAGCAAATGGATCGAGATTAATATTGATAGTATTACAATCGCCGACGAGGCAGCACGTGTCACGAGATAACGGCAAAGTGTTCTCGTGTCAGGACCGCATTCGTATAATCGTTACGTTTCGTGACTCATTGCATCTGGCACGATTCAATAAAATTATAAGGAATCAAATTACAACAACAACAAAAACTATCATTTCCACGGTGGTCCCCGGAGGTTCGAGTTATTATCGTGTGGAACGCCTCGAAATTCGAAGATACTCGATCCTTCGTGCATACCATTCTATGCCAGGCAGCTTCGCGTGCCTGATGGAAGTTTACCAGACTTCGGGAAAACCCCGAAATATCCGATAAAATTGTCATCACCCAACTTGGTAAATAACTCACGTCGCAAAATCGATAAAATAATAATGAGAACAATGATACCATCAATGATATACGATTCTTGCATAAGTATTATCAACTATGTTATTAACAACAATAACAATAGCGATGTTGCATAAAAATGCTGGCACAAAGAAAAAACCTTTTGGTCATTCGTTTTATCTAGAAAAGTCTTCTTTTTAACCTCAAATGTTAAGGAAACTTCAGGAAAAAAGATCTTATGCAGAATTTTCATACAAACCAATTCGAACATCTGACTTTAATAGCCTGAGGGGTGAAAAAAAATGTGGTACGCACATCGTGCCAATTACTTTAAAAAGTTGCTGTGTTATTGTCGATTCGTATCATTTGCAGAAATGGCATACAAAAAACTAAAAGCAGATGATTTTTTTTTTCAAAAAATAACATAAAGCTCAAAATCTCGAAAACTGCGGGACTTCTACTAAACTGAAATTCCAGCATACAGTAGGACATGATCTGACCTATCGACAGTTGCGAGATTATCCATTCATAACAGCGCGCCCTGTATATCGTGAAGAATTTTAAGGTCATAAATATAAAAACAGGGAAATCAGACCGGAAGTAAAGAAAATTTTTTCTCAATTCGTTTGGTATACAATCGAACAATATGTAATATATTTATGAAAGAATCGAATTAAAAAACGAAAGGTTGCTGTACCGTAAAAAATTGATGATGTTGAAATGTTCATCGTTGGAATGCAACGATAATTAATCCTTTTTCATGGAACTACTTTTTTGGTCTATTTAGGTTGTGAAAATCGCTCAAACGTTTCTACGTATTCTTATTATAAACTGATTGCCTAGATTTGTGGAAAAAAGGCTTTAGATAATGATTAAAAAAAAAAGAAATAAATACAATTAAAATAAAAAAATCGATCGAAAAAATCGATTCAACGAACAAAAATACTTTTGTTCATTGAATTTAATAAAACGTCAGTGCATGTTACGGAATTGCTTTGAGAGGTTGGAGAACCCATTACTATGTAAAAATAACGAACGCTCGGTCGTCGCTTGGGGCGACCCAAATTGAAATGTCGAAGTTTGCATGGTTGGAACGCAACGAGAATCCTTATTTATTTTTAGATTAAATTTTTTTTGTACTATCAAAACTCGTCCTTCCCATGTTTAAGTTACGGATCCCTAATAAGGGTCTTGGGAAACATTTCAGTGATATTTATATCCCAAATGTGGCAAAAAAATTGGAAAATAACGAGGGAAAGAAATGTTCATTGCACTCCGACGCTGCAAACTTCGATACTATAAATTGAAGACGAGAGTCCAACATATGGTGCATTTTCAGTTTACCTTCAACGGGAAGAGGGGAGTCCAACATATGGTGCATCTTAAAGTTTACCTTCAGTCGCAGATTGGAGGTGATATTATGGTTACAACAATTGAACTGCGAGTAAAACTTTCAACGCGTTTTTCTCGAAACTAGGTTTTCACAACGGTGTACACGATTTCTCGACATCTAATGATCGGATTGACTCGAAATTTGGTACCCTTATTCAGTCTAATAGTAGTTTAGTATTTTCTATTAAACAGTTTAGTCTGTTTTAGTATAGTCTTTTCTAATAGTAGATTGCTAAGACTAAACTACTAAGACTACTAAGACTAAATTTACTAAATTACTAAGACTAAGGCTAAATTACTAAGGACGAAACTAATTAGTTTAGACTAAGACTAAGACTAAAAAATAAGACTAAGACTAAGACTAAATTACTAAGACTAAGACTAAATTACTAATTTAAAAAAATTACTAATTAAAAAAATACTAATTAAAAAAAAATGTTACTAAACTAAACTACTACTAAACTACTACTACTACTACTACTACTACTACTACTACTACTACTAAACTAAACTACTACTAAATTACTAATTAAAAAAAATGTTGGATTTTTTTTCGGTTTCTCGAAGAAAAATGATATCGGTTATGACTAATGAAAAAAATGTTAAAAAGAAAAGCGTCGGAAATTTTTTTCATTAGTCATAACCGATATCATTTTTCTTCGAGAAACCGAAAAAAAATCCAACATTGTTTTTCGATGATTGATGACAAAAAAAAAGCTCGGTCAAGTCTTAGCCAACATGATCTATTTTAAGAAAATAAAAAAAATGTCGGTTCACATCAATCGGGTGGCCTAAATCAAGTACACCGTTGAGCCCCTTAGGTTCGAAGATTCTTTACGAAATTATTTACAGCTTCATTAATTATTAAAAATGTTATGAAATTTGGTACCCGAACTCGTTAATGTACATGCAAAGAAAGTCCAAACATTTTTTCAATCATCTTAATGATTCCTTCAAAATTGATTTTTTTTAATAACCCTCATTTCCGGCTCGTCACAGTAGCCTAACCCTTAAAAAACCTGTCCCCTGCAAGTAAGTTCATTTTTTGCCCTGGAGCTCGAGTGCGTTTCAGGCAAAAAGAACGAAGAGGAATACCACCGCAACAGGGAAAAGGGCACGAGAATATCCGGCAGGAAAGAAGAGGGGGGGGGAGTAAAAAAAGCTAGAGGCAGAGCGGTCTCAGCAGACGTGGGTTATCGATTTTGTTTCGTCTGTACCCTTCCTCGAGATGCCCCTTCCGCATAGGTCGCGTTACGCGTTTTCAACCCTCGTAATTCCGGTATCCGATAGATCGTAATCCGCGAGGGTGCGTGAGAGCCGGAGTCGCTTCATCGTGGGGCCTCCACGAATACATCGTTGGAAGCGTGTAAATCGAGCAGGGAGAACAACGAAAAAAGTAAAAGAGTTATAAAACATTCCAGGACTCGATATTCTCACCCTTTACTTTGGGGTGGGATATTGAGAGAGGGAGGGGTAACGGAGTACAATACTATGCGCCAGTGTTGTGACTCAGACGTTTCTAGGCAACGCTTGTCAACGAGGAGTAGCCTCGTACCCGAATCGCACAGTTATTGGCAGTCTCTTTCACAGCTAAAAGGTGTCTCAAAATAAGCAGACATTTTTATTTATTAATAAAACGTATTATTAACTTGGAAAGTACGTATATTTTTATTTTAATATAAGGTACACACATAGAGGTTGTGTGTGGAACCCGATATCCGATAAATTGCTTAAACGGCATGGACGGGGAAGACATATTCTTTCAAGAAGATGGCGCAACCTACCACACTGCGGGCGAAACAATGCAGTTATTGCAGACGAAGTTTCATGGTCGTGTTGTTCAGCTCATTACTGTTCAGGTAATTGTTATTTTGAATAACCCACATCGTCATTCGGATAATTGACGTTTCGGATAACTGAAGATCGGATAATCGACGCTCTACTGTAGTTTATACTAAAAGAAAAATATTCGTACTTTTCAAATACTAATACGTTTCATTAAGGATGTTGAGTCCCTATGAAACATGTTAATGTTAATTGTTCAATAAATAGCTTCTTAATCGTCATGAAATTTTTACACGACCTCCTGAATACTTCATGTAAAAACATACCAAAATTTCAGAATTCTATCATCATTAATTCAACCTCCTTAGGGGTTGAAATAAAAAATGATAAGAAAATTCTGATAATATGGTATGTTTTTGTTGAAGTATTTAAGAGGTCGTGTTAAAATTTCACGACGATTGGGAAGCTCGTTATTAAAAAATGAACATTTTGTTAAGAGCGATTTTTAAAAGAAATAAAATTTTTTTTTTCAATACACTTCGTTTTGTTTCCGTTGCTTTCAGTATATTGTAGATATTAGAAAATTGAGAGGTCAAAAAAACTTATTGCAAAGTTACATCAGTTTCCATAAGACAACATTTAATTTGTGAATGTTAATTGTTCAATAACGAGCTTTCTAATTGTCGTGAAATTTTTACACGACCTCTGAAATACTTCATACAAAAACGTACCAAATTTTCAGAATTTGATTATCATTTGCGATTTGGGACTCAACATCCTTAAAGCCTTAGGCCACAATAACGGGTATAAAATCATGTGCCTATTTAACAATTTTTGTTCGCATGACAAAGTGATTCACTCATAAAATTAATTACACATCTATTTAGTATGAATATCAAGCTGTTAGAAAATATATATATTTTTTTTCGATGTACAAATCAGCCGACTACTGATATTTTCTTTTGTTATCTTTTTTTTAGGCGCTCCGCGGCGTGACATTTAGCATCCACAATTTTTGACCTAGAACAAAAAACAAAAATTCTCGTCCATCTACATTAGAATACCTAGAGAAGTACGTACGGAATTTAAAAAATAATGTTTTATTCAAAAGTTGTAGGTATTTGAACTTAAGAAATGAATTTTCAGTGAAAAATGTCGGTATAACTGCTGGTAAATTGCTCATAAAATGAAAAGTTTGCGATTAATCAGAAATTCCGTACGTACTTCTCTGCGAAATGCAATTAGGAACATAACTTCTAAATTTGACGTCAATCGAGTGAAAATTCTTGAAGTTATTTGTCACGCCAATTGGACAAAAGCTGTTTCGAGAAGTTTCGAGTAGTCGGCCATTTTGTACATCGAAAAAAATTATATATATATTTTCTAACACCTTGATATTCATACCAAATAGATGTGTAATTAATTTCATGCGTGAATCACTTTTTCATACGAAAAAATTGTTAAATTCGCACATGATTTTATACCCGTTACTGTGGCCTAAGGCCTTATAAGCAAAAATCTCAGGTTCTTTTGAGACACCCTATATACGGGTTTTTCGATGCGAACTTCGCAGTAGGTATGCCAATGACTGTGCTTCTATAGATGGATGAAGCAATGGTGAGAATCATTGACGTTAAAATAGTCAGTGCGTCGTTCACGATGCGAATTTGATAATCAGGGTGGTTCGGTCGATTAAAAGGAAGGAAACACCAAAGCTAATCACGTCCATTTCAAGTACTCGAATTAACGAAAGAAGACGTCGAGGCAAAAGAAAAAAGAGATACGCCATTTTTAGACACTTTGAACAAATTACGATCTCAAAGTTTTGCATCGCTGAAATGCAACGGAAGTTCATATTTTTTTTCCTTTATGTCCAATGATGCGAAATCTTTATTACAAATTTCCATTGCAGATCTCCCAATAAGCACGATGAAAAATGGTTGAGGGATTTTGTTAGCTAATATCTGCTAGCAGAAATTTGGGAAAGTCGAAATATTCATTCTCGTTGCACTCCAACGATGCCAGGGTCGATCCCATTGGAGATAAAAAAAAATTCAATGAATCACCCTAATATATTTTGGTAATTTGTGCGACGATATATGTGGTAGCGTAAATAAAAATTCCCCAACCATACAATTCTAATATCGTCGCAAGATCCACAGGAGCGAAAAAAATCATTCTTCAAACCAAAAAATAACCAAATACGAAACAAAAAAGAATTTCCGTTGCGTTCCGACGACCCAAACTTCTACACCACGACTAATGAAATGGACACCGAGTTTTCGAGTAACACCTCGAGCTAAAAGGAAGACGAAGAAAGTCCTACGAAAAAAAAGTTACAGTTTTTCGTCCAGGTGGCCAATCGCCGTATCGTTTGTGCGTCAGCGTAAAAAGTACCGTTATCACCGACGTGGGCAATCGATCGAAAGTCGCAAACGGTTTTGCATGAGCGAGAAAGAAGGAAAAAGCGCATGAGCGTGCCAATAACTGTGCCCCCCCGTTCGTTCGCGTGGCCAATCACTGTGCTGTTTCGGTCCCATTGCGCAGGGGTCCTTGCCCTCGTGTATTTTACGATTCTGCTGTACTCCCGTGCTTCATCCCGGCATACTCAACAGTACGAGGAACAAGCATTGTAGCGAACTCAACCGTTTACGTGTTACCCCCGGCCAATAAGCGCAGAAATTGAAGCACTGACTAATCGTGTGTGCAGTCGCCCTTTGAGAAGCGAGGAATGCTATTCCACCGGATTTCTGTTAGACGACGAAATCTCGTCGACCTCGTAAACGCGTATCTCGGGAAAAGCCAAGGACATTTACAGCCAGTTTTTTCTATATATATATATATATATATATATATAGCCTTATACGAGTGTTCATTCAGTATAGAGGAACGGACGAAAAGTGTGGACTGGGAAGAAAAAAAAACCACGTTGAAAAGACAAAACAAAGACGAACGAAACGGAAATTCAAGAACTAAGTTGAAATTCCCAATGAGTTATTCGGAATATTTCTATTGGCTGGAAATTCGTTATCGGCTATACGGTGCACCATTCGTGAGAAGTAAATCGTTCTGGCAAAAGTGGCGAGGCTTTTAAGAGAGGATATGGTGAATTGTGGCCTTGGGCGATTTAAAGACCAGCTCTTCTCTCGCTGGTGCATCGACGACGAGAGCAAGAGAGACGTACGTGGGGAATCCGACCAGCTGCATTCTTCGGGACCGGAGAAAAATATTTGGGGGGTCTCTTTTTCTTTTCTTCGCTTCTTTCTCTCTCTCTCTCTCTCTCTCTCTCTCTCCCTCTCTCTCTCTCTCTCTCGCTCTCTAAGAGTTTGTTCTTTTTATTATTCATACCAGAAACCGAGACAGCTGCTGTGCTAGCTGGAAGATTCCTTTGCATGGTCAGCTGACGATTGCACCGGTCTCTATATCGCGAATCCTCCCCTTCAACGAGAGACTCAGTGACTTTTTACACTAATCCGAAATATTTTCGTCAACAGCCTTACGGAATTTTATATTAATCGAAAGTACGCGCTTGCGTGAAAACGAAAATCCGGGAATCCTATGATGCGAAAAGATCGAGCCGAGAACGGGTCTCTGTTCGATCTCGCTTTGGTAGCTCGACTCGTGGCCACAGCATAAGGGTACGGTCGAAATTCACTCATTCGCTCATGGAATGTGGCAAAACGTGATATGAAACTGTCAGAGTCGAGAACGATGAGCACACGCATTTGTATACTGGGGTGATTAGAAAAAAATGACGAATTATTTTTTCAAATTCTCCTGTGCAGTAGTTGGAGTAAGGAGAAATAAGAAGCTTGTTAAAATGTGAGTCCTTAATGTTAATAATTCGAGATTGCTTGCCTCTCATCGTTTTACGATAAATCTACCCTTCCAAAAGTTATTGAAGGTCAGCGTTGAATTTATAGTAAATTTCAAGGTTTTTTTTCTTCTTTTTCGCCAAAACTATCAGACCCACCGCAAAATGTCATGGTACCATTTTTTGTACATAATTTCATTTTCTACAAAATCATGTCATAATATAATTGAAACATTAAATAGTTTGATAGTTAACGGCTTGAGAAATTCATTTTTTGGGGAAAAGTTTCTATTTCCGTGAAATTAATCGTTATATAAATAAAAAATATGAATAAAAATACGCCAATTTGTATGGACTTACTTTTTATGGTTTATTTACAGTGCGAGAAAGTTATGAAGCAAATTTTTTCATTACATATATTTACAATTTAAAAAATGTATGCGTTTAGAAAAATAAAACATAAATGAAACGGAAAAAATACTCGTGTGTTACACAATTTGCATCAACAGTGAACACTAAAAAGTAACTTGACAAAAATTGGCATCTTTTTATTTATACTTTTCGTTAATATAACTATTAAAAACACGGAAATAGAAACTTTTCTCCAAAAAATGAATTTGTAAAGCCGTTTGCCATTGAACTATCAAGTTTTTAAATTATCCAATGACACGATTTCATAGAAAATGAAATGAGTAGATTTATCATAAAACGATAAGAGACTTTTCTTTATGCACCGTTCAATTTGCTACGAAAATAAATGTCTTGGTTGTACGTTTACCCGTTAGCGAGATGAAAAACTAAAAAGTAGCAAGCAAAGATTTTTCCATGATATTAGTCCAAGAGGTAGAAAATCGCGATGAGAAACCTCTAAATATCAATGTAAACAGGCGTCTTCACCATTTCTCTTTACTGCAACTACTCGATACGGGAATTTGAAAGAAGAAAAGTCGATTTTTTAAATCACCCTAATGTCATATTTCACCGTACTGCAACTACTAAATACGAGAATTTGAAAGAAGAAAAGTCCTTTTTTTTAAGGCGTTACCCCCACTTGTAGCGCAAAAAAGGCCTTTTTCATTAATTTTTTTAAAGGAAACTACAAAAAAATTTTAATCGATCAATATACCATCTTAAAGAACACATCTTGAAGAACTTTCAGTCATTTTTTTATTGAAAAATATCACATTGTTTAGTGGCAAATGGCCGTCAATGAAATAATGTTTTTATATACACAGTTTGCGGTGACCAACATTGCGGCGAAGTGGATCATCTGAAAAAAAAATTCGGATGGATTTAGTCAAATATAAGTATAAACTAGTCTTTAATCGAAGGATTTTAAAAAATATTCAGTTTTCACAAAATGGCGGAAAGTCAGTTAATGGTTCGATTTTAACGAAAAAAAACGGCCGTTCTTTGGCTATAAAACGGCCATTTTTTTTTCGAAAAAAAAAAAAATCGAACGATTAAAGACTACATTTTTATGTGTTAAATAAGCCTGCAAAATTTCAAGAAGATCGGTTCATTAGTGTTCGAGTAATCTTGGTCACCGACTTCAGAAATGCCATTTTGAGAAAAACGCGTTTAAAGTTTCAATTTCAGTTCTTCAATTCACGGATTCTTCTCTTTCAACGCTCATATCTCAGTCAATTTTGTTCGGATCGACTTGAAATTTTCAGGACATATTCTCAGATACTTATACTTCAAAAAAATGCAATAAAAAAATCGATTTTTTCAAAATCGCAAGTGGGGGTAGCCCCTTAATCACCCCAATCTATACGTACATATGTATCTGTCAGTGAAAACAAAAGCCACATTTTAGCCTCGAAAGAAAAAAATGAATTTCGTGATCGGCAGCTCGGATGCTGTTGGTGTCCAGATATTAGTCAATGATGGATTATACTTGTTATATTGCGTTAATTTCTACTGGTCTGTCGTTGCACAAACTCGGCTGGGGGGACGCTGGAGGGAGAGAGGGAGAGAGAGAGAGAGAGAGAGAGAGAGAGAGAGAGAGAGAGAGAGAGAGAGAGAGAGAGAGAGAAGCGTAGGGATAAATAGAAAAAAAGAAACGAGTAAAAAGAGAGAGGGAAGGAGCGAGAGAAAGACAAGAGGGAGAGACCACTTGTGTGTCCCTGTTGGCTGTTGTAACTCGCACGTGCTCTCACTCTCGCCTCGGCCACTTATTTCTCCAGGCCGATGGTGCTGCTCGCTGCACCCGCGATGTTTGTCGGAATCCACCGCGAGCATGTGCATGTGTGTATGTGTGTGCACAGAAAAATTTATCGAGCTTGCGTGCACAACCACAATTCAGCGACGACTTTTGCCGAGTGGCGTTGATATATCGAGAGCAGTACTCCTCATTGACACCGCGTCTTAAAAACGCATTAAAATCGTATTAAGACGCTAAACGGCCTCCCTATAAATCACAAGCGTCCGATTTGCCAACAAATTATTGTCATAATCCTACATCCGTTTGGCAGAAAGCGACAACGAATTGTGAAAGTTAATTAAAACGAGTACTCACAACCGAACGAAAATTTCCCGACGAGCAAGCTAGAGTCAAGCGAACAAACGAGAGATCTATGCGGATAGAATTTTTCAAAAGAGACGACTTACGTTCGATTTTTTTCATGAGCTTGAAGTGCACGACGTTGGAATGATTTTTTTTATTCCTCATTTTCATTATAATCGAAAATCATATTCTGTAAACTTCGGTTTTAGATCGCTAAATAAGGAGTCCAAAAAACGATCGCGTCATTTTTACAGATCAAATACGCAAAAGCAAATTTTGTGACTTGGGAAAAAATCTTCCGTAGCAGTGCAACGATGCAACACGATCGATTTTCTGTAGATATAAAAACGCGTAATAGTTTGAAACATTTTATTATTAATCATTGCGCTTTAACGATGCTAATAATTCTTCAACGTCCTAATAATTTATTAATTCCAGACCTGACGTCTCTGGAACTAATAAATTATCAGGACTTTAGTTTGCATCGTTGAAACGCAACGATCTTTTTTCTCTTTCATTTTTTATCATTATACAAAGCCTTTTTGGCGAACTGAAGAGATGAATTCCCAATTATTTAAACAGCCTCAATCGACAAAAGCAAAAAATTCAGCGATTAAAGAGAAGTAAATTTTCCCTGCATTCCCACGATGAAGATTCCAACGTCGCAAATTATTATTAATATAATTTTGATCATGATAAATTATAACATTTAAAGAACACTAATAACGGAAAATACCTTAAACAACAATAGCAATGAATGGTTATTACTATCATCGTCGCTGTCGCTCTTATTCTTTTTATTATTATGCTCATTTTCGAACATATTTTATATATGAATTATAATAGCCCATTGAATGTGAAAATAAATAGTTGGGAATAGTATTCGATGAAAATTTCGATAAATTATAATTACACATCGATTATCGGATTGAAACTATAACAGACATTGTAATTATTTGTAATTATTATGAGCTATAAAAAAAAAGAAACGTAGTACTGGATGTTAATATAAATGTAAATAGAGCTGCGAGCATAGAAGAATAAAGAACATATGAAAAATGTAAAAATTTAGATGGTGTCGAAGTTTGCATAGTTGGAACGCAACGAAGGCTCCTTTTAACATTTTAATTTGCTTGTTGCCATTATTAAAGAGGATTTTTTTGTTATAAATTCACATTCCAGATCGCTATGTGGATATCTTCAAAAATGATTGAGGGATTTTCGTTGCCACAATCTGCGAGACGAACGTAAATTAATTCACGAATATCAATTTTCGTTGAATTCCAACGATGCAGGCTTCAACCTCGTGAACTTAGGAGTGAGTAAAGGTGCAAAGGAAGGAGATGTGAAAAACCGACAAGGGTATACACAGAAAAAAATTTACAACTATATAGCAATAATAAACCACTTCTAATAACCATAACACATTTTTCATTGTGATAACGATTATAAATATTCACTATAGCTTCGTCATCGTCAACAGTGTTAAAATGAATAATGAAAAATAATAAATAAACGGCACCAACGAATCTCAATGACAACAACAATAATAATAAATATTTTTGGTAAATATTCGGAAATGGTGCTCCTGCTAGAATCAGGCTAATTTTCATCAAGGGTTCAAACAAACCAAAACAACCCCAAACACCTTCAATCAACCCCAAACAAACGCAAACAAACCCAAACAAAAAATTTGCCTGTTTCTAGCAGAAGCCCCACTTCCGAATATTTACCATATTTATTTCAAACTCTCCCGGGCATTTTCTCCCGATAGCTGCATTCCTAGAAATTAAAAACGCACTGGTGCATTCCCAAAGAATAAAAAATTCGCTACAGGACAGTAAGCTCCCTGCACTCG
Organism: Ophion costatus; assembly: GCA_951751655.1. Lineage (NCBI taxonomy): Eukaryota > Metazoa > Arthropoda > Insecta > Hymenoptera > Ichneumonidae > Ophion > Ophion costatus. The sequence goes on from OX632356.1 coordinate 42,634,996, forward strand.
AAAAATTCGACTGAATCGAAAGCCAATAACCCAATTCCTAAAGCCGCCAAAAAAATCCACGGCCAAAAGTTGGATTTCTACCGCAGAAAAAAACAAATCCTCACCGCCGAATCGATCGAAACGACCGCACGAAGAACAAAGCTCAATATTTTCGCCATTGCCATGAAGAACTCCACGGGCAGACTATTTCTCGAGTTATCCCACACGAAAACAAAAAGAAAGAAAAAACACCCCAGCTAATTAGAAACTCAGGTAGCCGCGAGAATGTTCGCTCGATCGTTCCTCACAATTTGCAACGACGTGAAAATTCCTCGAAAATCGCATCGCGAGCGCGCAAGATCGTCGACTCTCGCGTAGAGATTGTCACTGGATGTAATCGATCATCTCGTTCGAAGGACGTCGCTCGAGGTTCGAGCGAGGACGCTCGAAGTGAAAAATAAAAGTGGAAGACGAAAAAAAACAAAAAGAGAGAAGTTCAACGAAAAACAAAAAACCGTAGAGAGGAAGAGAGGAAACGAAAAAAGATGGGAAAATTATGCAGGAACACACGGATATGAGAGAGGTTGATGCTAGAAGAGATCGCGCGAATGGACGAGGGCCATTTTTGCAAGCGGAGAAAGCACTGAAAACTCGATCGAGACGAGATCACGGTAACATGGGGGGCTTTTTTTCCCACCCTCCCCTCTCGTCTTTTTTGCACCGACGAGTCTCAAGGTGAACCCGAGTGGGTACGTGTGTGTATGTGAGCGGGTAAAAGATCGAGGGAAACGGGGACGAGGGACGAACAAAGGGAGACGGTGTATGCGTGCGAGAGAGAGAGAGAGAGAGAGAGAGAGAGAGAGAGAGAGAGAGAGAGAGAGAGAGAGAGAGAGAGAGAGAGAGAGAGAGAGAGAGAGAGAGAGAGAGAGAGAGAGAAAGAGAGAGAGAGAGAGACTTCGTGTACGACCTTCCGAAGATCTCGATCTACCGTTTCGTGTTGTTATGTGTGGACGAGCAAAACTGAGCATAGAGGAACAGGAACGAAAGAGAGAGAAAGAAAAAGGGGAGAGAGCGAAAGGGAGAGAGCAAGATTTCTCATAGTGAAAAGCGTAGAATCGCGTTCTTCGCAGCTTCTCCGCGATACAAGCCACGAAAGAGACGAAAGAAGAACGAAGATGAAAAAAAAAAGGAACGGAAAAGATTGGCAAGTAGATATTCTCTCTCGGTATAGACGCGAGCAACGTTGCCAGTCTGCCTTTTTTCTCGATCCTCTTCTTCCTTTTCTCGTTCGCCCAAGCCCGCAACCTTCTGTTAATTTCATCGCTTTTTTCTTCTTCTCGCTCGTCATATTATTTCGCAAAAGGGAATCCTTAGCTCGGTTTTTTCTTTTTCAGCGTTCTCGGCACCCAAGGAAGGGCTCTCCTTGGCGCGAAAGTGGCCGCGAAATTGCCACGTGAAAAATGGCCGTTGCAAGTGGCAAGCGAGAGAGGATGTGAGGCTGATGGGGAAAAAATTATAAAAAAAAAAAAATGAACCAAAAAGTGGGAAAATTATCTCCGGGACCGCACACACCCGATCGAGTCACGTTAATTAATGACTTTCGAGGATTTATCGTGAACCGCTGTGAAATCACGACGCGAGGCGCACGATCTCCCCTATGTGACTCAGGCCCAAACGACTCGTGAAAGATAATCGAAACAGGTTTTTTCGCAATAACGCGAAATATCGTACGTAATGCATATACACACACACACATCGAATGCTTAAAAATCAACTTTCCGCATATATATATATACAGGGTGCCCTGTTATGGATGGATAATGCTGCAACTGTCGATAGGTCAGATTATGTCGTACTATATGCTGGAATTTCAGTTTAGTAAAAATCCCACAGTTTTCGAGATTTCGGGCTTCATGTTATTTAAAAAAAAAAAAAAAACATCATCTGCTTTTGGCTTTTCACATGCCATTTTTACAAATTATATGAATCGGCATAAGCAAATTTTTTAAGTAATCGGTACGATATGCGTCGTACATTTTTTTTTACACCGCAGTCTATCAGTCAGATGTTCGAATTGGTTTGTATCAAAACTCTGCATAAGACATTCTTTCATAAAGTTTCCTCAACAATTAAGGTTGAAAAGAAGAACTTTCTAGATAAAACAAATAACCGTGAGTATTTTTTTTAAGTAGGTAAAAAAATGTTTTCATTTATGGGAATAGCATGCGAAAAACCAAAAGCAGATGATTTTAATCTCGAAAACCGTGGGACTTTTACTGAACTGAAATTCCAGCATATAGTAGGATATGATCTGACCTATCGACAGGTGCAGGATTATGCATTCATAACAGGACACTCTATATATATATATATATATATATGCGAAAATTTGATTTTTAAGCATTCGACTTTCAGGACCATTCCCGTAGTAGCAAATTGCATGATGTTGAAGTTTGCATCGTTGGAAAGCAACGAAAATTCTTTTTTCATCTTTTATTTTCATTAACATGGAAAATATTTTCTTGACAGTTTGTGTTGTAGATTTTTGATGCGTCTGAAAAACGTTTGAGTGATTTTTATAGCCCGAAACGGCCAAAAAAATGTTCCGACAGTCGAAAAAAAATCATTTTCGGTGCGTTCCGAAGATGCAAACTTAAACATCATAAAATTGTGCCCATATCAGCGGTATGGATATCCCAATGCCGCTAAAATCACCTTTAGATATAGAATGTCTATATAGTACATTCCAAGGACCCTCTTACGGCAAAAATTTACGCTCTGCGTAAAAAACAATAATATTGAAGGTTCGACTGCAAAACAGTAAGTAGGACAATCTGCTGATTGTCAACATCTAATTTGTACACGTTCAAAATATCATTTTCCGATATTTTTCTTATAAGGTATATATCTCGCTACGGATTTTTCTTCAAAATGATTTTATATCACAACAAGTGTGGCATTGAAGTTTGCATTGTTGGAATGCAATGAAAATTATCTTACTTTTCAATCGCCCGAATTTTCGTGATGTTGAAGCTCGCATCGTTGGAACGCAACGAAAGTGTTCTTTGTTATATTTTTATTCGCTCATATTTATAATTATACAAATTATTCGTTTGCACATTCACATTGTTGATCTGTGAATAACCATATTCGAAAAAATCATTGCGACGTATATGTAGGCAACGTCCTCCAAGAGAAATGCGAGAAATTCGGAACCATTAAATTCCACCGCATTTCAACGATCCAAACAATTTTCGGAACTCTGGAGGTTGATTATTTTAGAAATAAGTTGAAAAGAAGTAAGCGGATAAACCGCTCTGAATTTGAATTATAAACTAAAATTATGAAGAGTTGTTGGTTGAAGATTCGGCTTCGGTCCGGCCAATAGAGGTTTTCCAAGGTCAGCGATGGAAATAAAAGATGTTTTCTACGTTTCGACCCTTTGGTCGGTTTAGAGACCTAAAACCTAAATTCATCAAAAATGATTTTAGATTGCATTAAAAATGTAGAAAAAACGAGAAAAATATTCGCTGCATTCGAACGGTGCAAACTTCAACGTCTAACAGTGACGCATAACAGAGAAATAAATATTTGTAATAATTCCGGTATAATTATTTCAAATGACGTTGAAGCTTGGATCGTTGGATCGCAACGATTTTCTCTTTTCATTTTTCCTTTCTTTATTGTTATTATTATCCAAAGCCCTTCGTTTTGCAAATCGAGCTCATAAATCTCTAATAGAAAAACATGAAAACATTTGAGTGATTTTTATTGACTAGGTCGGCAGAAAAGAATTGAGCAATCAACGAGTATTCATTTCCGTTGCACTCCAACGATGCAAACTTCAACGTCATTGTTCCATTAGAGATTGAAGCTTGAATCGTTGGAATGCAACGCTCATTTGTTCATTTTTGATTTCTTTATTTTTATGCTTAACGAAAACCATCTTTTTTTTGCAAATTGAGGTCGAAAATCTTCAACAGAATAAGGTTAAAAAAATTGCGTCATTTTCCCAGCCGAAAAAAATCCGAACGATTGAAAATGTTTTTCGTTGCGTTCCAACGATGCATACTGCGACATAATTATTTCCCGGTATTTACCGGGACAATTCAGATGGATATTTTATCGATTGTTTTCCGTCGCGCCGGACGTTATCATTCGGATATTTTTAAATAACGTTGGCTCTAAAACTAACAAGGAATTGCACTGGCGACTCTCATCCGAACAGAGCGCCACATTGGCAAAGCGACGTTTTGAGGTTAGTTCTTCGTGCGCGTCGCGGTTGTAACCGCTCGAACGCAGCGGTGCTGCTTCTTCAAATTTCTGATGACCCGGCCAGTCTTTATTCATCAGTATTTCAAGAATTCGTCCGCTTTTTGTTCAACGAGCATAAATTATCAGTAAAAAAAAGGGCAACGAACCGCCTCGTTATGTAAGATTACCATTTTTCAACGTCGGATTACGTGTTACGTTTTTATTCGAATTCTCGACAAGATGAAAACTCGAAGAACGTGTACGTGTGAATACCGCCAAGTTGGACGCGATAAAAATAGAGGTAACAGAGTTTGAAATAATTTAACGAGTGTACGCGACGTCGATATTTCACAGCACGTAGTCCCTCGCAGACTTCGTGACGTTGAGAGTACACGTAATTTTTGTGGGACGATTGTTCCGCATCGAATACGTTGAACGCGCGGGTTTTGCATTCGTTTGTGCACGAAAATGCGAACAATTGGGCGCGAAATGTGCAATGATACAATTCACGGCGAGTTTTGAGTGAAAAATCAACGGGCCTACATCGACGTGGGTGGGTCATAAAATTGCATTTTTCAAAAATATTGTTATTCGATAATATCACCTTTTAGCTATATTCCCTGAAAATTTCATTGAAATTTTCCCAAAATAAGACTCTTTTTTTCAAGAATGGCGATAATCGCAATTCGACCCTTAAGGGGGTGAAACGGGGGTTTTCAAGTTTATACGAGATAACATATTTTTGGTCAGATTTACTTGAAACTTGATATAAATACACTCCGATACAAATGGTTAAACATGTATTTCGGCAAATTCCAAAATGTAACCTTTAAGGGGGTTAAACGGGAGTGTTAAGGTTTGTATGAAAAAAACCTATTTTTTGACCAAATTTATTTGGAACTTACCAAACTTTTTTTATACTTAACACTATACCTTGTTTTCCGCGTTGTTCGATGCGGGTAGACAGTCAAGTAGTACTTTTAACTCCTTAACTGTGTATGCCACGCATATGGGAGCATGGAAAAAACATCCAAACAAACTTAAACTCTAAAACCCCTGTTTCACCCCTTTAAAGGTTGAATTACTATTTTTAACACTTTTCAAAAAAGTTTCATTTTGGGTCAAATGTGAAGGCTGCGTGGTCAGAATTAGGGACCACAGATATCGTTTTGGATTCTGGATTTCAGATAGACCGTTTAAACTGGAGGGTGCCGACCGCCAAACGTCGCGAACAAAATTTTTTATCATCTGACGGCGGCCATGTTTTTTTAAAATTTTTCTGTATTTTTTTTATAATTTTTTAAAGGCATGTACCTTTATGTTAAAAAAATTCGTTCCTTTTCCATCAACGATTTCCGAGGAGAAAAAAAAGGAATTTCGCCATTTTTCGTGCCTCTAGGTAGATGTAGCCTCTTAACGAATCGCAAGTAAAAAAGCGTTCCTCACCTGACATACTGAATATATCCGTGTCTGGCATCCTCGAGAAAGAGGAAGCCAGTATCCCTCATTTCGATGTTTTGAAAGACCATCGGAGCTTGGACGATCGAACGTTTGAGAAAAACGATGAAAAAAAGCACAGACTGACACACTCGATGGTCTCGGGCGCCACGTGCTCGCGTCACTCGCACATCACGGTAGACGCAAGCGTTGAGAAGATTACGAAGGAAGAGAAAAATAAAATATCACGATTCCGTCGAAGAATAACACTCTTCCGTTGCGTTGGTAGCAACAATGCCGATAACAATGAAACTCCGTGACGCGAGGAGATAAAGTTGAAAGCGTTGCAGCTATTCCTCACGTTTCGTCTTGAATTTTCTTTTCTCGCACGATGGATGCGAGGTTTGCACTCGCGAAGAATGCACACGGCATAAGGACGCTTCTTTCCGTTCGAAAGAAGAAAAAAAAAAAGGAAAAATCAAATGATCAAACGTTTTCCGAGTTTGCGAGATTGGCGTTTTGCATCAGGACGCCCGAGGGATTTAACGCGACGCGATCTCTCGTCGTCGAAAGCCGCACGAAAATTCTCCATGTCCTTTTTGTGCAACGAATGTCCTCGCGCTCACAGGAGAACTTCAAGAGCTCCGCGATTGCCCCTTTATATCGACGTTTCAACGGAGTGGATCAATCGCGAGAACGCGCTTTGGCGCGCAGGGGACGCAGCGGAGAATGCAGCGGGCCCGCGTGCGGGGAACGAAGAGAAGGAAGAACCGAGCGCACGCTCGCGTCCGCACCTGGCGGCGGTTCAGTCGCGACTGAAGCGCGCTCGTCGCTTCGAGGCAACGCTCGCGCCACCCGCGGTACGCGGTGAGAGCTGCAAGTAGAGAGAAGCGGAGAGCGAGACAACGAGCGCGCTCTCGGCCGTATGGGGAAACAGGCTCCACCGGCTTTTGCCTCCCCGCGCTCTACCGTCGTCGCTTCAACTCGGGATGCCTTTTTTTTAACGCTGGAGGGCGAAAAGTCCGTACGTACAGGAGAACGAGTCGTATGTTCGGTGAGAATGTATTCGCGGGGTAAACACGTAGGATAAACCGACCAGTCAATGGACGAATAACGACATTGTAGAATTCAGATGAACTGTAAAATGAAAATGTTGTGATCACGTTTTAAGGGGTCCATCTACCTAGAGGCCGGAAAAAACTGGCCAAATACAGAATTTTGTTTCTGAGAAACGGTTGGTGAAAAAAAGGATTTTTTTTTAACACTGAGGTACACGTATTAAGAGCTTTAAAAAAAATCATCAAAAATACAGAAAAACAACAAAAACATGGCCGCCGGAAGATGAATTTTTTTCACATTTGGCGGTGGACACTGGCCAGCTTAAACGGTCCATTCGAAACCTAAAAACCAAACGGGTTATTCAAGTTAACAATAAATTCGAGTCGTTGACGATCGTTGTTTTCGAAAATCATTTCTTTTAACAAAGTAGCGACCAATTTAAACTCGAGTCTACAATATCTATGAAAAAAGTCTATTAAAAAATATAACTATTAAAAAATTAAACTGTAACTAAATGTAACTATTAAAAAATGAAAAAATGAAGTTCGATTGTACAAAAGTCAGATCGTCAACGACCTTCAAATGTTTCTCGTCGCATCTTCTGTAAATTTGGAAACAATCCACCAAGTGGTTCTCGAGATATTGTGATGTCCACCGACTCGCCTGGCCGACTGTTAGAAGCTGTTGTAGCTCATTTAATTTTAGGAATATTTGAATGAAATTTTCAGGGAATATAGCTGAAAGGTGATACCATCGAATAAAAATATTGTTGGAAAATGCATTTTTCACCCACTTAGGTAGATGTAGCCCGTTAGCAGTAACTGATTACAAATTTTTCAGCAGATAAGCTAAATTTGTTACTCTGCTTTAAGAATTATCAGAACAGAGTCCATAATAAAAATAAGACTTACCAAGACTTACTAAAAATAAGACTTATAAGACTAACCCTCAATACTTATTAAAAATCGTGACGAGGGTAGGGGCCCAATTATTGGCACTTTGAAGGCCTAATTTTCGGCACTTTAAGGACCCAATTATGAGCAATTAAAAGTTCAATTATTGGCACTTGAAGGGCCCAATCATTGTCACCTGAAGGACCCAATTATTGGCACTAAAGACCACCGTGCGAGTAAGAGAGAAGTGCCAATAATTGATGGGGTGCCAAAATAAGGTCACGTTACCCTACGTTGCACGATGTGAAAGTACCAAAAATTCGACGAATTCCGTGTGGCGTCGAAATTAGATAATAACCTGAAAAATCAGTTTTAACGACACCTTTGTGATTTGTGTTGCGAAATTACAGTGGTTCGAGTTTTTATCGATTTCATTCGAGTTTTTATATTAGGAGTACAAATAAGTTTCCGTTGTTTTTTTTTAAATACAAAATTGGGCATTTGTTGTCAAAGAACGATACTTTATGTTTTATTCAAATTGAAATTAATGTTGAGTGACTCCTAATGTAAGTGCAAGTTCTTCTTGCGTTTGGCACGAATCTCCCTCCAATAATGCTTCCAATTCCGCGTCTTCGTACGTTTTCGGCCTTCCGCTACGTTCTTTGTCTTCGACGTCAAACTCAGCGTTCTTAAACTTGACAAACCACTCACGACGACTTGTCTCACTTAGGTAGTCCTATCGCTTTACACTAGTCATACAACTGATCATACTTGAGACCTGTACAATTTATATTTTTGAAATATAGTTCTATTTTATATTTTTTACTTATATTTTTGAAATATACTTATATTTTAGATTTTTTTAGTAAACCGTTTAATGAGTGTTCACATTTAATTAGAAAAATGAAAAATAGCTATTCCAACGATTCGCGTCGTATTTCTAGGTATGATATTTGGCAACATTGGTTCTATCTCCGTCGCTTTTTACTCAGTCATGCGAGTTTCACCTCCATGCTTTTCAACGTCGATCTGTCAAAGCAATGTCAGGCGTGGGAAATGTAAAGCATTGTATTCGGGCCACGACTGGTAAAAAAGGGAAGAAAATTTGTGCCGGCGAAATATGTCGTTTAAAAATGAAATATGTGCGGAAATTCGAATGAGTGAGATGAGGTTACGGCTTCAGTCAGCTGTTGCCTTGCTGGCGCGTCTCTTTATCGTAGCAAGTGGTAATGAATCCAATACCGGAAGTTCAAATTAAACTTGATATTAAATGAAAATTAGGTCAAAATAAGCGTATTTTTTCTGAGAGCATTCTCTTACTCTAACTGTGCAGTGTGTAAATCAGATTATTTTTAAGAATCTGACAGATTCTCACTATTGTATACACTTTTATAGCGACCGGAAATTGGGTTGTATGTCGTCTCGGGATTCCTTCACAAAAGTACGCAATATTTATATATTTTTTCTCTGTAATAAGGTCGATAACCGACCCCGAAATTTTACAGAGACGATTATTAATAGATTTAGTGAAGCTCAAAAAAAATTTGTGAAAATCCAATGGATCGAAGCCTGTCGATAGGACTACCTTAAAGCAGCCTCACCATATGCTTCTTCAAGCAATCGATGCGCCTCAGTTGCAGATTTCTTCAAATTGAGGATGTTGTGTCCAAAATTGTAGATGGTAATAAAAAATTTTTATTCGATAGGTCATTATGTAAAACATTTGAAAGGTTGTGTCAAAATTTCACGACGATTAGGAAGCTGGCTACTGAGAAATTTGAATTCACAAATTACACGCGGCCTTATGGGAACTGAAGTAACTTTGCAATTATTTTTTTTTTGTTATAAAAAATGATGCCAAAAATCCAAAAAATTCACACTTGAGGAAAAGCATATAAGAATATAGTGGCAACGTTGCATAGACCGAAAGTAGCGGGAAATTTAAATACTCATTTCCGTTCACAGACGACGTCGTTTCTTGCAACATAAAGCCACTTTTGTTTTGATATATTCGAAATAAAAAAAAACGATCATTCATAAATATTCCTTCCATTTCTTGAAAACAAATAGCAAAGTTTGCTATTTGCTAATAGAATTGCAAAGTTACTTCAGTTTCCATGAGGCTGCGTGTAGTTTGTGAATTATAGTTTCTCAGTAGCCAGCTTCCCAATCGTCGTGAAATTTTTACACAACCTTTCAAATGTTTAACATAATGACCTATCGAGTTTTTTAAATTTTATTACCACTGTTAATTTTGGACACAACATCCTTAAGGCGGGATTCTACTTTGAAACTTTGACAAGGCTAAATTGGATGAAAACACCCACCTGGAACACGTCGAAGGCATATTATATGGCCCAGGCATCGCTGATTGAGGGTAAGATAATTTTTTCTACGATTTATCACTCACCA
>OX632356.1:42645229-42865229 GCA_951751655.1 Ophion costatus
GGTCATAGTGCCAATTTTCCCACCGGTGACTCTTCGATCACAAATGTCCGGTGAGTATGTACAGTGAACATTCAGCCCACCCGGCGAAACTAACCATGTAGCCAGGTCTGCACTCCGTACTCCGAGACTTATTCTGTTCTTTCCCTTGAAGACGTCCTTAATAGCTCCCATCGAACAAATTACACCACTGACGATCCAAATTGCAATGGGCTTTAAAACACGATCATGCTTATTTTGACTAGTTTGGTGTTAAATCGTTTTAGGATTGGGGGGGTGGTGTAACCGGTTTGTACCGTAAAGAGCTTAAGCTCTTTTATGGACCTATGTGAAGTTGGCAACTGACTATACAGAAAGTAATTTAGTTTTTTTGCATTCGTTTGTACTCGGTTTGTACCCGTTTGTACCGTCTTAAATTTCGTTTGTACCTTAAGGGGGAAAAAAGTACGAGGGTATGAAAAAATGAACCGCAACCCATTTAGAGCTAAGCAATTTTAATAAACGCGACTGAAAAGAGAATCGTTTGTACCCGTTTGTACCGTTAAAAATTTTTTTTTTTGAATTGTTTTTTCAAATTTTTTTCTGGAAAAAAAAATTTTCGATTTTTTTTTTTTTAATTTCCGTTCGTACCGACAAGTATATCGTTTGGACCACCTAGAAATTGTTTCTATTCATTCGTATCGGTGAGTACATCGTTTCTACCACCGTGTAATCGTTTATACCCATTCGTACTGACGACTATATCGTTTGTACCACCGAGAAAACGTTTGTACCCGTCTGTACTATCGAGCAATCGTTTGTACCCGTTCCTATCGACGAATATATCGTTTGTACCACTCAGCAAACGGTTGTACCCGTCTGTACTATCGAGCAATCGTTTGTACCCGTTCGTATCGACAGTATATCGTTTGTACCACCGAGAAATCGTTTGTACCCGTTGGTATCGACGAGTATTTCGTATGTAGCACCGAGAAAACGTTTGCACCCGTCTGTACTATCAAGCAATCGTTTGGATCCATTCATACTGACGAGTATATCATTTGTACCAACGAGCAAATGTTTGTACCCGTCTGTATTATCGAGCAATCGTTTGTACCCGTTTGTATCGACGAGTATATCGTTTGTATCACCGAGAAATCGTTTGTACCCGTCTGTACTATCGACCAATCGTTTGTACCCATTCGTATCAACGAGTATTTCGTATGTACCACCGAGAAAACGTTTGTACCCGTCTGTACTATCGAGCACTCATTTGTACCCGTTCGTATCGACGAGTATATCGTTTGTACCACCGAGCAATCGTTTGTACCCGTCTGTACTATCGATCAATCGGTTGTACCCGTTCGGATCGACGAGTGTATCGTTTGTACCACCGAGAAAACGTTTGTACTCGTCTGTAATATCGAGAAATCGTTTGTACCCGTTCGTATCGACGAGTATATCGTTTGTACCACGGAGAAAACGTTTGTACCCGTCTGTACTATGGAGCAATCGTTTGTACCCGTTCGTATCGACGAGAATATCGTTTGTACCACCGAGAAATCGTTTGTACCACCGAGAAATCGTTTGTACCCGTTAGTATCGACGAGTATATCGTTTGTACCACCGGGACAACGTTTCTACCCGGCTGTACTATCGAGCAATCGTTTGTACCCGTTCGTACTGACGAGTATATCGTTTGTACCACCGAGAAAAAGTTCGTACCTGTCTGTACTATCGAGCAATCGATTGTACCCGTTCGTATCGACGAGTATATCGTTGGTACCACCGAGAAATCGTTTGTACCCGTTGGTATCGACGAGTATATCGTTTGTACCACCGAGAAAAAGTTCGTACCTGTCTGTACTATCGAGCAATCGATTGTACCCGTTCGTATCGACGAGTATATCGTTTGTACCACCGAGAAATCGTTTGTACCCGTTGGTATCGACGAGTATATCGTTTGTACCACCGAGGAACCGTTTGCACCAGTCTGTACTATCGAGCAATCGTTTGTACCCATTCGTACTGACGAGTATATCGTTTGTACCACCGAGAAAACGTTTCTATCCGTCTGTACTAGCGAGCAATCGTTTGTACCCGTTCGAACTTACGAGTATATCGTTTGTACCACCGAGAAAAAGTTCGTACCTGTCTGTCGTATCGAGCAATCGTTTGTACCCGTTCGTACTGACAAGTATATCGTTTGTACCACCGAGAAAACGTTTGTACCCGTCTGTACTATCGAGCAATCGTTTGTACCCTTTCGTATCGACGAGTATATCGTTTGTACCACCGAGAAAACGTTTGTACCCGTCTGTACTATGGAGCAATCGTTTGTACCCGTTCGTATCGACGAGAATATCGTTTGTACCACCGAGAAATCGTTTGTACCACCGAGAAATCGTTTGTACCCGTTAGTATCGACGAGTATATCGTTTGTACCACCGAGACAACGTTTCTACCCGGCTGTACTATCGAGCAATCGTTTGTACCCGTTCGTACTGACGAGTATATCGTTTGTACCACCGAGAAAAAGTTCGTACCTGTCTGTACTATCGACCAATCGTTTGTACCCATTCGTATCGACGAGTATATCGTTTGTACCACCGAGAAATCGTTTGTACCCGTCTGTACTATCGACCAATCGTTTGTACCCATTCGTTCTGACGAGTATATCGTTTGTACCACCGAGAAAACGTTTGTACCCGTCTGTACTATCGAGCAATCGTTTGTACCCATTCGTATCGACGAGTATATCGTTTGTACCACCGAGAAATCGTTTGTACCCGTCTGTATTATCGAGCAATCGTTTGTACCCGTTTGTATCGACGAGTATATCGTTTGTATCACCGAGAAATCGTTTGTACCCGTCTGTACTATCGACCAATCGTTTGTACCCATTCGTATCAACGAGTATTTCGTATGTACCACCGAGAAAACGTTTGTACCCGTCTGTACTATCGAGCACTCATTTGTACCCGTTCGTATCGACGAGTATATCGTTTGTACCACCGAGCAATCGTTTGTACCCGTCTGTACTATCGATCAATCGGTTGTACCCGTTCGGATCGACGAGTGTATCGTTTGTACCACCGAGAAAACGTTTGTACCCGTCTGTAATATCGAGAAATCGTTTGTACCCGTTCGTATCGACGAGTATATCGTTTGTACCACGGAGAAAACGTTTGTACCCGTCTGTACTATGGAGCAATCGTTTGTACCCGTTCGTATCGACGAGAATATCGTTTGTACCACCGAGAAATCGTTTGTACCACCGAGAAATCGTTTGTACCCGTTAGTATCGACGAGTATATCGTTTGTACCACCGGGACAACGTTTCTACCCGGCTGTACTATCGAGCAATCGTTTGTACCCGTTCGTACTGACGAGTATATCGGTTGTACCACCGAGAAAAAGTTCGTACCTGTCTGTACTATCGAGCAATCGATTGTACCCGTTCGTATCGACGAGTATATCGTTGGTACCACCGAGAAATCGTTTGTACCCGTTGGTATCGACGAGTATATCGTTTGTACCACCGAGAAAAAGTTCGTACCTGTCTGTACTATCGAGCAATCGATTGTACCCGTTCGTATCGACGAGTATATCGTTTGTACCACCGAGAAATCGTTTGTACCCGTTGGTATCGACGAGTATATCGTTTGTACCACCGAGGAACCGTTTGCACCAGTCTGTACTATCGAGCAATCGTTTGTACCCATTCGTACTGACGAGTATATCGTTTGTACCACCGAGAAAACGTTTCTATCCGTCTGTACTAGCGAGCAATCGTTTGTACCCGTTCGAACTTACGAGTATATCGTTTGTACCACCGAGAAAAAGTTCGTACCTGTCTGTCGTATCGAGCAATCGTTTGTACCCGTTCGTACTGACAAGTATATCGTTTGTACCACCGAGAAAACGTTTGTACCCGTCTGTACTATCGAGCAATCGTTTGTACCCTTTCGTATCGACGAGTATATCGTTTGTACCACCGAGAAAACGTTTGTACCCGTCTGTACTATGGAGCAATCGTTTGTACCCGTTCGTATCGACGAGAATATCGTTTGTACCACCGAGAAATCGTTTGTACCACCGAGAAATCGTTTGTACCCGTTAGTATCGACGAGTATATCGTTTGTACCACCGAGACAACGTTTCTACCCGGCTGTACTATCGAGCAATCGTTTGTACCCGTTCGTACTGACGAGTATATCGTTTGTACCACCGAGAAAAAGTTCGTACCTGTCTGTACTATCGAGCAATCGATTGTACCCGTTCGTATCGACGAGTATATCGTTTGTACGACCGAGAAATCGTTTGTACCCGTTGGTATCGACGAGTATATCGTTTGTACCACCGAGAAAAAGTTCGTACCTGTCTGTACTATCGAGCAATCGATTGTACCCGTTCGTATCGACGAGTATATCGTTTGTACCACCGAGAAATCGTTTGTACCCGTTGGTATCGACGAGTATATCGTTTGTACCACCGAGAAACCGTTTGCACCAGTCTGTACTATCGAGCAATCGTTTGTACCCATTCGTACTGACGAGTATATCGTTTGTACCACCGAGAAAACGTTTCTATCCGTCTGTACTAGCGAGCAATCGTTTGTACCCGTTCGAACTTACGAGTATATCGTTTGTACCACCGAGAAAAAGTTCGTACCTGTCTGTCGTATCGAGCAATCGTTTGTACCCGTTCGTACTGACAAGTATATCGTTTGTACCACCGAGAAAACGTTTGTACCCGTCTGTACTATCGAGCAATCGTTTGTACCCTTTCGTATCGACGAGTATATCGTTTGTACCACCGAGAAAACGTTTGTACCCGTCTGTACTATGCAGCAATCGTTTGTACCCGTTCGTATCGACGAGAATATCGTTTGTACCACCGAGAAATCGTTTGTACCACCGAGAAATCGTTTGTACCCGTTAGTATCGACGAGTATATCGTTTGTACCACCGAGACAACGTTTCTACCCGGCTGTACTATCGAGCAATCGTTTGTACGCGTTCGTACTGACGAGTATATCGTTTGTACCACCGAGAAAAAGTTCGTACCTGTCTGTACTATCGAGCAATCGATTGTACCCGTTCGTATCGACGAGTATATCGTTTGTACCACCGAGAAATCGTTTGTACCCGTTGGTATCGACGAGTATATCGTTTGTACCACCGAGAAAAAGTTCGTACCTGTCTGTACTATCGAGCAATCGATTGTACCCGTTCGTATCGACGAGTATATCGTTTGTACCACCGAGAAATCGTTTGTACCCGTTGGTATCGACGAGTATATCGTTTGTACCACCGAGGAACCGTTTGCACCAGTCTGTACTATCGAGCAATCGTTTGTACCCATTCGTACTGACGAGTATATCGTTTGTACCACCGAGAAAACGTTTCTATCCGTCTGTACTAGCGAGCAATCGTTTGTACCCGTTCGAACTTACGAGTATATCGTTTGTACCACCGAGAAAAAGTTCGTACCTGTCTGTCGTATCGAGCAATCGTTTGTACCCGTTCGTACTGACAAGTATATCGTTTGTACCACCGAGAAAACGTTTGTACCCGTCTGTACTATCGAGCAATCGTTTGTACCCATTCGTATCGACGAGTATATCGTTTGTACCACCGAGAAATCGTTTGTACTCGTCTGTACTATCGTGCAATCGATTATACCCGTTCGTATCGACGAGTATATCGTTTGTACCACCGAGGAAACGTTTGTACCCATTCGTCCTGACGAGCAGATCGTTTGTACCGCCGAGAAATCGTTTGCTTGGGTTTCCATCATCGAGCAATCGTTTGTACCGGTTCGTACCGACGATTAAATCATTTGTACCAGCACATAATCTTGTGTTTCGGTCCATACTGACGAGTATGTCGTTTGTACTACCGAGCAATAATTTCTACTTTTTCGTGCCAAGGAGTATATCGTTTGTACCGCCAAGCGTAAGAGTAAGTAAGTAAGCGAACATGGGTACAAACGATTTCTCTGTGGTACAAATGATATGCTCGTCAATACGACTGGGTAGAAATGATTCCTCGATAGTACAGATGGGTACAAACGTTTTCTCAGTAGTACAAACACTATACTTGTCAGTACGACCGGGTACAGACGATTGCTCGATAGTACCGACGGGTACAAACAATTTCTCGTTGGTACATATGATATACTCGTCAGTACGAATGGGTACAAACGATTAATCGCCGGTACGAATGAGTACAAACGATCTCTCGGTGGTACAAACGACATACTCGTCGATACCAACGGGTACAAACGATCTCTCGGTGGTACAAACGACATACTCGTCGATACGGACGGGCACAAACGATTGCTCGATAGTACAGACGGGTA
The DNA here is from genome assembly GCA_951751655.1 of Ophion costatus. Lineage (NCBI taxonomy): Eukaryota > Metazoa > Arthropoda > Insecta > Hymenoptera > Ichneumonidae > Ophion > Ophion costatus. The sequence goes on from OX632356.1 coordinate 42,651,572, forward strand.
CAAACGTTTCCTCGGTGGTACAAACGATGTACTCATCGATACGAACGGGTACAAACGATTGCTCGATAGTACAGATGGGTACAAACGTTTTCTCGGTGGTACAAACGATATACTCGTCAGAACGAATGGGTACAAACGATTCCTCGATAGTACAGACGGGTACAAACGTTTTCTCGTTGGTAAAAACGATATACTCGTCAGTACGAATCGGTACAACCGATTGCCCGATAGTACAGATGGGTACAAACGTTTTCTCGGCGGTACATACGAAATACTCTTCGATACGAATGGGTACAAACGATTGGTCGATAGTACAGACGGGTACAAACGATTTCTCGGTGGTACAAACGATATACTCGTCGATACGAATGGGTACAAACGATTGCTCGATAGTACAGACGGGTACAAACGTTTTCTCGGTGGTACAAACGATATACTCGTCAGAACGAATGGGTACAAACGATTCCTCGATAGTACAGACGGGTACAAACGATTTCTCGGTGGTACAAACGATATACTCGTCGATACGAACGGGTACAAACGATTGCTCGATAGTACAGACGGGTACAAACGTTTTCTCGTTGGCACAAACGATATACTCGTCAGTACGAATGGGTACAAACGATTGCCCGATAGTTCAGACGGGGACAAACGTTTTCTCGGTGGTACATACGAAATACTCGTTGATACGAATGGGTACGAACGATTGGTCGATAGTACAGACGGGTACAAACGATTTCTCGGTGGTACAAACGACATACTCGTCGATACGAACGGGTACAAACGATTGCTCGATAGTACAGACGGGTACAAACGTTTCCTCGGTGGTACAAACGATGTACTCGTCGATACGAACGGGTACAAACGATTGCTCGATAGTACAGATGGGTACAAACGTTTTCTCGGTGGTACAAACGATATACTCGTCAGGACGAATGGGTACAAACGATTCCTCGATAGTACAGACAGGTACAAACGTTTTCTCGATGGTACAAACGATATACTCGTCGATACGAACGGGTACAATCGATTGCTTGATAGTACAGACGGGTAGAAACGTTTTCTCGCTGGTACAAACGATATACTCGTCGATACGAACGGGTACAAACGATTGCTCGATAGTACAGACGGGTACAAACGTTTTCTCGTTGGCACAAACGATATACTCGTCAGTACGAATGGGTACAAACGATTGCCCGATAGTTCAGACGGGGACAAACGTTTTCTCGGTGGTACATACGAAATACTCGTTGATACGAATGGGAACAAACGATTGGTCGATAGTACAGACGGGTACAAACGATTTCTCGGTGGTACAAACGACATACTCGTCGATACGAACGGGTACAAACGATTGCTCGATAGTACAGACGGGTACAAACGTTTCCTCGGTGGTACAAACGATGTACTCGTTGATACGAATGGGTACAAACGATTGCTCGATAGTACAGATGGGTACAAACGTTTTCTCGGTGGTAAAAACGATGTACTCCTCGATACGAACGGGTACAAACGATTGCTCGATAGTACAGATGGGTACAAACGTTTTCTCGGTGGTACAAACGATATACTCGTCGATACGAACGGGTACAAACGATTGCTCGATAGTACAGACGGGTACAAACGATTTCTCGGTGGTACAAACGATATACTCGTCGATACGAACGGGTACAAACGATTGCTCGATAGTACAGACGGGTACAAACGTTTTCTCGTTGGCACAAACGATATACTCGTCAGTACGAATGGGTACAAACGATTGCCCGATAGTTCAGACGGGTACAAACGTTTTCTCGGTGGTACAAACGATATACTCGTCGATACGAACGGGTACAATCGATTGCTCGATAGTACAGACGGGTACAAACGTTTCCTCGGTGGTACAAACGATGTACTCGTCGATACGAACGGGTACAAACGATTGCTCGATAGTACAGATGGGTACAAACGTTTTCTCGGTGGTACAAACGATATACTCGTCAGGACGAATGGGTACAAACGATTCCTCGATAGTACAGACAGGTACAAACGTTTTCTCGATGGTACAAACGATATACTCGTCGATACGAACGGGTACAATCGATTGCTTGATAGTACAGACGGGTAGAAACGTTTTCTCGCTGGTACAAACGATATACTCGTCGATACGAACGGGTACAAACGATTGCTCGATAGTACAGACGGGTACAAACGTTTTCTCGTTGGCACAAACGATATACTCGTCAGTACGAATGGGTACAAACGATTGCCCGATAGTTCAGACGGGGACAAACGTTTTCTCGGTGGTACATACGAAATACTCGTTGATACGAATGGGAACAAATGATTGGTCGATAGTACAGACGGGTACAAACGATTTCTCGGTGGTACAAACGACATACTCGTCGATACGAACGGGTACAAACGATTGCTCGATAGTACAGACGGGTACAAACGTTTCCTCGGTGGTACAAACGATGTACTCGTTGATACGAATGGGTACAAACGATTGCTCGATAGTACAGATGGGTACAAACGTTTTCTCGGTGGTAAAAACGATGTACTCCTCGATACGAACGGGTACAAACGATTGCTCGATAGTACAGATGGGTACAAACGTTTTCTCGGTGGTACAAACGATATACTCGTCGATACGAACGGGTACAAACGATTGCTCGATAGTACAGACGGGTACAAACGATTTCTCGGTGGTACAAACGATATACTCGTCGATACGAACGGGTACAAACGATTGCTCGATAGTACAGACGGGTACAAACGTTTTCTCGTTGGCACAAACGATATACTCGTCAGTACGAATGGGTACAAACGATTGCCCGATAGTTCAGACGGGTACAAACGTTTTCTCGGTGGTACAAACGATATACTCGTCGATACGAACGGGTACAATCGATTGCTCGATAGTTCAGACGGGTACAAACGATTTCTCGGTGGTACAAACGATATACTCGTCGATACGAACGGGTACAAACGATTGCTCGATAGTACAGACGGGTACAAACGTTTTCTCGTTGGTACAAACGATATACTCGTCAGAACGAATGGGTACAAACGATTCCTCGTTAATACAGACGGGTACAAACGTTTTCTCGGTGGTACAAACGATATACTCGTCGATACGAACGGGTACAATCGATTGCTCGATAGTACAGACGGGTACAAACGTTTTCTCGCTGGTACAAACGATACACTCGTCAGTATGAATGGGTACAAACGATTGCTCGATAGTACAGACGGGTACAAACGTTTTCTCGCTGGTACAAACGATACACTCGTCAGTACGAATGGGTACAAACGATTGCTCGATAGTACAGACGGGTACAAGCGATTTCTCGGTGGTACAAACGATATACTCGTCGATACGAACGGGTACAAACGATTGCTCGATAGTACATACGGGTACAAACGTTTTCTCGTTGGTAAAAACGATATACTCGTCAGTACGAATGGGTACAACCGATTGCCCGATAGTACAGACGGGTACAAACGTTTTCTGGGCGGTACATACGAAATACTCGTCGATACGAATGGGTACAAACGATTGGTCGATAGTACAGACGGGTACAAACGATTTCTCGGTGGTACAAACGATATACTCGTCGATACGAATGAGTACAAACGATTGCTGGATAGTACAGACGGGTACAAACGTTTTCTCGGTGGTACAAACGATATACTCGTCAGAACGAATGGGTACAAACGATTCCTCGATAGTACAGACGGGTACAAACGTTTTCTCGGTGGTACAAACGATATACTCGTCGATACGAACGGGTACAACCGATTGCCCGATAGTACAGACGGGTACAAACGTTTTCTCGGCGGTACATACGACATACTCGTCGATACGAATGGGTACAAACGATTGGTCGATAGTACAGACGGGTACAAACGATTTCTCGGTGGTACAAACGATATACTCGTCGATACGAATGGGTACAAACGATTGCTCGATAGTACAGACGGGTACAAACGTTTTCTCGTTGGTACAAACGATATACTCGTCAGAACGAATGGGTACAAACGATTCCTCGTTAATACAGAAGGGTACAAACGTTTTCTCGGTGGTACAAACGATATACTCGTCGATACGAACGGGTACAATCGATTGCTCGATAGTACAGACGGGTACAAACGTTTTCTCGCTGGTACAAACGATACACTCGTCAGTACGAATGGGTACAAACGATTGCTCGATAGTACAGACGGGTACAAACGTTTTCTCGCTGGTACAAACGATACACTCGTCAGTACGAATGGGTACAAACGATTGCTCGATAGTACAGACGGGTACAAACGATTTCTCGGTGGTACAAACGATATACTCGTCGATACGAACGGGTACAAACGATTGCTCGATAGTACATACGGGTACAAACGTTTTCTCGTTGGTAAAAACGATATACTCGTCAGTACGAATGGGTACAACTGATTGCCCGATAGTACAGACGGGTACAAACGTTTTCTCGGCAGTGCATACGAAATACTCGTCGATACGAATGGGTACAAACGATTGGTCGATAGTACAGACGGGTACAAACGATTTCTCGGTGGTACAAACGATATACTCGTCGATACGAATGGGTACAAACGATTGGTCGATAGTACAGACGGGTACAAATGATTTCTCGGTGGTACAAACGACATACTCGTCGATACGAACGGGTACAAACGATTGCTCGATAGTACAGACGGGTACAAACGTTTCCTCGGTGGTACAAACGATGTACTCGTCGATACGAACGGGTACAATCGATTGCTCGATAGTTCAGACGGGTACAAACGATTTCTCGGTGGTACAAACGATATACTCGTCGATACGAATGGGTACAAACGATTGCTCGATAGTACAGACGGGTACAAACGTTTTCTCGGTGGTACAAACGATATACTCGTCAGAACGAATGGGTACAAACGATTGGTCGATAGTACAGACGGGTACAAACGATTTCTCGGTGGTACAAACGATATACTCGTCGATACGAATGGGTACAAACGATTGGTCGATAGTACAGACGGGTACAAATGATTTCTCGGTGGTACAAACGACATACTCGTCGATACGAACGGGTACAAACGATTGCTCGATAGTACAGACGGGTACAAACGATTTCTCGGTGGTACAAACGATATACTCGTCGATACGAACGGGTACAAACGATTGCTCGATAGTACAGACGGGTACAAACGTTTTCTCGTTGGCACAAACGATATACTCGTCAGTACGAATGGGTACAAACGATTGCCCGATAGTTCAGACGGGTACAAACGTTTTCTCGGTGGTACAAACGATATACTCGTCGATACGAACGGGTACAATCGATTGCTCGATAGTTCAGACGGGTACAAACGATTTCTCGGTGGTACAAACGATATACTCGTCGATACGAACGGGTACAAACGATTGCTCGATAGTACAGACGGGTACAAACGTTTTCTCGTTGGTACAAACGATATACTCGTCAGAACGAATGGGTACAAACGATTCCTCGTTAATACAGACGGGTACAAACGTTTTCTCGGTGGTACAAACGATATACTCGTCGATACGAACGGGTACAATCGATTGCTCGATAGTACAGACGGGTACAAACGTTTTCTCGCTGGTACAAACGATACACTCGTCAGTACGAATGGGTACAAACGATTGCTCGATAGTACAGACGGGTACAAACGTTTTCTCGCTGGTACAAACGATACACTCGTCAGTACGAATGGGTACAAACGATTGCTCGATAGTACAGACGGGTACAAACGATTTCTCGGTGGTACAAACGATATACTCGTCGATACGAACGGGTACAAACGATTGCTCGATAGTACATACGGGTACAAACGTTTTCTCGTTGGTAAAAACGATATACTCGTCAGTACGAATGGGTACAACCGATTGCCCGATAGTACAGACGGGTACAAACGTTTTCTGGGCGGTACATACGAAATACTCGTCGATACGAATGGGTACAAACGATTGGTCGATAGTACAGACGGGTACAAACGATTTCTCGGTGGTACAAACGATATACTCGTCGATACGAATGAGTACAAACGATTGCTGGATAGTACAGACGGGTACAAACATTTTCTCGGTGGTACAAACGATATACTCGTCAGAACGAATGGGTACAAACGATTCCTCGATAGTACAGACGGGTACAAACGTTTTCTCGGTGGTACAAACGATATACTCGTCGATACGAACGGGTACAACCGATTGCCCGATAGTACAGACGGGTACAAACGTTTTCTCGGCGGTACATACGACATACTCGTCGATACGAATGGGTACAAACGATTGGTCGATAGTACAGACGGGTACAAACGATTTCTCGGTGGTACAAACGATATACTCGTCGATACGAATGGGTACAAACGATTGCTCGATAGTACAGACGGGTACAAACGTTTTCTCGGTGGTACAAACGATATACTCGTCAGAACGAATGGGTACAAACGATTCCTCGATAGTACAGACGGGTACAAACGTTTTCTCGGTGGTACAAACGATATACTCGTCGATACGAACGGGTACAATCGATTGCTCGATAGTTCAGACGGGTACAAACGATTTCTCGGTGGTACAAACGATATACTCATCGATACGAACGGGTACAAACGATTGCTCGATAGTACAGACGGGTACAAACGTTTTCTCGTTGGTACAAACGATATACTCGTCAGAACGAATGGGTACAAACGATTCCTCGATAGTACAGACGGGTACAAACGTTTTCTCGGTGGTACAAACGATATACTCGTCAGAACGAATGGGTACAAACGATTCCTCGTTAATGAAGACGGGTACAAACGTTTTCTCGGTGGTACAAACGATATACTCGTCGATACGAACGGGTACAATCGATTGCTCGATAGTACAGACGGGTACAAACGTTTTCTCGCTGGTACAAACGATACACTCGTCAGTACGAATGGGTACAAACGATTGCTCGATAGTACAGACGGGTACAAACGTTTTCTCGTTGGTACAAACGATATACTCGTCAGAACGAATGGGTACAAACGATTCCTCGTTAATACAGAAGGGTACAAACGTTTTCTCGGTGGTACAAACGATATACTCGTCGATACGAACGGGTACAATCGATTGCTCGATAGTACAGACGGGTACAAACGTTTTCTCGCTGGTACAAACGATACACTCGTCAGTACGAATGGGTACAAACGATTGCTCGATAGTACAGACGGGTACAAACGTTTTCTCGCTGGTACAAACGATACACTCGTCAGTACGAATGGGTACAAACGATTGCTCGATAGTACAGACGGGTACAAACGATTTCTCGGTGGTACAAACGATATACTCGTCGATACGAACGGGTACAAACGATTGCTCGATAGTACATACGGGTACAAACGTTTTCTCGTTGGTAAAAACGATATACTCGTCAGTACGAATGGGTACAACTGATTGCCCGATAGTACAGACGGGTACAAACGTTTTCTCGGCAGTGCATACGAAATACTCGTCGATACGAATGGGTACAAACGATTGGTCGATAGTACAGACGGGTACAAACGATTTCTCGGTGGTACAAACGATATACTCGTCGATACGAATGGGTACAAACGATTGGTCGATAGTACAGACGGGTACAAATGATTTCTCGGTGGTACAAACGACATACTCGTCGATACGAACGGGTACAAACGATTGCTCGATAGTACAGACGGGTACAAACGTTTCCTCGGTGGTACAAACGATGTACTCGTCGATACGAACGGGTACAATCGATTGCTCGATAGTTCAGACGGGTACAAACGATTTCTCGGTGGTACAAACGATATACTCGTCGATACGAATGGGTACAAACGATTGCTCGATAGTACAGACGGGTACAAACGTTTTCTCGGTGGTACAAACGATATACTCGTCAGAACGAATGGGTACAAACGATTGGTCGATAGTACAGACGGGTACAAACGATTTCTCGGTGGTACAAACGATATACTCGTCGATACGAATGGGTACAAACGATTGGTCGATAGTACAGACGGGTACAAATGATTTCTCGGTGGTACAAACGACATACTCGTCGATACGAACGGGTACAAACGATTGCTCGATAGTACAGACGGGTACAAACGTTTCCTCGGTGGTACAAACGATGTACTCCTCGATACGAACGGGTACAAACGATTGCTCGATAGTACAGATGGGTACAAACGTTTTCTCGGTGGTACAAACGATATACTCGTCAGGACGAATGGGTACAAACGATTCCTCGATAGTACAGACAGGTACAAACGTTTTCTCGATGGTACAAACGATATACTCGTCGATACGAACGGGTACAATCGATTGCTCGATAGTACAGACGGGTACAAACGTTTTCTCGCTGGTACAAACGATATACTCGTCAGAACGAATGGGTACAAACGATTCCTCGATAGTACAGACGGGTACAAACGTTTTCTCGGTGGTACAAACGATATACTCGTCGATACGAACGGGTACAATCGATTGCTCGATAGTTCAGACGGGTACAAACGATTTCTCGGTGGTACAAACGATATACTCGTCGATACGAACGGGTACAAACGATTGCTCGATAGTACAGACGGGTACAAACGTTTTCTCCTTGGTACAAACGATATACTCGTCAGAACGAATGGGTACAAACGATTCCTCGTTAATACAGACGGGTACAAACGTTTTCTCGGTGGTACAAACGATATACTCGTCGATACGAACGGGTACAATCGATTGCTCGATAGTACAGACGGGTACAAACGTTTTCTCGCTGGTACAAACGATACACTCGTCAGTACGAATGGGTACAAACGATTGCTCGATAGTACAGACGGGTACAAACGTTTTCTCGCTGGTACAAACGATACACTCGTCAGTACGAATGGGTACAAACGATTGCTCGATAGTACAGACGGGTACAAACGATTTCTCGGTGGTACAAACGATATACTCGTCGATACGAACGGGTACAAACGATTGCTCGATAGTACATGCGGGTACAAACGTTTTCTCGTTGGTAAAAACGATATACTCGTCAGTACGAATGGGTACAACCGATTGCCCGATAGTACAGACGGGTACAAACGTTTTCTGGGCGGTACATACGAAATACTCGTCGATACGAATGGGTACAATCGATTGGTCGATAGTACAGACGGGTACAAACGATTTCTCGGTGGTACAAACGATATACTCGTCGATACGAACGGGTACAAACGATTGCTCGATAGTACATACGGGTACAAACGTTTTCTCGTTGGTAAAAACGATATACTCGTCAGTACGAATGGGTACAACCGATTGCCCGATAGTACAGACGGGTACAAACGTTTTCTGGGCGGTACATACGAAATACTCGTCGATACGAATGGGTACAAACGATTGGTCGATAGTACAGACGGGTACAAACGATTTCTCGGTGGTACAAACGATATACTCGTCGATACGAATGAGTACAAACGATTGCTGGATAGTACAGACGGGTACAAACGTTTTCTCGGTGGTACAAACGATATACTCGTCAGAACGAATGGGTACAAACGATTCCTCGATAGTACAGACGGGTACAAACGTTTTCTCGGTGGTACAAACGATATACTCGTCGATACGAACGGGTACAACCGATTGCCCGATAGTACAGACGGGTACAAACGTTTTCTCGGCGGTACATACGACATACTCGTCGATACGAATGGGTACAAACGATTGGTCGATAGTACAGACGGGTACAAACGATTTCTCGGTGGTACAAACGATATACTCGTCGATACGAATGGGTACAAACGATTGCTCGATAGTACAGACGGGTACAAACGTTTTCTCGGTGGTACAAACGATATACTCGTCAGAACGAATGGGTACAAACGATTCCTCGATAGTACAGACGGGTACAAACGTTTTCTCGGTGGTACAAACGATATACTCGTCGATACGAACGGGTACAATCGATTGCTCGATAGTTCAGACGGGTACAAACGATTTCTCGGTGGTACAAACGATATACTCGTCGATACGAACGGGTACAAACGATTGCTCGATAGTACAGACGGGTACAAACGTTTTCTCGTTGGTACAAACGATATACTCGTCAGAACGAATGGGTACAAACGATTCCTCGATAGTACAGACGGGTACAAACGTTTTCTCGGTGGTACAAACGATATACTCGTCAGAACGAATGGGTACAAACGATTCCTCGTTAATGAAGACGGGTACAAACGTTTTCTCGGTGGTACAAACGATATACTCGTCGATACGAACGGGTACAATCGATTGCTCGATAGTACAGACGGGTACAAACGTTTTCTCGCTGGTACAAACGATACACTCGTCAGTACGAATGGGTACAAACGATTGCTCGATAGTACAGACGGGTACAAACGTTTTCTCGTTGGTACAAACGATATACTCGTCAGAACGAATGGGTACAAACGATTCCTCGTTAATACAGACGGGTACAAACGTTTTCTCGGTGGTACAAACGATATACTCGTCGATACGAACGGGTACAATCGATTGCTCGATAGTACAGACGGGTACAAACGTTTTCTCGCTGGTACAAACGATACACTCGTCAGTACGAATGGGTACAAACGATTGCTCGATAGTACAGACGGGTACAAACGTTTTCTCGCTGGTACAAACGATACACTCGTCAGTACGAATGGGTACAAACGATTGCTCGATAGTACAGACGGGTACAAACGATTTCTCGGTGGTACAAACGATATACTCGTCGATACGAACGGGTACAAACGATTGCTCGATAGTACATACGGGTACAAACGTTTTCTCGTTGGTAAAAACGATATACTCGTCAGTACGAATGGGTACAACTGATTGCCCGATAGTACAGACGGGTACAAACGTTTTCTCGGCAGTGCATACGAAATACTCGTCGATACGAATGGGTACAAACGATTGGTCGATAGTACAGACGGGTACAAACGATTTCTCGGTGGTACAAACGATATACTCGTCGATACGAATGGGTACAAACGATTGGTCGATAGTACAGACGGGTACAAATGATTTCTCGGTGGTACAAACGACATACTCGTCGATACGAACGGGTACAAACGATTGCTCGATAGTACAGACGGGTACAAACGTTTCCTCGGTGGTACAAACGATGTACTCGTCGATACGAACGGGTACAATCGATTGCTCGATAGTTCAGACGGGTACAAACGATTTCTCGGTGGTACAAACGATATACTCGTCGATACGAATGGGTACAAACGATTGCTCGATAGTACAGACGGGTACAAACGTTTTCTCGGTGGTACAAACGATATACTCGTCAGAACGAATGGGTACAAACGATTGGTCGATAGTACAGACGGGTACAAACGATTTCTCGGTGGTACAAACGATATACTCGTCGATACGAATGGGTACAAACGATTGGTCGATAGTACAGACGGGTACAAATGATTTCTCGGTGGTACAAACGACATACTCGTCGATACGAACGGGTACAAACGATTGCTCGATAGTACAGACGGGTACAAACGTTTCCTCGGTGGTACAAACGATGTACTCCTCGATACGAACGGGTACAAACGATTGCTCGATAGTACAGATGGGTACAAACGTTTTCTCGGTGGTACAAACGATATACTCGTCAGGACGAATGGGTACAAACGATTCCTCGATAGTACAGACAGGTACAAACGTTTTCTCGATGGTACAAACGATATACTCGTCGATACGAACGGGTACAATCGATTGCTCGATAGTACAGACGGGTACAAACGTTTTCTCGCTGGTACAAACGATATACTCGTCAGAACGAATGGGTACAAACGATTCCTCGATAGTACAGACGGGTACAAACGTTTTCTCGGTGGTACAAACGATATACTCGTCGATACGAACGGGTACAATCGATTGCTCGATAGTTCAGACGGGTACAAACGATTTCTCGGTGGTACAAACGATATACTCGTCGATACGAACGGGTACAAACGATTGCTCGATAGTACAGACGGGTACAAACGTTTTCTCCTTGGTACAAACGATATACTCGTCAGAACGAATGGGTACAAACGATTCCTCGTTAATACAGACGGGTACAAACGTTTTCTCGGTGGTACAAACGATATACTCGTCGATACGAACGGGTACAATCGATTGCTCGATAGTACAGACGGGTACAAACGTTTTCTCGCTGGTACAAACGATACACTCGTCAGTACGAATGGGTACAAACGATTGCTCGATAGTACAGACGGGTACAAACGTTTTCTCGCTGGTACAAACGATACACTCGTCAGTACGAATGGGTACAAACGATTGCTCGATAGTACAGACGGGTACAAACGATTTCTCGGTGGTACAAACGATATACTCGTCGATACGAACGGGTACAAACGATTGCTCGATAGTACATACGGGTACAATCGTTTTCTCGTTGGTAAAAACGATATACTCGTCAGTACGAATGGGTACAACCGATTGCCCGATAGTACAGACGGGTACAAACGTTTTCTGGGCGGTACATACGAAATACTCGTCGATACGAATGGGTACAAACGATTGGTCGATAGTACAGACGGGTACAAACGATTTCTCGGTGGTACAAACGATATACTCGTCGATACGAATGGGTACAAACGATTGCTCGATAGTACAGACGGGTACAAACTTCTCTCGGTGGTACAAACGATATACTCGTCAGAACGAATGGGTACAAACGATTCCTCGATAGTACAGACGGGTACAAACGTTTTCTCGGTGGTACAAACGATATACTCGTCGATACGAACGGGTACAACCGATTGCCCGATAGTACAGACGGGTACAAACGTTTTCTCGGCGGTACATACGACATACTCGTCGATACGAATGGGTACAAACGATTGGTCGATAGTACAGACGGGTACAAACGATTTCTCGGTGGTACAAACGATATACTCGTCGATACGAATGGGTACAAACGATTGCTCGATAGTACAGACGGGTACAAACGTTTTCTCGGTGGTACAAACGATATACTCGTCAGAACGAATGGGTACAAACGATTCCTCGATAGTACAGACGGGTACAAACGTTTTCTCGGTGGTACAAACGATATACTCGTCGATACGAACGGGTACAATCGATTGCTCGATAGTTCAGACGGGTACAAACGATTTCTCGGTGGTACAAACGATATACTCGTCGATACGAACGGGTACAAACGATTGCTCGATAGTACAGACGGGTACAAACGTTTTCTCGTTGGTACAAACGATATACTCGTCAGAACGAATGGGTACAAACGATTCCTCGATAGTACAGACGGGTACAAACGTTTTCTCGGTGGTACAAACGATATACTCGTCGATACGAGCGGGTACAATCGATTGCTCGATAGTACAGACGGGTACAAACGATTTCTCGGTGGTACAAACGATATACTCGTCGATACGAACGGGTACAAACGATTGCTCGATAGTACAGACGGGTACAAACGTTTTCTTGTTGGTACAAACAATATACTCGTCAGTACGAATGGGTATAAACGATTACACGGTGGTAGAAACGATGTACTCACCGATACGAATGAATAGAAACAATTTCTAGGTGGTCCAAACGATATACTCCTCGGTACAAACGGAAATTAAAAAAAAAAAAATCGAAAATTTTTTTTGAAAAAAAAAATTTTGAAAAAAAAATTCAAAAAAAAAAATTTTTAACGGTACAAACGGGTACAAACGATTCTCTTTTCAGTCACGTTTATTAAAATTGCTTAGCTCTAAATGGGTTGCGGTTCATTTTTTCATACCCTCGTACTTTTTTCCCCCTTAAGGTACAAACGAAATTTAAGACGGTACAAACGGGTACAAACCGAGTACAAACGAATGCAAAAAAAAAAAATTACTTTCTGTAAAGTCAGTTGCCAACTTCACATAGGTCTTTTATGGCCGAAAATGAACTCCACGAAGAAGCTGAGGGACTACTTTCTGGTCCCGGAATCGCGAATTAATCGGCAGCGCATTTAGTCACAAGATTCTTTACTGTGGGCACTTTAGGGAGGAGATACTTTTTGGCGACGAAAAAATGCCCATATTTCATGATTTTTTTTTTTTTCAAAGGGAAGATTTCTTCTCCATTTTTCTTCCCTATGGAAGAAATATATTTTTCTTCATATTTCATTAGAATCGGTCGTAAAATTCTTTAGCTATACGTCTCGTCAGTTTTGAAAATGCAGTTTGAAAGACCTGCCATACGTCCGCCATTTTCAAAGATTAATACATTTTTGTAAATACCACGTAACAGGCGAAAGTAGTAATAAAACATACCCTAAATCTCAAAAATTGTAGAGAAATCTTTCCATCTAAAAAAAAATGATGATTATAAGCAATTTTTTCCTCGCCCAAAGGTATCTCCTCCCTTGAATCGTGTTTATCGGATACGGACAAAACTTGTCCGTATATCTGTTGATACACATTTGTTAGACCGTCTTCATAAGAACTGCCCGTGCGCAGTGATTTTCGTTTCTCCATTCTGCAGTACGAAGCAGAGGCATTACTTTCGCGTCAATGTGATCTGGCCGAAGACGTGTACTTTACGTTTTTTCGGAGTTTGCTCGAGAATAGCGCGGTTCGTGGCAGTTGTGTCATTAAAAAACGAAAAAAAAAATCCTTGATGTTTTGAAATCCCGTGAAAAGTACTCGAAAATATCCTTCTCCCATTTGACGGCTGTCACGAATGAAAGTTTTTAGCGAAATTGGCGTGTAGAATAAAAAGCGACCAATATTATTTATCGTGATTTTCATGAACGGGTTCAATGACTATAATTACAACGATGAGAAGGTTTTTTTTCCACTATTTCCGAGTAAAATAAGTGGTGAATGCAATGAAAATTCATTTTTATTTTTTCACTGCCGCATTTTCATTACACAGTAGAGCATCGATTATCCGAACGTCAGTTATCCATCATTATATCATTGTCAGAATGACAATGTGGTTTGTCCGAAAGTGTGGCAGCAAAGAAACGAGCTTCCGTTGTGAAGCGGAAGAAAATCGTCGACTTTTTCAAATATAAATAGATGAGAACTCAAAGAACTCAAAGTGAACAACAAATGTTGATTATTTTTAAATACATATTCAACTTCGTTCTATATCATTAAATGATACAATGGTTAATTGCAATTCACCAAAAATGTACTTGTATTATTAACATATTAATGATCATTGTATTTATATATATATTATCTTATTGGAAGAATCAACGTTTTTTTTGCCCACCGAATATTGCTGTTCGGTTATCCGAATTTTCGATTATCCGTAAACGTAATCGTGGTTTCCCATTCGGAAGGCAATCAACACGAATGGAAACAAAAGACAGACTTTGATGCTTAATGTTTATGGCGGTAGAGTTTGCATCGTCGGAATGCAAATATGTGTTTTCATTATTTTTATTATTTTCCGAAACGTTTTTTTTTTCTCGCAAATTCAGGTCCTGAATTTCTCATGCGGATATGTGATAAAACGCGGCGAAAAACTAGCAAATTGGAAGAAAAAAATCCGTTGAGGGGGGAGATATATTTAGGCGAGGGAAAAATTTTTTGATTTTCATTATTTTTTTTATATGTACGATTTCTTCACGATTTTTGAGACTTACGGTCCATTTTATTACTACTTTTGGCTGTTAAATGGTATTTTTTTTTTATTAATCTTGAAAAACGGTGGAGGATGGCCTGGTCTTCTAAACTGAATTTTCAAAAGTGGCGTGACGTATAGCTAAAAAACCTAATCGACCGATCCTGATAAAATTTGGTATAAATCTTTCTAACCTTACTGTCTAAAACGTGACCCTAAATGTGATGGAAGATAAAAAAACCGCCTCCATTTTTTAAGATTAATAAAAGAATCTTTCTTCAGATTAATGAAGAATTTTTTTAATCAAGTCATTTTCATTTTTAAAATTGAAGAAAGAATTTCTTTCTTTCTAAAAGTTAAATCTTCTGAAAATTGAGGAAGAATTTTAAGATTAATAAAAGAAAACCATGTAACAGCCAAAAGTAATAATAAAAAATACTGTACGTCTACGAAATAGGGAAGAAATCTTTCCTTTAAAAAAAATTCTGAAAATCAGCCATTTTGTCTTCGCCCAAAGGTATCTCCCCCCTTGAATTCCTATGCAAACTTTAATATCATCAATATTTATTGTATTTTTTAGAGTCGCTGAAATATTCATTGGTAACCGCAAATATCGAAAGAAAAGCAATTTTTGCACAAAATTGCGTGTTATTTTTCTGGCGATACTTCACATCAAATTCGTTCGCTGCGCAGAGCTAATCGAGAAAGTTACGGCCATAGCGCTTATAGGTTATGTTCGACTACCTCGAGAAACCTACGTTTGCATGATCAAAGGGAAAATATGCCCTCAACACCGTTGAAATATTCGTCACGTTAGATGGTATTGAAGTTTGCATCGTTGGAATGCAACGAAAATGCATATTCCTATTTTTATTTTCTTATTTTCAATGCGATACGAAATATTTTTGAAAATTTTTATTGCGGATTTCCCAATAAACATCTTTGAGAACGGTTGAGCGGGCTCGGCAGCTAAAATCCGCTGAAAGAAATTTGAGAAAGTCACAAAAATTCATTTCCATTGCACCCCAACGATGCAGACTGCAGTCCCATCACAACAGTACTAACGCGATTTTGTCTATCTAATCGATGAGCTGCTTGTACCTCCAATTTCTTTTTTTTTGTTTCATCTGCTGTCATTGGTCCGAAAATGTCCGTTGTATTTTTTTCTGCACGTGGACACACACGTTACAAAGCGCCAATGGTGCTTACATTTTCAGTTGGCATTGATTTCTTCGAAAATTAATGATACTTTTAAAAAATCAGTGGAGAATTTGCTATTCAAGGAATCACCTGCATCTCACGTACCCATATACAGAATCACACATTACGTTTTCGCCACGTTCGAAGACAATTTTCTGTCAGATTTTTCTTAAGGGGTTACCCCCACTTGCGATTTTGAAAAAATCGATTTTGTTTTATTGCATTTTTTTGAAGTATAAGTATCTGAGAATATGTCCTGAAAATTTCAAGCCGATCCGAACAAAATTGACTGAGATATGAGCGTTGAAAGAGAAGAATCCGTGAATTGAAGAACTGAAATTGAAACTTTAAACGCGTTTTTCTCAAAATGGCATTTCTGGAGTCGGTGACCAAGATTATTCGAACACTAATGAACCGATCTTCTTGAAATTTTGCAGGCTTATTTAATACATAAAAATGTAGTCTTTAATCGTTCGATTTTCATTTTTCGAAAAAATGGCCGTTTTATAGCCAAAAAACGGCCGTTTTTTTCGTTAAAATCGAACCATTAACTTTGACTGTCCGCCATTTTGTGAAAAATGAATATTTTTTAAAATCCTTCGATTAAAGACTAGTTTATACTTATATTTGACTAAATCCATCCGCATTTTTTTTCAGACGATCCACTTCGCCGCAATGTTGGTCACCGCAAACCGTGTATATAAAAACATTATTTCATTGACTGCCATTTGCCACTAAACAATGTAATATTTTTCAATAAAAAAATTACTGAAAGTTCTTCAAGATGTGTTCTTTAAGATGGTATATTGATCGATTAAACATTTTTTGTAGTTTTCTTTAAAAAAGCTCATGAAAAAGGCCTTTTTTTGCGCTACAAGTGGGGGTAACGCCTTAATCATTTTGACTTATTGAAATCTAGAAACCATAAGTGTAAAAATGAGCCGGGAAAAATTAACTATAAAATTGGGCGGGGAAAACGTAACTGTAACAATTATTAGGGAATAGTAACTATAAAAATGGGGCTAGGAAAAGAGGTAACCATAAACATTAATAGGGAAAACGTGTCCATTACGATTGATAGGCAAAAAATAATTATAAACATGTCTAGGGAAAAAGTAACTATAACGATGACCAGGGGAACAGTACCTATCAAAATGGCTAGGGGAAAGGTAACTAAGGCTAAAGGATAAGGGTAACTATAAGGATGGGAAAAAGTGACTATAACGATGCCTAGGGAATGAGTAACTATAAGAACGACTTAGGAAAAGGTAACTATGAGAATGACTAGGGAAAAAACTGTAGCATATACTAGGGAAAAGAATCCATAAAAGTGACGGGAAAAAGTAAGTATAACGATGACTAGGGGAAAGTAACTATAACAATAACTAGGGAAACAATAGCTATAAAAATGATCAGGGAAAAAGTAACTGTACAAATGACTAGGGAAATAATAACCGTAACAATGACTAGGGAAAAGTAACTATAATGGTGACTAGGGAAAAAGTAACTTTAGCAATAACTATAAAAATGCCCGTCGAAAATGTAAAATGTAAAAACGATCAGGGAAAAAGTAACAATACAAATGGACTAGGGAAAGAATAACCGTAACAATGACTAGGGAAAAGTAACTATAATGGTAACTAGGGAAAAAGTAACAATAACTATAAAAATGATCGCCGAAAATGTAACTATAACAATAAATATAAAAATGTAACTATAAAAATGACCAGGGAAAAAATAACTAACAATTACTAGGGGCAAAAACTATAAAAATGACAGATGAAAAAAGTAACGTAACGATAACTAGGGAAACAGTAACTACAAAAATTACCAGGGAAAAGTAACTATGAATGTCACTAGCGAGAAAGAAACTATATAAATAACTAGGGAAAAAATTAATTATAGCGATGGCTAGGGAAAAAGTAACTTTAACAATAACTGATGAAAAAGTAACTATAACAATAACTAGGGAAACAGTAACTATAACAATGAATACGGAAAAAGCAACTATATAAAAAGAACGATTTGAATAGAAGCGTTAAAAAATGTATTATTCGCGATTTTCGGTTTATCGTCCCGGATAGGGGATCGATTTTACGTATGAAGCGAGGATCGAGTCCTCGATACGAGGATCATCATCCGGGTCGTGAGGAATTGGCGCAAATTGCGAAGTACCCCCCGAGTTCGAGACTCGACTCGCAGCCTCAAAAACTCTATTTTAGAACGGTCTCTCGGATCTCGACGGAGACCCATACCATGCGCTCTCCCTCACTCTATCTCTCTCTCTCCCTCCCTCACTTGGTACATACATCGTGGGGCTATTTCAGCTTTCTGACCTTTCGGCGCGCGACGAGCAAGAGAGAGAGAGAGCGAGAGAGGGCCTCTTGCGTCCTGCTAAATGTTGCGCATCTGACACGACGCGCACTAGAAAAGTCAATGCACACATTCACACACACACACACACACGCACATACACACGCGAGAGAAGGGTGGCAGGCGGCGGTGCGATGTTCCTCGTTGCAAAAGGGCTGTCGTGTAATATACAACGAAACGAGAGTACGAAAATAGCGAGGGTTCACGCACACCCGTGTATATAGACCGCCTCGCGCGCGCCATCTCTCGGCCAGAACGGCCGACTACTCGACGTGTCGCTTTTGTCACACAAAGAACGCATAGAGCAGATGAAACGGAAAAAAGAAAAGATGCGAGTCGAAAAAAAAAACAATGTACCAACGTCCGCGGAATGCCTTCCGAGAAATCGCTCAGCCCCGCATATTTTTCGGAACTCACGCTGGACGGAAGTACATTGGGGAGTAGAGAGTACTCCGAACTCTGGAAAGTTACGAGAAAAAGCGTCCGTGAAACTAGCATTTCGTAGGGTTAACGGAGTCTTAGCATGTGACAGCTACTTTTTTTCGCCCTTTTTGGCAATTTTTTTATGAGCTACTGAAACACACTATCTTCGAATTTTTACCACATTTATTAATATTTTTCGAGTTCCTCAAAATTTTATTAAACAAAACCGACGAATTGAGTCGACTTTACATCGTTCGAAAGACACTGATGTGTAAAAAAAAGTTGCTTGACGGCTGCCATGATTCCGGAGGTTTCGTTGATTTGAAGTAAAAAAAAAATCGTACGGAGTTTTAAGGATGTTGAGTCCCAAATCGCAAATGATGATAAAATTCTGAAAATTTGGTATGTTTTTGTATGAAGTATTTAAGAGGTCGTGTAAAAATTTCACGACAATTAGGAAGCTCGTTATTCAACAATTAACATTCACAAATTAAATGCTGTCTTATGGAAACTGATGTAATTTTGCAATAAGTTTTTTTTTGACCTCTCAATTTTGTAATATCTACAATATACTGAAAGCAACGGAAACAAAACGAGGTTTATTGATACATTCTTTTGTATTTCTTTTAAAAATTGTTCTTAACAAAGTGTTAATTTTTTAATAACGAGCTTCCTAATCGTCGTAAAATTTTAATACGACCTCTTAAATACTTCATACAAAAACATACCAAATTTTCAGAATTTTCTCATCATTTTTTATTTCAACCCTTAAGGAGGTTGAAGTAATGATGATAGAATTCTGAAAATTTTGTATGTTTTTACATGAAGTATTCAGGAGGTCGTGTAAAAATTTCATTACGATTAAGAAGCTTTTTTATTGAACAATTAACATTAACATGTTTCACAGGGACTCAACATCCTTAATTTGTAGACCTGAGGCTATTTGGATAGGAATATCACTGTTTTTCAATAACTTGTGGAATATATAGATTTTCAGGTTAGGCTATAACGAGCATGTGTGGCTATTGTCCCCGTCGATTCTCCCCATCCCTCGATTACAGCGACTCTAGCGGATCGTTCCGTCAAGAGAACCATCTACCACCACTAGAGTTGCGTAACCTGCATGTAAGACCGTGGCCAAGATAGGCCACTAGCGACGCTCCAACGCAAGTAGCCCTATCTAGTAACAGTCCGCGCAGCAAAAGCAATCATCACGATTATTGAGGTTAGAATACGGGAGTCCAAGATCCGTGCTCGGAAGGGTATGCAAAATGGTTTGAAAAAAGTAAACGTTCAACTCAAGCGGCGCTGGTGTAGATCGCGTTCAATGTTCGTATATACCCGTACAGTAGAACCTCGATTATTCGAACCTCAATCATTCGAAGCCTCAATATTGCACACTGGCTTCTACCTGCATTTTTAGTTCGTTCCTTGCAGCGCGCACAGACAAATGTGAATTGTTGCTAATTGCTTACGTCCCGTTTATTTCGCGTAATTCGTATGTGCGAGAATGTCATGTTCAAGTCCTTCGGTTCTTAAGGGTGAACATAAGATTCTTACGCCGGAGAAAAAAGTGGAAACTTTTTCGAAGCTAAACAAGGGCAAGGCTAGCGCAGCTCTGGTACGCCTTTAAGGTGGTGAAAAAGCCACGATTTTCGGTATAAAGAGAAATCGAGACACTTGACGATGGACGACTATATAAAACCAGAGAAATAAAATAAGCATTCAATGTTTGGATGAAGTATACATATACATACAGGGTGCCCCAAATGTGACGCAACATTTAACATGCACGGCTTATGCATATTGTTGCGTGACATTTGGAACACCCTGTACATACACAGGGTGTCCTTGTTATGGATGGATAATCCTGCAACGGTCGCCGATAGATCAGATCATGTCCTAATATATGCAGGAATTTCAGTTTAGCAAAAGTCCCACGATTTTCGAGATAAAAATTATCTGCTTTTGGTTTTTCGCATGCCATTTCTACAAATGATAATTTTTCCTACCCGGCTTAAAAAAAATACTGTTTGTTATTTGTTTTATCTAAAAGTCTTCCTTTTTAACCTTAAGGCCTTAGGCCACAGTAACGGGTATAAAATCATGTGTGAATTTAACAATTTTTTTCGTATGAAAGAATGATTCACTCATAAAATGAATTACTCATCTATTTACTATGAATATGAAGCTGTTAGAAAATATGTATTTTTTTGGTCGATGTACAAAATGGCAGACTAGTTGAAACTTCTCGAAACAGCTTTATTCCAATTGGCGTGACAAATAACTTCAACAATTTTCACTCGATTTACGTCAAATTTAAAAGTTATGTTCCTAATTGTATTTCGCAGAGAAGTACGTACGGAATTTCTGATTAATGGAAAACTTTTTGTTTTATGAGCCATTATAGAGACATTTTTCACTGAAAATTCATTTCTTTAGTTCAAATACCTACAACTTTTGAATAAAACAATATTTTTTTAATTCCTTACGCACTTCTCTAGGTATTCTAATGTAGATTGACGAGAATTTTTGTTTTTTGTTCTAGGTAAAAAATTGTGGATGCTAAATGTCACGCCGCGAAGCGCCTAAAAAAAGATGACAAAAGAAAATATTAGTAGTCGGCCATTTTGTACAATGAAAAAAGAAAAAAAATTGCTAACAGCTTGTTATTCATACTAAATAGATGTGTAATTAATTTTATAAGTGAATCACTTTTTCATACGAAAAAGAATTGTTAAATTCGCACATGATGTTATACCCCTTACTGTGGCTTAAGGCCTTGAATGTTATGAAAACTTTATGAAAACAGATATTATGCAAAATTTTCTTACAAACGACTTCGAAAATCTGACTTTGATAGCCTATGGTGTAAAAAAATGTACCACGCGTATCGTGCCAATTACTTTAAAAAGTTGCTTAGTTATTGTCGATTCGTATCATATGTAGAAATGACATGCGAAAAAACAAAAGCAGATGATTTTTTTCAAAAGATAACATATATGTTATATCTACTGTCTGTTAACATTTCGACAAGAACATAACCTTCATTCGTGCTCGACACTAGCCAAAAGCACGCAATATAAAGACAAAGTGCGAAAGGTGTATAAAAATAAAAAGCCATTAGTATGTTTTTGACGAAGCTTCAAACCATGTACTGATAATGTAAATTTTTAATACTTTTCTGGTGTCTTTCATCATCGCCATGCGTAAGTACGAAATAATTCATCATTTACCAAAGTACCAGTCGCAATGCCAATTGCTTACATTTGTGAATCATTTGCTGTTTTTTCAAGTACTTCAGATTTTCACTTGCCTTTTTCCGGTATTGCAGCAACTACGTTGCGAAGAACGTTTGCGGAATTATTGTTATGGATGAATTAGTCCGTCCGTTGCTTCTTTTCAATAAATAATTTTTTAGGGTCAATAGGAGTCTTGCGTTTACATTTTCACTCGGTGGTCTGGTTATTGCTATACTGGTCGGTCACTTGCTATCGGAATCATGCTGCTGGTAGAATTTGGTGTTTAAAGTTTTTACATTTTCGCGGATGCTTTTCCTAACGCTTGCCCTGTAGAGACTTTTGTATTCTAACCTCCGTAGTCACGCTGCTATGGAGACGAATAACAGTGGCTTATTTGCTTTTTCATAACCGCACGTAGTTTTCCAATTCTTTGTGGTAAACAAATCCTTTGTGGTAAACACATCAAATCGGGGCTCCGCCTCAAAATAGGACGACTTTTTAACCATTCTTATCGTTTCTAAATAGTATTATATATAAGTAGTTACGATTTTTCAGTTTGCATCGTTGGGAGGCAATGGAAATCCTTAAGGGGGGATTGTCTTTTTTTTCGCAAAATTTACCGCTTTTTGGGAATTTTTTTGTGAAGAAAGTATACAACGGAAGACTTGTGAAACTTGGCATATAGTTTTATTGATCTGTTTACTACATACAAAAAAATTTTTAAACAATTTCATCAAAAAATCCGCCTCCCATCCCCCCTCGACGCGCGATGGTCCTTTTTTGATGGTGTGCACGATTTCTCAAAAACTATTCAACCGATTGCCTTCAAATTTGGACAGAATGCTCAGCTGACATCCTTTTATCGTTTGATGAAGCAAAAAAGCAATACGTTTAATAGTTTTTTATTTATAACAAAAAATCGATCAATTTTTTTCGAAAAATCGATACTTCAAGTTCAAAACGTCACCAAATCGTCAATTTTTTTTTTCCCTTCATCGAACGATAGCTATATGTGTCTAAAGTAAAATGCTTTTTGGGTTTTTGTTGCAAGATGAACGTGAAGGCTGTAATCGTGCACACCATCAAAAAAGGACCATCGCGCGTCGAGGGGGGTGGGAGGCGGATTTTTTTATGAAATTGTTTAAAAAATTTTTTGTATGTAGTAAACAGATCAATAAAACTATATGCCAAGTTTCACAAGTTTTCCGTTGTATACTTTCTTCACAAAAAAATTCCCAAAAAGCGGTAAATTTTGCGAAAAAAAAAGACAATCCCCCCTTAATGTTTTTGAAGACATACAGTGAGACAGTAAAGAATCTTAAACGTTTGGGTTATTCTCGTCGCCTAAATAGGCCAAAAAGTTGGCTAAGCAAAAAAATCTAACCTATTACGACCACTGTACACTCAACTGTTTTATTTTGCTTGAGTTACAGCTTCTGTACAGTAAAAGTTTGGCTGCGTTTTTCCTAATTTGCACCATTCTTTTTTTAATTTCAGATGACTAGTTGCCAGAACCACCTACAGTGTTTCACCAAGCAGCAACGGTGGCACTTGGTTTAAATAATCACTCGATTGTTTATCAATATTGGTCAGTTAAAAAAGCAATCTAACGCGAATGGGCTGGGTATTAATTGTGTGTGAAATCTCGACCTCGTCATCCCAATACTCTGATCAGAAGAAAAATATTTCTAATCTGCCTGTTTTTTAGGCCCCAAGTTCACGCAGACCTGCTAAATGCAGCGCCGCTCATTCCTCACAATTTTATGGACGGTTCAGAATGCGGAGTTCCGACTCCGCAGTCTCTATCTTTGGAGGAAGGGAATGATGAAGAATGCGTCATCTGGCGGCGAAATTGCCGAGCATAAAATCACGTCGATCCAGGTTAATGGAGAAGGAAGACCGAGTATTGCCAGGCAAAGGGAAGCCGAAGGCACTGGAAACTGTTATATTTTGCTGTGTTATTTCCAAAGATAGTAATATCCAGTGAAGATCATCAAGACTAATCACGTAAGACGAATCACAGTTCAATTTGTTCCGTTATTGTGTCGGAAAATAATGAAAATCATTGTTTACGATGTTATTAAGGGGATAGGCGACTGCAAACATTTTTAAAAATCCTTCGTCGTTTGAGCCAACTCAAGGAGTAGAGGAAGGTTCAACATGTTGTGAAGGAATGGAAGATTGAACGTAAACGTATTATTACAACGATATAACTACTCGTAAAACTTCAAACGCATTTTTCTAGAAATTACGTTTTTCAAAATGGTGTACACGATTTCTCGGCATCTAACGAACGGATTGACTCCAAATTTAGTACACTTATTCAGTGTAATAGTAGTTCAGTCTTGACCGACGTTTTTCTTCTCAAGATTTTTTTTCGTTAGTTATTAACAATAGTGATATCATTTTTCCTCGAAAAATCGGGGAAAAAATTCAAAAATTATTTTTCGATGATTGCAACAAGAAAACAAAAAAGCTCGGTCACGTCTTAGCCAATATTATCTATTTTAAGAAAAAGAAAGCTGGTTTTTTCGGATCAAGTACACCGTTGAACCCTACACGTCTAAAGGCCCTACACGAGATTGTTCGTAACTTTTTAAACTATTAATACTTGTCAATGCAATTTGGTACCCAACTTTGTTAAAGTACGTAAAAATAAATGTCCAAACAATTTTTCAATTATCCAATTTTTGGATTGTCATAGTAGCTTGATGAAATCTTTTATTAAGGGCAGATATACACCTAGGAGCCGGAGAAAAGGTCATTTTTGGGATTTTTTTCAAGGAAAACTATTTGAAATTTCGGATTGGGGTTTTAATTATCTAAAAGTATATACATTAAAAATATGTTTAATTTTCTTTATTTAAAAATATCAAAAATATACAAGGATATTGTATGATCCTTGGAGCGTCGTGAAAAAATCGGTACCCAAAATTTCTCGAAAACCAATGAACCTATTGACTTGAGGTTTTTTGTGGTTATTCTATACACCATTATCTAGTACTTGTCATAGCCGATTTTGAAAATATCGATTTATGACAAAATGGCGGACTTTTGAACATAAATAGTGATTTTTGGGACAAAAATTAGTTATTATTTTGCCTATAAAACAAAAACGAAATAACGGAAAAAAAATCCTATGACAAGTACTAGATAATGGTGTATAGAATAACTGCAAAAAACCTGAAGGCAATCGGTTAATTGGTTTTCGAGAAATTTTGGGTACCGATTTTTTTACGACGCTCCAACGATCATACAATATCCTTGTATATTTTTTATATTTTTAAATAAAGAAAATTAAACATATTTTTGAATGTATATACTTTTAAATAATTGAAACCCCAATCCGAAATTTCATATAAGTTTCCTTGAAAAAATTCACAAAAATGACCTTTTTACCGGCTCCTAGGTTTACATCTGCCCTAAAGGATGTTGAGTCCCTATGAAACATGCTAATGTTAATTGTTCAATAAATAGCTTCTTAATCGTCATGAAATTTTTACACGACCTCCTGAATACTTCATGTAAAAACATACCGAATTTTCAGAATTCTATCATCATTACTTCAACCCCCTTAAGGGTTGAAATAAAAAATGATAAGAAAATTCTGAAAATTTGGTATGTTTTTGTATGAATCATCATTACTTCAAGCTCCTTAAGGGTTGAAATTAAAAATGATAAGAAAATTCGGAAAATTTGGTATGTTTTTGTATGAAGTATTTAAGAGGTCGTGTTAAAATTTTACGACGATTAGGAAGCTCGTTATTAAAAAATTAACATTTTGTTAAGAGCAATTTTTAAAAGAAATAAAAAAAAATTTATCAATAAACTTCGTTTTGTTTCCGTTGCTTTCAGTATATTGTACATATTATAAAATTGAGAGGTCAAAAAAAAACTTATTGCAAAGTTACATCAGTTTCCATAAAACAACATTTAATTTGTGAATGTTAATTGGTCAATAACGAGCTTCATAATTGTCGTGAAATTTTTACACGACCTCTGAAATACTTCATACAAAAACATACCAAATTTTCAGAATTTTATCATCATTTGCGATTTGGGACTCAACATCCTTAAGTTCTGCAACGATGATGCTAATCGACTTCTTATGACTCTTCTTATGATAAAAATACGACAATAATCTTAGATGACCGATAATTATAACCATCTAAACAAGGTTCCGAATGTTTGTTTTCGGAAGAATTCTTCTTTCAACAAAGTTGTTCTTTTTTTACTTTGAAGAGAGAGTGTCCCCTTCGACTTTCAATGCTTTTAGACGCCTCGCCTAGGTAGACACTAGACGCCTTTGTTCCTTGTTTATCCTGTGCCTACGGAATAAGCAGCCGTAGGTTTATGACCCACCCGAGAGTCGTGCAACCCGACAGCCGGCCAAGACCCATCGACGTACAAAGGAAAAAACAAAGAAAACCTTTTCCCTGCAGTTAGCAGTTCATCTAGTTCGTGGAAATTAATCTGGTTACTTGGACCCCTAAATGGGTTTTACCAAACCCGGATGAAACGCAATCCCGCACCGGAAAACGGTTCATTCGTTTTGTCAAAATACTTGGATCCGATTAAAGATATACAGCGTATTCCTAAAACCAACGATAAATGTAGGTGCTGACAGGCCGGCTCATCACGATCCAGAATAACCAAATATGACTTTAGTAAAAGTGTCACAGTTTTCGAGATATTCGCACTTTTTTCAAACTCGTGACAATCACGACATTGAAGTTTGCATCGTTGGAATGGAACGAAATACTCCTTTCCAGTTTTCCCAAATTTCGTTTGACAGATTCAAGTTCCGAACATCACCCGAACATTGTTTAGAATCCTTATTTAGCGATCAACGACATATGATTTTTAATAACAATGAAAATAAGGAAATAAAAAGCATTTTCGTGGCATACCAACGATGCGAACTTCAACCTCACTGAAAATCTCTAACTTAATCCCTTCGTTGGCATTGACGCAATAATGCGTCAACCTTTATTTCCATATTTAACTTGCTCTGAGTTGAAATCGGAGCCTCACTCGGGGGTTTTTGGGCTCGGTGAATGCAAATTTGAAGTCAAAATTTGGAAATTCAAAATGGCTGCGCCAATATGGCGGACAAACATAAAAAAACTTTACTCGATTTAGATGAAAATTAGTACTCCGGGATTTTTGAGGTCGCTTATTACGAATCTGAACTTTAAATTTGAAAATTCAAAATGGCGGCGCTAAAATGGCGGACCAAAATTGAAAATTTTACTCGATTTAGATATAAATTGGTACTCTGGGATTATTGAGGTCGCTTATTACGAACCTGAACACAAAATTCAAAAAACTTTAATGGCGGATCCAATATGGCGGACGAAAGTGCAAAAAACAGCTCGATTTGGATAAATCTTGGTACTCGAGGGTTTTCGGGGACGCTGAGTGTGATGCTGAACTCAAAATGAAGGAATTTTTCATGGTGAATTCAATAACGTGGAGTATAATACAATAAATAGGTAGAAAAATATATGAAGCTTGAGTACCGAGTTTCATCCAAATCAATCTGTATTATTCGTATTTTCATTCGCCATATTTGTTCGTCATTGTGAATTCCTGAATTTTGGTTTCAGATTCGTAATCGTTCGTAATTGCCAAATTTCGGCTCTAATGGAAACCCATAGTTTGCGATACATTCATTTTCATTGTCGATCTGCGGCGGATCCATTGGATGACGAGCGTTGCGAGCAGCGACACGCTGTGGTCATTTTGGCGACTGGTATTTTCGAAGACCGTGCCGTGCCTCCGTAATTTTTTAAGATTAAGGGGTTACCCCCACTTGCGATTTTGAAAAAATCGATTTTTTTTATTGCATTTTTTTGAAGCATAAGTATCTGAGAATATGTCCTGAAAATTTCTAGTCGATCCGAACAAAATTGACTAAGATATGAGCGTTGAAAGAGAAGAATCCGTGAATTGAAGAACTGAAATTGAAACTTTAAACGCGTTTTTCTCAAAATGGCATTTCTGAAGTCGGTGACCAAGATTACTCGAACACTAATGAACCGATCTTCTTGAAATTTTGCAGGCTTATTTAATACATAAAAATGTAGTCTTTAATAGTTCGATTTTTTTTCGAAAAAAAATGGCCGTTTTATAGCCAAAAAAACAGCCGTTTTTTTCGTTAAAATCAAACCATTAACTGACTTTCCGCCGTTTTGTGAAAAATAAATATTTTTTAAAACCCTTCGATTAAAGACTAGTTTATACTTATATTTGACTAAATCCATCCGCATTTTTTTCTTCGGAGGATCCACTTCACCGCAATGTTGGTCACCGCAAACCGTGTATATAAAAACATTATTTCATTGACGGCCATTTGCCACTAAACAATGTAATATTTTTCAATAAAAAAATTACTGAAAGTTCTTCAAGATGTGTTCTTTAAGATGGTATATTGATCGAGTAAAAAAGTTTTGTAGTTTTCTTTGAAAAAATTCATGAAAAAGGCCTTTTTTGCGCTACAAGTGGGGGTAACGCCTTAAGCAATTTCATTTTCGTTTCGAAGATAAATACCACATTAGCCTAAGATCACGTCGATGTAAGCAACAGACAACGCTATGCCGGAAGCTCGTAGAATGGTCACTATAACAATGGAATGCTTCGAGAACGTTCTTGTTTTCGTGTACTGTCCTTCGCACGTCGTCCATGAATTATTTCATATTTCGAGCGACCACTGAGAAATTGCCGTTCATTGCCGCGTTCCCTTTCGTACGGAAAGCGGGAACTACGATCAAATACGTTCTTACTTACATTCGTTCCCCTTCGTGGACTAAATGCTTACGACAAGCCGCGTAAGCCACTGCGCGAGCGAGTACAAAAGCGAAAGTACGACTCGGCGATCACGACAGTTCGACGCTTCCCCACAATCTCGCCACACTTTTGGGTCTTGTTTTTTTTCTGTTTTTCCTTCTCATTTTTTCGTTCGCGTGCATGCACCTCCCCCCCCCCTCCCCCCACCGCGCCGCCTCTCGCCCGACCAAGTTAGCCCGAAATGACACGAGAGTGCGTTATCGATTGGACTTCGAAGGACGAACGTATCGCGAGGAGTAGTACGTCGTCGTAAAATACTCCCGACCGCGTTTCATGACGTCAAGAGACACACAATCCCGCCGCCATATTGCGCAGGGAGATCACGTGACGCACTCGGGAAAAGGCTTTCTACGTCCTTTTTCTCTGTCTGTGCCGAATTTTTTAATGCATCCACGTGTTGTCGATTGAATTTCCGATTCCGATTCCGAAAAATGCGATATTTTGATTGCAAAGTTCCGCGGCCTAGGATCTTGAGGAATCGTCATGGTGAAAATGTCAAAGAAAAATCGATTTTCTTGCTTTATTCGATAGTATAGGCGGTTATAAACACGAACCTGGCATCGCCGATTGACCGTTAAGGGTGGGGGTCAAAATGTCGAATGGCCAAATATAGAACGACAAAGATTTCGAAACGACGGAATTATGAACTACGAAAATAACGAAGGTTAAATTATTCGAAATTTTATTCGTTGACCGACGACAAAATTGAACGATTATTGGACCAAAGGATTATTTATTCAAGAGCTCATTTATTCGAGAACATATATTAGATAGAGAGACAGCTGATTTACAGATTCCCAGAGTTCTCCTAAGTGGTTTATTTTTCGGAAAAACGAAAAGAAACACCTTCCGCTCTGTCGAACAACGAACAACGTCTTTCTATTCGTTTGCCCGGAATATGATTAGTCTGAGAGAGAACTTGGCAGTAGGATTTTTACCGACCGGACGTGTGGGCCGTGTCCCTAAATACCAAAAGGCAGGGCTTGAACGACGGAATTCTTTTTCCGATGCACAGTTTTCTTTATCTTCGGAAATAGAAGTTGCACCGAAAATCGATAGGGGAAGGTGGCGCGAGACGGGGTAGTGAGGTAAAATGGGGACCCATGTTATATCGATGTTTCATTAGAGCTTCCATGATGTTACTAACGCAATCTAGTTGCCTCACCACAAAGGTTTCCAGTGAGCCAATTGTTGGAAACTGGGAGGGGCACGTTATTATTCTCTGAGTAAACAAATATTTTGTTTGCTATTTTATCTCGTTTTCTGAGTATATGGGATACGCGATTGTTCGTAGAATATGTACACTGTAAAAAAAGGTATGAAATTTACAATACATTTAAGATACAAAAGAATTGAATTTTACGAACTCAGTAGATGAAATTAAATTTGAAACGCTTGTATCGTAAATTTAAAACAGGAACATGAAATTCTAACGTGGATATAGAATTTAATAGATGGAACATGGAATTTCAAAGATAAGTTTGTAAATTTGTGGAAAATGTATTGCATTAACCCGTGTCTTCAATTGAAAATTACCACAGATGTATGATAAATCAACTATAAAAAACAGAGCATTGAAAATACAAAAGAAGTTTGAAATTTATTTACAGCTGCCTGAAAAATATAATATATGTGAAACTGAATTTTACGATACGTACAATGCATGATCACAACAGATTTATTCAAAAGTGCGAAACTGGAATTGAAAAAAGAATTCATAAACGCTGATGAAAATCAAATGAAACAACGTGAAAATTATATTAAATTTACACTACATTTAAGGGACAAAAGAATTGAATTTTACGAACTCAGTAAATGAAATTGAATTTAAGACCCTTGTGCTGTAAATTTAAAATAGGAACATGAAATTCTAACGTGAATATAGAATTTAATAGATGCAACATGGAATTTCCAAGAAAAGTTTGCAAATTTATGGAAAATGTATTGCATCAACCCATGCCTTAAATTGAAGATTACAACAGTTGTATATTAATTGAAATATAAAAAACAGAGTATTGAAAATACAAAACGCGCTTAACCCACCTCGGCCGCTCGCGACGACCGATGGTCGCGCGTAGTTCGCGTAGCGCCCGAGGGACGGCGCCTTGTTCCGCACTTTCCCATAGCCACTCGCAGCTTCGGTCGGGCATACAACCCGACCACCGGCTACGATCGTCCTGGGAAAAACAGACGCGTTTGTAACTCGTGCACGCGCCGGAGAGTGTCGCAAATCCGTTACCTCTCCATATCCACGCCAGAGTCGCAGTTCTTGAACTCGCCTATCCGGAAGGAAATTATTTTTCCCTTTTTACGCCGCCCGGTGTTGAAGGAAGAAATTCCACAAAAACCACCTTTTTTACCCCTAGCTCCCGTCGAGGAGGATAAATACGAGTCACATTTTCAGTGGGCTTAATTATCAAATTCTGAAATAAACTTAATACTTAGGATCAGTAATTTTAATACACACCCGTATGTTGATATTAGCAAATGGTTCTTGAATTTAATATACATGGATGTGAACATTTTTTTACACGTGCATTATTCTTCAAACGCACTAGTATATTAATATTACGGAGCTACACTTTTATTTTTAAAATAACCTGCTTTGGATTTTCAAAATATTATCTGAAATTTCATAAACGGCGTCCGCATAAAAACATCATACAATTGTGTATTAATTTTTGTACAGAAGCTTTTTACAGTGTACATTAAAGGTAATACTTTGGTTCTGTGAAATTAATACACACCCGTATGCTGATATTAGCAAATGGTTCTTGAATTTAATATACACTCGTATATTGATATCAGCAAATGGTTCTTGATCTCAATATACTTGGACGTGATTATTTTTTTACGCGTGCATTATTTTTCAAACGCACAAGTATATTAATATTACGGAGCTACACTTTCATTTTTCAAATAACCTGTTTTGGATTTTCAAAATCGTATCTGAAATTTCATAAGCGGTATCCGCATAAAAACTTCCTACACTTGTGTATTCATTTTTATGAAGAAATTTTTTACAGTGTAGTATTCATAGTATGTAATAAATTGATAGCGTACTATGTTCTATTAACTTTAATATTAGTGCAGGGAGCGCTTGTTTCATAACCTCTAAAAAAAATCATTTGAAAAGTACGGTTAGGTCATGATGGGGAATAGGGTACCCCATCTTGCTCCACATCATATTTTAAATAACATTTCTTATCGATACATGTAAACGTCAAAGTCCTGACTGACTCATCATCGGCCAGCCTAGACCACTGAATTTAGGAACGTGAAATTTGAAAGGAATGTTAATTTTATTATTTAGGGCATAATTCAAAACGGAATATTTCGAACTTCAACCCTCAAGGGGAGAAAGGGGTGGCAAAGTTTGTGTGGAAAGTAAAAAAAACCTAGTCGGATTTACTCGAAATTTGCTATCCGTACTTCTTGACACAATTAATGAAACACGTATTTCAGCTTTTTGGAAATTCAACCTCTAGACGAGAAAAGGGGTGGCAAAGTTTGTGTGGAAAATGAAAAAAATCTGGTCAGAAGAATTACTTGAAACTTAGTATTTATGCTCTTCAACACCATTAATAAAATAGGCATTTCAGCGTTTTTCTACATTCAACCCCTAAATGCAAAGGGGTGGCGAAGTTTGTAGGGAAAATAAAAAAATCGGGTCAAATTTACTTGACACTTTGTATGCCCCTAGAAACAATTAATGAAATTTAGGTGGTTTTGGAAATACAATCCGTAAGGGGAAAGGCAAAGTTTGTATAGTAAAAGTAATACCTGGTCAGATTTGAAACTTCGTATTAATGTTCTTCAGCATAATTCTACATGTTCCTTAGGGAAACATTTCGCAAGCGCATTTCATGAAAAGCTAGTCCGTAGATATTTCTTTTGGCTACTTTAGGATAATGGTTGGAAATTACCAAAGACAAGACGATTCAAGACGTGTTAGATGGAAAAAAAAGGTGAAAAATTAGTTAGCAAGATTTATGGCGTTGCTTAAACTCCACTGAAGCATCGAATGAAATCAGCTAGAAAAAATTAAGGCCAAATCTGCAGTGTCGAAGATCATTTAGGCTCCATTCAAAATACTTTTACCAAGAGAAAGAGGAAGAAATCGTTGCCTATTTAAAGGAAATGAAGAGTCGATTATTTGCCTCGACTACTTTCGAACTACAGAAGTTGGCGTATCAGTTAGCCGCCCGATTTTTCGATTCATTTATTTTAATAAGAAGAGTTGTATTTTTCGTCGTTATTTCATTAGATTATGAAAGAGTCAAGTCTGTTGATTATTTTAATTGAAGTTTATGAATCCTGCTAATACAATTTCTCGTTTTATTCGTCGAAAAACTTCAAAGGCTTCCTACCCCACCTTCCTCTACATCAGAGTAAATGTAAAAATGTGACTGCGGCCATTCTTTAAAAAATCAATATCTCATTAAATTCTTCGTAAGCACTAGATAACTTCAACGGTGTTGAAGTTTGGATCGTTGGAATGCGACGAAAATTCATTTTTCTTCTTGTATTTTCATTATCATCTAAAATATTTTCCTGCCAATTTGTGTTGTGGATTTTCAATAAAGATCCTGAAAAACGTTTGAGTAATTTTTCGAGCTCAAATCCGCCAAAGAATGCCTCGACAAATTTAAGGGGTTACCCCCACTTGCGATTTTGAAAAAATCGATTTTTTTTATTGCATTTTTTTGAAGTATAAGTATCTGAGAATATGTCCTGAAAATTTCAAGTCGATCCGAACAAAATTGACTGAGATATGAGCGTTGAAAGAGAAGAATCCGTGAATTGAAGAACTGAAATTGAAACTTTAAACGCGTTTTTCTCAAAATGGCATTTCTGGAGTCGGTGACCAAGATTATTCGAACACTAATGAACCGATCTTCTTGAAATTTTGCAGGCTTATTTAATACATAAAAATGTAGTCTTTAATCGTTCGATTTTTTTTTTTTCGAAAAAAATGGCCGTTTTATAGCCGAAAAACGGCCGTTTTTTTTCGTTAAAATCGAACAATTAACTTTGACTGTCCGCCATTGTGTGAAATATGAATATTTTTTAAAATCCTTCGATTAAAGACTAGTTTATACTTATATTTGACTAAATCCATCCGCATTTTTTTTTTCAGATGATCCACTTCGCCGCAATGTTGGTCA
This sequence comes from Ophion costatus, assembly GCA_951751655.1. Taxonomy (NCBI): domain Eukaryota; kingdom Metazoa; phylum Arthropoda; class Insecta; order Hymenoptera; family Ichneumonidae; genus Ophion; species Ophion costatus. Next base: position 42,686,410 of record OX632356.1, read on the forward strand.
CCGCAAACCGTGTATATAAAAACATTATTTCATTGACGGCCATTTGCCACTAAACAATGTAATATTTTTCAATAAAAAAATTACTGAAAGTTCTTCAAGATGTGTTCTTTAAGATGGTATATTGATCGATTAAAAAAGTTTTGTAGTTTTCTTTAAAAAAATTCATGAAAAAGGCCTTTTTTTGCGCTACAAGTGGGGATAACGCGTTAAAAAAAGTACTTTTCGTTGCGTTTCAACGATGCATACCCCAACACCATAGAATTTGATGCAAAAACGAAATGCCTTTGATTATTGTATTTCGGACGATTCGTTTCCGACCAGCAGTGGCCACCGCGAAGGACGTTTTCTTATCCTATGATCCGATGAATCTTCTGACGCGTTGATACGTTTGTTAATAAACGCTTATAGCTATTTTTTTTCGAAAATCGAACTTTTTTTATCGATAGTTTGCCATTTCCGTAATCTTTAAATTTTACGAAAGTTTTATTCAATTTTGTAAAAGTTTTATTAAATTTTGTAAAAGTTAAAAAAAATTATACAAAAGTTTTATTATTATACTAAAATATAATATTTTTATTATTTTATTTCTTGTTTGACATGACCTCATTATCCGGAGACGCCTACATCGATCGGGCATGCAGCAATAGCGGCACTTTGTATGAATAATATTAACTTCATTGCTTATCAATATGTTCCAATTTAAAAAAAAACTCGAATTTGGCAAGATTGTGTATTGATGGTTTCTAAAATCCAGACCTCGGCGTCCTAAATTTCTCATCAGTAAAAAATATTGAAATTCAACCAGCTTTTTTTTGGGTTCAAAGCTTATACAGACCCGTGGATTTTTAAACGAAATAAGGTAAATATTCGGAAGTGGGGCTCCTGCTAGAAGCAGGCTAATTTTTTGTTTGGGTTTGTTTGTGTTTGTTTGAGGCTGTTTGGGGTTGTGTAAGGCTGTTTGGGGTTGTTTGGACCCTTAAATAAAATGAGTCTGATTATAGCAGGAGCCCCACTACCGAACATTTACCCGAAATAACGTTCGTAATCACCCAAAAATCATCCACTTTCAAACACTGTTCCGACACTATAAAATACAAGTCACTCAAGGAAAAAGCGTAATAAAAGAATCTCTCTTTTTTTTTAATGTTCACAATTGCGCCTCCGGCTTCTCTCCCCCTCGAGACGAACTCTCCGTGGACGGAACCCAAGTCGGCCAGTGTGACGAAGATTTTCCGTGCTCGGTCGCGGCAACAAAAGTAAAGTTGAGCAATTCGTTCCACCGGGGCGATTCGCTCACCTACTTTTCGCCCTCGCAACGTCTCGCATCCCCCTCCCTCGCCCGAGCCATCTCCGTACCATAAAAAAATGAATAAAAAATAAAAGATAAAAAAAAACAATCTCGTCGCTTCGTCGATTGGACTTTGATACACGCGTTTTTCATACTCTACCAATTGGCCAAAAAAGATTGCCGTCGACCGATACTCCGAATTTCACTTTTCCTTTTCTTCCGCAATAATCAAGTGAAACTTGAAAATCACGTAAACCCAATGTTGTTTCCTTTACCGTTGAAAGCACGAATTTTCATTTCTGTTAAATAAACGTTAAATTTTCATTTCCGTTATACAAAAAGTTAAATAAAAATCATGAATCCGTAATAAAGAATTGCATCTTTTATTTCTTCTTTTTTTAAAGTGATATATTCACCAGTTTAAGGGGTCAGGCTACTGTGAACACGATGAGCACTCGTTCGTCGCTTGAGGCAACTCAAATTGGCGAGGAAGGTCCAATATATGGTGCAGAAATCGCAGATTAAAGATAAACTTGTGATTACGATACAACTGCTGGTAAAACTTTCAACGCGTTTTTCTCGAAACGGTGTACACGATTTCTGGACATCTAACGAACGGGTTGACTTGAAATTTAGTACACTTATTTAGTGTAACAGTAGTTCAGTCTTGACCGACGTTTTTATTCTTAACATTTTTGTCCCATTAGTTATTAACAATATCATTTTTCCTCGAAAAAAAATCATTTTTTGTTTCATAATTAAAATACGATAACATAAAAACAAAAAATAAATATTAATTATTTCGAGAAAAAAAAACTCGCGCGCGAATTCTCGACATCTAATGAACGGATCGACTTTAGTAGACTTTAGTAGACTTCAGTTCAGTACTTTAGTCTTGACCGACATTTTTCTTCTTCACGTTTTTTTTACGAGTTATTATCAATAATGACGTCGATTTTCTTCGTAGATCGAAGAAAATGAAATAAATTTTTTTCGTTTGATAATTGCATCAGGATAACAAAAAAAAAGCTCGATCAAGTCTTACAATTAGCCAATATTATAATACTATATGTATACGATACTAATGAACGGATTGCCTTGAAATTTAGTATACTTCAGTGCAATAGTAGTTCAATCTTGGCCGACATTTTTCTTCTTAACATTTTTTCATCAGTTATTACCAATAAAGATGTCGATTTTCCGCGCAAGAAAAATTAAATATTTTTTCGTTCGATAATTGAAACAAGATAGCGAAAAAGCTCAGTGAAGTTTTACAATTAGCCAATTATTATTAAATTCGAAAAAAAACTCGTACACGTTTTCTAGACATCTAATGAATGGATTGATCTGAAATTTAGTACACTTATTCAGTGTAATAGTAGTTCAGCCTTGACCAACATTTCTCTTCTCAACACTTTTTTCATTACTCATTACCAATGTAATTTTCCCTCGAAGAAAAATCCAAATTTTATTTTGTTCGTTAATCGAAACAAGATAACAACAAAAAAAGCTCGGTCAAGTCTCAGCCTATTGAGAAAACACTCGTTTTTTTTCTTCAGATTTTTCTTCCGAACCACGTATAACTACGTAAATTATAAATATGTTCTTATGAATTTCGGTAGTCAACATTGTTACTGTACATGCAAACAAATGTCCAAACAATTTTCCAATAATCCTGCTTGCTCCTTGAAAGTTAAGTTATTTTTTTAAGTTAAGTTATTTAAAGTTATTTTTTTCAAATTTAAGTTAAGTTAAATTTTTTTAAGTTAAGTTATTTAAAGTTATTTTTTTCAAATAACCTCAATTTTCGGGCCGTCCCAGTAGCCTAGTCCTTCAACGTAAAGTATTTTTTCCCAACGAATTAAAATTCATTCGATCGTAATGAGAATTTGCTGCGCCATAAAACCCACAGCCAACGACAATAACAATGATGATAATAATAATCGGAGGACAGTGCGAAGAATTGATGGATTAATGGAGCAAAACTCTCGCGTTCGGAATTAAGCGGAGGTTTGCAACTAAATTACACGTATGAATTGCGCGCCTCTCTCCTCGCGGGTTCTAGGTTGGACTATCCACGAGCGTGTATCGATATTGTGCCCGCACCTCTAGAATCACGGAGGGATAGAGAGAGAGAGAGTAATCGTCTGTGAGGAAAAAGTCATTTCCCCGTCATTCGTTCTTCGAGAGAGTACGTATACACCACGAATCGAGTTTACTACTTTCTCCGGCAACGAGTGTTTTACACCGCACGTGGAAACAACGAGAGCCACGAAATTGTCGATTCGGTACAATGGTCTCGGTCTCTTCGTTGAATCGATCACGGTTCAACGGTTGTACGACCAATTCAACCGCAGCTTCAACGCAACGAGTCGAGCATTTACTTTCTTCTTTGCTTTTTATGATGCTGAAGTTTGCATCGTTGGAACGCAACGAAAATTCATTTTTTTTTGTTGCTGTTTTCGCCTACAAATATCGGGCCAACGTTTTTCAGGATCCTTATTAAAAATCTACAATCCAAATTGGCAAGAAAATATTTTCGTCCATGATGGAAATAAAGAAATGAAAGAAAATATAATTTTCGTTGCGATCCGACAATGCAAACTTCAACACTGTTGCATTTACACCCCCCCCCCCTTCCCCCATTGTCAAATATTAATTTCATTATTTTTTGTATCGTATTTTACTTACCTCTTGCAAGTTCTCGCTGCCTCGTCGTCGTCCGCCGGTGCTCCAGCCCCAGAATCCTGAAGGAAAAGACACACCAATGTATCGGTACCCTAAATTTTACTTCGGCACTGTCATTGTGATCATTCATTAGTTATTATTATATCAATACGATCGTCTCTATTGCTATAACTGCAACAGTTATTGTTTACTTTTTTGCTATTGCTATGGCTAGCAAAGACATCGATTTATCGGTGCTATGACAACTGTGAGATTGCAGTTTGCATCATTGACATGCATGATGCTGACGTTTGCAACGTTGGAAGGCAACGAAATATTTTCTTACCGAATTTTCCAAATGTTCTTCGACAGGTTTGAGCTACAAAAATCTCGCGATCATTTTGTTTGAGCTCTTTAATTTAGCGATCCATAACCCAAATGTACAAAATGTGATTTTTTATGCTAATAAAGATATGGAAGTGGAAAAAAAATCGTTGCATTCCAACGATGGAAACTTCAAGCCCATTGATATGCAGTGAAAATGAATAGCTATGAATTTCTTTCGGCAAATTGTGCCGACAAAAATTCGTTTATTATTTTTTGATGCACTTATTCGGAGATGTATAATATAAATGTGGGAAAAAGGATTTCGCATAATTATGATGACAAGAAAATTGAAGGGTTAGGCAACTGTGGAAATTAAAAAAAAATCGCACGTCCCTTAAGACGAGGCAAACTGAAGAGAAAGATTCACAAATGCAGAAATCGAAGATTCACGATATTGACGTGAGCATTCTTGGAATGAAAATAACTTTTTTTTTCTAATTGCCAACTTTATTTGACAAATCAAAGCTACTGGAAACTTTTTTATGATTATTATCAGAGACCATGGGGTTGAAGTTTGCGTCGAAGGCACGCAACGAAAATTCTTTTCAATTCCTTATTTTTACCATTATTGAAAATCATTATTTGTATATGTAGGTTGTGGGTCCCTGACTGAGAAACCTAAAAAATGTGTGCGTTATTTTTATTATTTTAATTTAGCAAGGGAAATTTGGGAAATTTGGAAAATAAATATTTCGTTGAATTCCAACGATGCAAACTTCAACGTCACTCAGAGACCTACAACCTAAATCTATCAAAAATGATTTTGGATAGCAGTTAAAATGTAGAAATCGAAAATAAACGAGAAATTTTTCGTTGCATTGCAATGATACAATCTTCGGTAATACGCAGATTAAAGGTAAACTTTTTATTACAACGATAGAATTGAAACTTCAAACGTGAAACTTCGAACGCGTTTTTCTAGAAATTATAGTTTTCAAAATGGTGTACACGATTTTGCGACATCTAATGAACGGATAGACGTGAAATTTGGTAGGCTTATTCAATGCAACAGTAGTTCAGTCTTGACCGACGTTTTTCTTCTTGAATTGTTTTTTCATCCGTTAATAACGCAATGATGTCATTTGGCGTAAAGAAATCGAGAAAAAAACTTTAACCATTTTTTTTACGAAGACTGAAACACGATAACAAAAAACAGCTCGGTCAAGTCTTAGCCAATAGTATCTCCTTTGAGAAAAAATTTTTTTTGTTTGTTTCGGATCAACCGGGTGTCCAAAATCAGGTACACCGTTCCAAGGTCCTTCACATGTCTATAACTTCTTCAATCATAAAAATATTTTATAATGAAATTTGGTGCGCATCTCTGTTAATGTGCATACAAATAAAAGCCCAAACGATTTTTGACTCATCTGACTTAGTCCTTCAAAATTATGGCGTTGAAGTTTGTACCCGTGAAATGCAACGAAATTTTCTTTTTATTTTCAAAATTTTTTTTTCATTATTGTTATAATCCAGCTTTGTTTTTCATCGATTGAAATTGTAAATCTCCACTAAAGATAAAGGGCAAATCCATTGAGTGATTTTCGTACCCTCACTCAGCTAAAGAAAAATTTAAAGAAAAGTTACATTTCGTTGCATTTCAACAATGCAAACTTCAACATCATTGAAAATGAATTTTCTTCGAACAACCCTGTTTTTCGGATAGTCGCACTAGCGTAGCCCCCGAACCCTGCGTTGACCCACTTATATTTGGCCACGGTTTCGACTCACTGGGTCATTTTGACCCAGACAGTACTCCATCCACCTGCCATTAACAACCCTTCGGTCGGTTGCTACCGTGCAAAATCAGGGTTACACTTGAAACATTTCCTAATAAGTCTGCATAATTGCAACTCGGAAAGTATAAAATTGAAGTATTGTAAACAATTATTGAAAACTTTCAATTTTGGAAAAGTTAGAAGTTCACTTCAAATTCGTGAAACAACAATCGAGAAGAATGAGACATTTTTAAAGCAGCCTCGAATGGTGCTTTCCGAAAAAAAACCATCAGCGAAAGAAACTGAAGCATAAAAACTCGAAGTACCGAAGTTTATGTGCTTGAAGTCTGCAACGTTGGGGTGCAATGGAAAAGATTTTTTGTGACTTTTCCAAATTTGTTTCAGCACATTTTAGCTACCCAACTCGCTCAGCCATTTTTCCAGAAGCTTATTGGAAAATCTCCAATTGAAATATTCAAAAAATATTTTGTTTCGTATTGAAAATAAGAGGACGTTACGACATCTATGGCCCCTAATTCTGACCACGCAGCCTTCATATTTGACCCAAGACTTCTTTGAAGAGTGGTAAAAATCGAAACTCGACCTTTAAGGGGTCGAAACAAGAGTTTTGAAGTTTGGGTTTGTTTGGATGTTTTTTTACGCTCACACATGTATGGCATGCACAGTTAAGGGGTTACCCCCACTTGCGATTTAAAAAAAATCGATTTTTTTTATTGCATTTTTTTGAAGTATAGGTATCTGAGAATATGTCCTGAAAATTTCAAGTCGATCCGAACAAAATTGACTGAGATATGAGCGTTGAAAGAAAAGAATCCGTGAATTGAAGAACTGAAATTGAAACTTTAAACGCGTTTTTCTCAAAATGGCATTTCTGAAGTCGGTGACCAAGATTACTCGAACACTAATGAACCGATCTTCTTGAAATTTTTCAGGCTCATTTAATACATAAAAATGTAGTCTTTAATCGTTCGATTTTTTTTTCGAATAAAAATGGCCGTTTTACAGCTAAAAAACGGCCGTTTTTTTTCGTTAAAATCGAATCATTAACTTTGACTGACCGCCATTTTGTGAAAAATGAATATTTTTTAAAATCCTTCGATTAAAGACTAGTTTATACTTATATTTGACTAGATCCATCCGCATTTTTTTTTCAGATGATCCACTTCGCCGCAATGTTGGTCACCGCAAACCGTGTATATAAAAACATTATTTCATTGACGGCCATTTGCCACTAAACAATGTAATATTTTTCAATAAAAAAATTACTGAAAGTTCTTCAAGATGTGTTCTTTAAGATGGTATATTGATCGATTAAAAAAGTTTTGTAGTTTTCTTTAAAAAAATTCATGACAAGGCCTTTTTTTGCGCTACAAGTGGGGGTAACGCCTTAAGGAGTTTAACGTACTACTTGACTGTCTACACGCACTGAACAGCGAGGAAAACATGGTATAGTGTTATATATCAAATAAATTTGGTAATTTTCAAGTAATCCGTTTAAAAACTAGGTTTTTTGATACAAACCTTAAGACTCCCGTTTAACCCCCTTAAAGGTTACCCTTTGGAAATTGCTCAAATACATGTTTAATTATTTGTATTGGAGTGTATGTATACCAAGTTTCAAGCAAATCTGACCAAAAAATCTGACGTCTCACGTAAACATTAAAACCCCGTTTCAGCCCCTGGAGTGTCGAATTTTGATTTTCACGACTCTCGGAAAAAGTCTTATTTTTGATCGAATATAAAAACTGCGTGGTCAGAATTAGGAGCCACGGATACCGTAGTACTGCCGAAAATAAGGAAATAAAAATATGAATATAAATCGTCATTGCGTTCCAACGATGTAACGGAAATTTTTTTTGCTTTTCATTTTTATCACTCGACAAAATCTTTTTCCACAGATTCAAATTCTAAACTACCGATTGAGCGACTAAAAAATGATTGAAGGTTCTTCTCGGCAAATATTTGCCAAAAGTTCGAGCACTCCAAGCAGAATATTTCTCATCGCATACCAACATGACGTTGAAGTTTGTATCGTTGGAACGCAACGAAAATGAATTTTATTCAATTACTCAAATTCATTTTGGCCAATTTAGGCCGTGAAGATCGCTCCATCGTTTCTACGTATCCTTCCTAGACACTCGACACCTCAATTTGCAAAAAAGGCTGTGGAAAACGATAGAAATAAAGAAATAAAAAATAAAGAAATAAAAAATAAAGAAATAAAAAATAAAGAAGAAAAATATCGTTGCATTCGAACGATGAAAACTTGAGCGTCATAACGACGCAAGCTTCAACCTCACAAAGGTCCCTTACTTTTGGGCCGAGACGTCCGGCGCGCAGTTGGAGAGAATGAGAACGACGAACTTTTCGCGTGCGGGACAATCGTCTTCCAACGTTATCACGACCGTTGTTATTATTATATTTATCGGCGAACGGAGACGAGTGCCACGTGGATCTCACGATGCTGGACCATGGCGAGGGCGGACAGGGGGGGACGGGGGGCGGAAGTACGTAGAGAACGGCGCTCTTGTTACGAAAAAGTGTCATCTTGCGCGGAACACCAGACGATATCTTCCTAACATTTGTATATTGAGTCTTCCCAGTCTCTCTTCTCCTCGCAACTTTACCCTTTTCTTTTTTTTGTTTCAATATATTCTCCAATAGTTATCGACCCATTTCGTTGTTTCTTTTTCGTTTCGAATTAATTTGTCTTTTTCTTTGTTTTCACTGTTCGTTTCTATGTGGCCGCGGGATGGGCAAGCGCCTCGGTCGAGTTTCGCGAGCGTACTGACTATGAAAATAACGTTGGGACGGAGGTGGGGGAGAGCTTTAGCGCGAACGCGACGAGACGAGAAGCTTTTTAAGTTCGAGCGCCTCGAAATGAGTTTCTCCTATCCCCCCCCCCCCCCCCCCAAGCTTCTTTGCCACTGGCCACTCCTACCGCAGTTACTACGAAACTACGCGCACAGCCAGAATCGCTTTTTTCGCTCGCCTCTCGAGGCACGTCGTAGTCGTCGCAACCAACGAGGAGGCCACCCCGCCCGATACTTGCCGCGTCGATCAAACAGGAACTTGCAGATCGTCAACTCCACTTCTGCGCAATCGACCTTCTACAACGCGTACTTTACACTTATAGTTTTTTGCGGAAATTAAAATGATGGAGTTTTCATCGTTGGAATGCAACGAAGTATTTGTTTACTGAGTTTCTCAATTTTTCTTTCATAGGCTTGAACTACGAAAATGTCGCGATCATTTTTTGGGTCCTTTATTTATCTATCTAATTTAGTCTACGACGCAAATATACAAGATATGATTTTCGATACTGATCAAAACGAAGAAGTGAACGAAAATCGTTGCATTGGAACAATGTCAACTTCAGGGGTTACCCCCACTTGCGATTTTGAAAAAATCGATTTTTTTTATTGCATTTTTTTGACGTGTAAGTATCTGAGAATATGTCCTGAAAATTTCAAGTCGATCCGAACAAAATTGACTGAGACATGAGCGTTGAAAGAGAAGAATCCGTGAATTGAAGAACTGAAATTGAAACTTTAAACGCGCTTTTCTCAAAATGGCATTTCTGAAGTCGGTGACCAAGATTACTCGAACACTAATGAACCGATCTTCTTGAAATTTTGCAGGTTTATTTAATACATAAAAATTTAGTCTTTAATCGTTCGATTTTTTTTTTTCGAAAAAAAATGGCCGTTTTATAGCCAAAAAACGGCCGTTTTTTTTCGTTAAAGCCGAACCATTAACTTTGACTGTCCGCCATTTTGTGAGAAATGAATATTTTTTAAAATCCTTCGATTAAAGACTAGTTTATACTTGTTTTTGACTAAATCCATCCGCATTTTTTTTTCAGATGATCCACTTCGCCGCAATGTTGGTCACCGCAAACCGTGTATATAAAAACATTATTTCATTGACGGCCATTTGCCACTAAACAATGTAATATTTTTCAATAAAAAAATTACTGAAAGTTCTTCAAGATGTGTTCTTTAAGATGGTATATTGATCGATTAAAAATGTTTTGTAGTTTTCTTTAAAAAAAATCATGAAAAAGGCCTTTTTTGTGCTACAAGTGGGGGTAACGCCTTAAGTCATTTTCACAGCGAAAAAAATTTGTACAATTGAAGAGAATGGACTTTCGTTGCGTTCCAACGATGCAAACTTCCATTGTTGTGTGTTGAAAATCTTTGTCAGCTGTAAGAATCCCTAAACTGATGGCTAGCACCATCTATAGGGAAATTCCGGTTTCATACTTCTACACCTGGTAATTACTAGAATTTGCTAGAATGATTACTGTTATTCACCGTAACGGGATATCCCTCTCTGGAAGCCCGACTTGAAGTCAGAATGATGCATTTTCCTTCTAGTAACACATTGATCGGAATAAATTAATTTTTTCCCGGCATGATGTACACATGTTCGTGGTTACTATGTAATTTTTTTTCGGAAGAAAATCTTTCAGTGTTCGTTATGCTTCAGTTGGCGTTGCAGTTCTCCAGCGGCGAGGCCCGAATCGGCGGGATCTCTACCACGCTCAAATGTGAATTTAAACGAAAACAAACAAAAAATTCTTCAAATATATCCAACTGGCTATGGATTCACGAGCCACTTTTCGAAATTTTGAAAAATACGAAAAATTACAGCGTCTCCAAAGAAAACCTCATTTTTCTCTTGAAAAGCAGCATGATGAAGTCATTGTTATTGACAAATGGTTCATCCAATAAAAAAAAAATCCGATCGCGGACCGAAAATGACTACGTTTGAACGCTAACTGTGCAAATCGCGTTCACTCGACGGATCGCGATAAACCCGATGCACACTGTTCCACTAAAATAAGTGTAACTTCGTCAATTATGGGATTTCAGGGTCCGGTTGGTCTTAAAGTATTCTTGAGAATTCACACTCTAAAAACATACAAAAAAAAACGATTTTTTCAAGTATGCAGAGAGGGAAACCCCTTAACACATAAAAGGGATACCCCCTTAATACTTAATTAAATTCCCCTTAATTCTTAATTAAGTACCCACTTAATACTTAATTAAGTATTAAGAGGGTACCCCTTGTTTAGCTCGCTAAACAAGGGATTTGTTCATGATGATGAAGTTTACATCGCTGAAATGCAATGAAATATTTTTTTTCTGCATTTCCAAAATTCCCTTTGAATGATTCCCTTTGAATGATGAGGAATAAAAATCACGCGATCATTTTTTAGTCTCCTTGTTTAACGATCTACAACCGAAATCTATAAAATGTGATTTCCCATACTAATGGAAATAAAGAATTTTTAAAAAATCGTTGCATTCTAACGATGCAAACTTCAAGCCCATGCTTTGTTCGCTGATCTTCCCAGATTTAATAATAATAATAAGTATAATAATTATAATTATTGTTGTTGTTATTATTATTCTGGCATTTAGTTCACGAGTTTGCACTGGGAAATTATTATTATTATTACTATTATTATTATTATTGTTGTTGTTATGGTTGTTGTTGTTGTTGTTGTTGAAACTTTTATTGTACTTGTCATCATTTTCGATTTTTTTTTGGAATGCTTTTTCTGTTTATTAATATCAATATCAACATCGTTGGATGATGTTTATTGTCATTGATGTAATTTACTACAATAATTAGTCAAATTGACCTTAATTAAGAGGTTAGGCTGAAAAATGTGAAAAGCTGTGAAAAATCGTTCGTTGCTTGGGGCAACTCAAAGTGAAGAGGAAGGTTCAACATATAGTGCAGGTATCGCTGATTGAAGGTAAAGTTATAATTACGATACAACTGCGAGTAAAACTTTGAACGCGTTTTCCTCAAAACCATCATAATAAAAAATAAATATATACACTTATCTACAATAATAATTGTGTGGTTGTGTATCGACAAATCGAATGCAAATGTATAGAGCTTTGAAGTAAATTAGTTTTCAGTTTTTCGAAATTGTCCATCTTTGGCTCTGCCACAACTTTGCATGTAACGAAAAAATAATATAAATATATAAACATATTTATTTTCATACTTTTCAGTTTTTTTTTCAAGTCGGTTTCATTCTTCGTAATTCTTGGAAAAAGTAAACACTGGAAAAACTCCAGAGAATTTTAAATATTCCCTGAGTTTTCCCTGATTATTCGAGAAGGAAAGAAACTCCCCGTTTTCCATATGTACAACAGCCATGTTAAGTCCTCCTCTAGCGATTGGAATGCAATGAAATATTTTTTAACTGTCTTTTCCAAATCGTCTTCTACAGACAGCTATAAAAATCCCGTGATTCTTTGGAAACTTATTTTTTCAATAGTCCTGATTCAGCGATTTACAACCCAAATCTACGAAATATGATTTTGGATACTAATATAAATAAGGAAACGAAAAAAAAATCGTTGCATTCCAACGATGCAAACTTCAAGACCATCTACGGTCAGCTCGCACTTGAAATATGCAACGAACCAAAAAGTTCTTTGTTCTCGCGTGATATGTAGAATGTTTGCTTTCATCGGGACAAAAAGTGAACGAATCGTGTGCGCCTTGGCCCACGAGAAATGTTGATCTTGTACAAGTGCCAAGGAAGAGAAAAGTCCAAAATTATGGAATTGCGACGTTTCGGAAAGCGCATCATCATTGGCACCGTACAATCGCGAAAACGCAGCTAGGATGGTCCAATCGAGATTCGCAGATTCGTTAAAATTGGCAAGTATCTTCGCGGACTCGGAGGTGGCGAAAAAAAAAAGAGCAGTGGAGTCAAAACGCTGTTTCGCAAAATTACTATCCTCACGTCGGGACACGATTCTTGCTACGACGATACGTAACGTGCTCTATGACGAGGTGAATTTTTATATTCTCTCTTTTCCACTCTCCCGTGGGATTTTTTTCGTGCTTGCTCGGGACACGATATCGAATTGCGCAGGCGCGAGTTTGCACAATACCCTTGCAAAGGTATGCCTTATTGTGGAAGATACGCAATAATGATAAAAGTAATGATAACAATTGTTCGTGGGAAGAAAAGAAGAAAAAAAAGGCTTGCCACGCACTAGCTCGTCCGTACAAAGCGAGTGAATTTAGGACTCGAGACGCAGCTGTCTTTTACTTTTTTTTTCTTCATTTAAGGGGTCTTCTCACTAAAGAAAATAAAAAAAGGCTACTTGCATGATGTTTTGATAGGTTTATATTATAGATATTGATATAAAAGTTAATAAATACATTTAATAAATACACTTTTGAAATACACAAAAAAAAATTTTATGTTTTTATGTAACCCAAACAAACTTTAACGCGGTTTTCTCGAAACAGCGTTTTTCGACGGCTTGTTGATAAAATCTTCGCAACTACCTTACCGATCTTTATGAAATTTCAACCACATATTCTTGGAAACTATAGCTACAGCGCATATCAAGGATTTTTTAAATTTTGATATTTACTATTTTTTGTTGCCGAAAACGGTGGAAAAAACACGTTTTTTTTTTCGAAAAATGTTCGCCGTTTTGCTATTTTTGCATATATCAAAAATCGTATGATATGCGCTATAGCCATTGACATACTGAATCTAAAACCGTTTGATTTTTTGTTTCTGATCATCCATCTCCGAGATTTCATCAAAAGCGCAGACCTAGAAAACTTTTTAGGACATTTTTTCAACTACTATTTTCGTATATAAATAGTGACTTAAATAAATAAATAAATAAATTTAATGTATTTCGAAAGTGTTTTCGTTAAGTGTAGCAACTTTTATATCAATATCTATAATATAAACCTATTTAAAAAATTCATGAAAATAGCCTTCTTAGCGTCTAAAGTGAGAAGACCCCTTAATTCGTTTATGATTTTTTTTTAATCAAGTAATCGTGTCGTAATTTTTTAGTATACATTGCAATTTTAGCATGCAATTTCGAGAACGTATACGGAACCGTAAGGTTTTACGGTTTTAAAAATCACTTTTTAGGGCTCTTTTTTGGAGCCTTTTGAGGGCTCTTTGTAGATGTAAAAATATAGTATTTAATCAAAGGTTTCTTTTTCTGATGTAAACTTTCGATTTGATGAACGAAAAAAACCAATTTTTTCGCAAATATCAAGACCCTCACTTTAAATACGCACCATTTTTTTAATTTCATATTTCAGAAATTCCTTCGGTTAATCATAGGATAAACATACTAACGAAATCTGTTTGATTTCTTGATATTCGATAACCTGCTTCGGACAAGCATTGCTCACCGCAAAATACGTTTTCGAGAGGTGCTTCCCGGGCGTCGACTGTAAATCGTTGATTATAATTGATTATTTTTATACAAAAGATTACAGAGTGTTCTTCAGATGATACTTTTTCGAAACCCCAATTTTTGTGGAAATTGATCATCACGATTTTTTATTAAACAATCCTAAAAATAAGCTGTTTTCCATTGTTACAACCCGTTAAGCAATCATCACAGTGTGAAATTGTCAAAAAATCGATTATTTTTGTTTGCATTATCTGATAGTATAGACGGTTATAAACATGGACCTGGCATCGCCGATTGATCGTAAATAGACAATTTATATGAAAATTCCGCACTCGAAACTTGAAACTTGAAACTTAAGAAAAAGTACTTTAACCATTGAAAAAAAGTATTTTAACCATCGAAAAAAAATCACTAAAATCAGTTTTTTTCGACCCGCTAACACTGTGATGATTCCTCAACAAATGTATAATCTTTATACTCATTTTACTAGTCATTTCATTAGTCATTTTCTATAGCTTTTATTTAGTCATTATTATTTTCTTTTTGTTTTATCTTGTCGTATTATTATTATTATTATTGTTGTTGTTATTGTTGTTGACGTTATATTGTGTAATATTATTATATTCTCAGAGAGGAAACTGTTCCCGTGGAATTGTCCTCGTCCAGATTTCAAAGGAGGCGTGTTAAAATGTTTCAAAAGGTCAAAAAATGACATTTCGAAAAAACATCTCTGTGCGAGTCCGGATTTTTTTGTCACTTTCACGCTTCATTGGCGTGCACGCCAAAGAATTGTTATCACCAAGATTTTGCGGTTTGGACCGTTAGAATGCAACGAAAATTAATTCTTTTTAATAAATCATTCTTTGCTGGTCGAGTTAGGCTGTAAAAATAGCTCAAACATTTCTACATATTCTTATTAGAAATTTGCAACGTCAATTTGAAAAAAAAGATAACGGTAAAAATGAAGAAATGAGAAAAAAATGTTGCGTTTCGAGATGCAAACTTTAACGTCATGTATCATCGATATTATAATATTATTGTATTATTAGAATTATTATTATTCTCATTATGATGGTTTCCGTTGTTACAATTATCTGTCGATGTTTTTTTATGGTCTTGAAGTTTGCATCGTTCGGATAAGAATTCTTTTTTGTATTTTATTTTTCCTCATTTTTATTTTAAGGCATTTTTCTCCCATACTCCAATTCTCGATCTATAGAGATTCAGAATTGAATTAAAGTTTGCATGGCCTGCACCAAATGATGTTGAAGTTTGCACCATTGGAAGCCAACGATAATTCTTTTATATATTGTTATATCCGTATTTTTATTTTTTAAATGCTAGATCATTAAATAGAGATAGAATTTAATAGCATTTAAATACGGAAAAGAATCGTATATTAATAAAAACGAGGAAATAACAATATAAAAAAGAACTTTAGCTGTATTCCAACCATCAAACTCCAATGGTGTGGCAGTTTACATCGTTGGAATGCAACGAAAGTTTTTATCATACTGTTATTTCTTTATTTTTTGTTATTATTATACAAAATATTTTCCGGTAGATTTATATTGTTTAAAAAAAAAGGTTGAGAAGTTTTCGTGGGGAAAATCCGCCCCAAGAAAATTCAGGAATTCGGAATTATGATTTTTATTGCATTCCAACGATGCAAACGTCGACCTAATAACCATCGAGATAATATATTTTCTAAATATCGCAAACGCCTCACATCGTCTTATTAGAAAAATATTCTCCTTCTAATATTCCCGTCGTTCCGCAGCGGAGTGATTACAAAGACTGGAAAAACACAATTGTGTCGAACCATCCATACGAATCTCGCATTTCCGCTAGCCGGTGCCCACAATGGCATCAAGCAGACGATTCCCATGAAAACAGTCGAATCCCGAGCAAACAAACATCATGATTGAGCATAAAAAGAGAAAAATTGCGAGATTAAGAAGCAGCGCAGGCCCATCGAAACGCGTGCGTGAACGCATCCCCGCAAGGGGAACGTAACAACGATAACAATGATAACAATCAGTGAATGATCGCGAGGATCAATGTACGCGTCAGTCATTGGATTACACGTGCGGAAAGACGCGAAAACAATGGAGAAAACGCGCTTAGCGCGTAATAAACAAGATAATGACGTTAGGTGTGATCGTGAATTCCCCTCGAAATTGGAGAAATGAATTTCTTTGTCGCGGCCCGCGCGTTTTTTTCCTCTTTCATTGTTACACGAGACTCGAACGCGTGTCGCCTCGGCGAGGACGTCGCGATAAAAACAAAGAAACGTAACTCGCGACGTTTCAAACGAAATGCGTATCGAGATCGATTGTTTTTTTTTCTTCCTTTATCGGAACTCGAGAGACGCAAGGGCGGGAGCGAGAGAGAGAGAGCGAGAAATAGAACTCACCGAGCTCTGAGGCGAGCTTGAGACGCTTGGCGAACGCTGCACGGTGACGAGGGCCATCGTAAGGCTCTCCACTTTTGTAAAATCGAGGAGAGGGCCTCGAAGCTCCTTTCGGGGCCCTTTTTCCCCAACTACCACCAACACTACCACCACCACTGCTGCCGCCGCCGCCGCCGCCACCGGCCACGAGAGCAACGAAGAAACGAACGGGCGAAGAAAAAAAATGCACTACTCGCGGCTAACCCTCGACACCGGAACACCGGGTCGTACTGTTAACCCCCTCGCCGTCAGGAAAACGCGAAAAGTATCATATTTCACGCACGTCAAACGGCAACAAGCCAAAGGCGGCCATCTTCGAGCCTCCTAGTTCGTAAACTCTCCGCTTCATCGCATTCGGCAGCACCGCACGGTACTGGCGCGCGCGCGAGGGATAGAGAGAGAGAGAGCATGCGCACCAATATTTGTCATCGATACCGACCCCACGGCGCCATCTATCGAACCATCTACCTAAAACTGTCCACACCCCCCCCCCCGCCCCTCCGCACCTTGGCCGCCAAATTTCCGACTTTATTCTCCTGTGGTTATTATTCTAATTCGCTAGCGGAAATAACGCGAGACTTGGAATCACGCTATTTTCGGGGATATTTTTTCACACTACGCAACGCGCTCGGCTTTTATTAAATAATGTTTCGTAACGCTTCGCGGGGTTCGTGAGGAGACAGTTACCGAGCGAAACGCGTTTAATCGCGAATGACGCACAACAAAAACTGACAGCAAACATTTCGCAGCGCCCTTCCGTACGATAAACACCTTTCGTTGTATATTCACCTTTAAGGCGGCGCGAAACAGCCCTATAGGTGCGGGGGCGACGCTGAGATACGAGAGAACGTTTGTTAGAGGGAAAATATCGTTCCGCAAATCGACGCGATTAGAAGAGTCGCAATGTTTAATTAATTTATTTAAGGTTATGGGCCGGGTCCAAATGCTACCACGGAAGTGACGATTTTTTTTTATGGATATAAACCCTTTGCTGATTATCCTGCGCAGTTTGGGTACATTTTTAAGAGAAAAAGAATCGCTAACTCGACGTATTTCGTGGGCTAATCACACTACGCTTATCAAAATCTGGCGACAATTTTTCTGTCATTTTTTTACATCCTAAAAAATGCTACCATAGAACTGAAAAAAATAGGTACGGTTCGGCGAATTATCAAACTAACCCTTGGCACCGTTATAAAATTATTAATGTTCTAAGTCGCGAATTTGTGCAAAAATCATGCACCCGAAATATTAGGCTGTGCAAACATGGCAACGTCGAGACGGCACAAACGCTGTCTACCATATCCACATTCGGTAATTATGCCCGCGGGGCTCAAAACTTTTGGTGATGATTAACGAAGAATATTATTTGTTCTCATTCTTTGAATTAGTAATACTTAATATTATTTTCAGATCTATGTTCAGAAATTATAAGTTGCTAGAAATTTCTATGAAAAGACGAAATGAAGCGGATTTTTTTTAAACATAAAAGAAGTTCAGGATATCGGAAAATTATTTAACTTTTTCTTTTCCATCGGCTTATAAACAACTTCAGTACACACTCTTCCTTTCCAGCGAAAGAATTTTAAACTCGGATCGAATCCATTGTTGACAACTCCTCGCGCTGATTTTGTGGTTATGAACGGGCGCGCGAATGTCTCTAACTTCTCTACACTTTTACTATTCTAAACATTGGGTCTGTTCGTTTTAGCTACACTTTTCTACACTTCTTACACCTCCAGTGGACTTTCTATTACTGTATCTGGTCAAAGTGTAGAAAGTGTAGCTAGCGCGAACAAACCTATTATCATATGCCACCTTTTACGACGTTGCCACTTCATCTTGCGTTGATTAAGCCTAAGATTAAGCGCGTTGATTTTCCACACTATTTCATGCGAAAAACTACCATTTAACGAGGAGCGTAGGCATTTCCTTATGTTAAAAAGTATTTTTTTTCAGTTGTAAGATTCATAGAAACGGTGTAAACGATCGATTTAAAATTTAGAGGGTGTATTCGGTATCTGAGGAAGAATTTACTGTATACATTTGAATCAAATGGTAACATTTCGTCAATTGTTCCGATAGGTTACCAACCCATAACCCAATGGTAACAATGAAAAAATCGCAGATCGTGCAATCGGTACAATCTCTCGCCGTCGTATAATGGCGATTCCACGTGATGTATTGTTTCTTTGCGCTTTTTCACGCCATTTTCGTTTTTCTTTTCGTCTTCTGTTTCATTTTTATTTGCACATATAGATTCAATGTTTGCTTTTATTTGTATTGATTTGGAAAAAATTCTCCTCCCCGATCATTGGCATAGGTAGGAGAGAAATGTCAATAATTAGTGAGATGCCAGAATAAGGTTACCCTATGAAATATTCCTAACAATTTGATTCGCGGAAAACGTGATCGCGCAGGTGGTTCGTTAAATTATTTCAAAATTTACGGTGACACTTCCGATTTTTGTACAAACTTTGACAACCAAGAGCAACTGACAAATTATTCTTGGACTAATTGGTAAGTTTGCTCAAAATCAAAGTAACCTATAATAATAAGTGACAAATTAGTCGAACAAACTTCCACTGATTGGTAAATTTCTTGAAACATGAGCTCGAACAAACGCGAGAGCGCTAGCGCCGCCGACGACGAATCTAAGAACGAAAAAGCTGAAGATAAAAATACGCGATCGGGGCCCGTCGAGATGGTAACTACGGTCATGCTCGTAATCCTGACGTAAGCCTATGAATGTCGCGTGTATACGTCTCTGTTCTCTGTGTATCATTTTTATTTTGGGCATTCGACCGCCGAGGTGCGTCTCGTCAGTGTCTCTCACGACTTCGCGACGTTTATCAACTGTTACGCTTTTCCTTGTCTTTTCTTTCCAATTTCCTCGACCCTAAAGGTAAGAACTGTACGCCCAAACGTGGCTTTTTACCGATACTCCTAGAAAGCTTACGTCTTCCGGCATAAATTCAGCGCAACGTTATTCGCAATGATCGAGCGTACCTTCTCGGATCATCTTACGAAGAACGGGAAGGCAACTCGGGTCGTCAGAACCGGCGACACCAAATTATCGAAGTTTTGGAAAAACTTTCGAATCAACGAGTGGACCTTCAGTTTGTTTTTGTTCGCACTCTCGCTCTGCATCGTTGCCGGAAAGCTCTACGTCAGTTACGGTAAGTGTCGAAATGATAAAATGGAAAAAGAGAAAATGAAGTTCTTTTTCCTCGAAAATTTGGCATTGAACATTCCTTGTCATCGTCCGAACGCGCTCGTTCAGGATATTCTTGGATTTCGCTTTGCTTTTTTTTTCTTGGTTTTTTTGTTGTTTCATTGCGCTTTTTGCGGCTTTTTTGTTTTGTTTTTTTGGTCATCATGTTTTAGTCGCATATATTCAATGTTTTGCTTTTATTTGTGTTTATTTTTTATTGTTTATTATTTTGTTTTTTTTTTCTCCTACATGCTGTGGACGAATTTTCAAGTTATACTCATAGGCTGGTTTTGAAAGCCGGCTCAGGGTCACGACCCTGGCTCACATAAGAAGTATGTGTCATCTCCAGATTGAGGAACATTTGTAATCACAGATGTCTAGGACGAGTATCCAAAAAGATCCATACGGAATAATCATCATGGTCGTTTACGGACCAGGTTCCATAAATATGTATTTTTCAAGCCTTGATTTATTTCTTTATCTGATTGATTTTACGCTTGCTTTTAATCTGATAAAGAGGATAGGCATTCGTAGATTTTACCGCTGCGGGACATCTGAAGCAGGTCGGAATTTTTTTTGAGAGAACGGACAAAACATTTCCTGACATTTTTGCCGATTTGGCACATCGAGGGGATATTGAACTTTGGGGCACTTAAAGTATTGAGTTATGGCGAGCATTCCTTTTGCGGACGTCGAGGGATAGCATCGCGTTCTATAAACGGCACAAAGGCCAATAAAGGTTCAACCGGAAAGGTACGACAAGCTGCGCTATGTCAGCTGTGATGTCGAAGTTATTCTCATTGGAATGCAAAGAAATATTTTTTGCGAAGTTCCCATATTTCCTTCGACATATTCGAGCTATGAACAAAAACACGATTTTTTTTTGGGCTTCTCATTCAGCAATGTACAACCCAAGTCTACTATACAGCAACGTTGGAGTGTACAGCACAGTCCAACGTTGCAAACTTCAAATCCTAGACAATTCAGCTCAGTTTCTCATGGA
Organism: Ophion costatus; assembly: GCA_951751655.1. Classification (NCBI taxonomy): domain Eukaryota; kingdom Metazoa; phylum Arthropoda; class Insecta; order Hymenoptera; family Ichneumonidae; genus Ophion; species Ophion costatus. The sequence goes on from OX632356.1 coordinate 42,707,373, forward strand.
AAATCGTACATTGAGCCGGAACCCCATTGTCTGAATTCACGATGAGAAACTAAGCCATATTGTCTATGTTCTAATATCTTTCGTTCCAGCACACAAAGTAGCTAAACTTACAGACACAAACGAAGGTTGAACTTTCATTGAACGCATCTATGGCTAAGAAATAATTATCCATGAACATTCATCGGCAAATGGAATTTATCTTGTAATTTATTCGGAATAGGAAGTCCACACGCTCCATGTCCAAAAGACACATCAATTTAGATGGATTTTTAATGCTCCGATGCTTGTTCCCCTACGGCTTTGCTGTTGTTTCCCTCCAGGCTCGGCTGTACGATTGTCCTCTATCGTGGCTAAAAATGTCCATCCGTCGCGAGCATTTTCCAGTGTTTCCGACGGTTTCGGGCTACCTAATGCTCAAGAATCGTCGAGCCTCGACAGAGAGAATCTGAAGATCGTCGGCCAAAGGCTGATGAACGTCAGTCGTGAATACGGCGACGCGATGACCGACGCCGTGGTCGGCATCACTCACAAGTATGTCTGGTTGTTGCGAGCGGCGGCCAGCGGCGCAGCCGTGATGGCATTCACCTGGTTCATCATTTACAAGGACAGCAGTATTCCCGGTGTGAACCCACCGTCGCCTTTCAGTCCCAGAAAGAGAAGGTAAGCCTGTGCCGAGGAGGGGCAACCTAGCTGTCTTGTTGGTCGTCGTCATCATTGTTGGGACTTTGTAGTTGGCTGGTAGACGCTAACGCTGTACTTGACTCTTACCAAACGCATCGAAAGACACACGTGAGAGACTCGGTTTTTTTCTCAGGCTTACAGGAGGCCACGTGAATAATTCAAATATTCCCTTCACGTGGAATCTTTTCTCGCTGAAAAGAATGTTTGATTTCTGATGAAATGTTGACTCTTGGATCAACGTGCAAAGGAAATATATGACTTGCAAAGAATAAGAAGATAGACTGTGATGATGAGATCTATTCATGCTGGTGGAGTTTGCATGGTTGGAACACAACGAAGATTTTTTTTTTTTACAATTCCAATGCATATGCTTCCCAGATGTGGGAAACAAAGGGGAGATGACGATATCTGCGGGCCCTGATTCTGACCACACAGCCTTCATATTTGATCCAAAATAGAACTTTTCAAGAATGGTAAAAATCGAAATTCGACCCTTAAGGGGCGAAACAGGGGTTTTAAAGTTTGGGTTTGTTTGAATGTTTTTTGTTATGCTCCCATGTGTGGCATGCACAGTTAAGGAGCTAAAAGTACTACGTGACTTTCTACACGCACTGAACAGCGAGGAAAACATGGTATAGTGTTATATATAAAATAAATTTGGTAAGTTTCAAGTAAATTCGGCCAAAAAATAGTTTTTTTCATACAACCCCATAACACTCCCGTTTGACCCCCTTAGAGGTTACATTTTGGAAATTGCTGATGTGCATGTTTAATTATTTATGTTGGAGTGTATTATACCAAGTTTCGAGCAAATCGGACCAAAAAATATATTGCCTCATATAGACTTTAAAACCACCGTTTCACCTCCTTAAGGGTGGAATTTCGATTTCTACTACTCTTGGAAAAATGTCTTATTTTGGGTCAAATATGAAGACTGTGTGGTCACAATTAGGGGGCATATTTTCTGGATCCTTAGAAAAATATACAATATAAATTGGCGGGAAAATATTTTCGATAATAATAAAAATGAAACAAGAAAGAACTTTCCTTGCATTTCAACGACGCAAACTTCAATGCCGTAAAAATTGAGTGAAAAGGTTTTCCATCTTAGATATTTTGGCGTAGAGTTGAATGTTTTCATAGACGAACATTTTTTCTCAAACAAACGTAGACACCAACCTTAAATTCGGATTTGCGGTACGTTCGAAAGTAGCCTTTTTGAGATAAAAATATTAACGTCTTGATAATTCGACTCAGCCTCTCATGCAGAATCACGCATTGAGCCAGAATTTTATAGCCCGACAGCGACATGCACAACTCGTAAATAGATATTAAGGAGGTTGGAGCGTCAGCCACAATCCGAGATTGAAAAAAAATATATATAAATATATGTTGTTTAGACTGTATTGAGTTTTGACAATTAAATTTTTTTTTCACCATAAAACACCAGAGATAAAAAATAGTTCAATGTGTCTCATTTTACGTGCGGTAGATGGCCAAGACTTTGGGCTTCATATTACTTTTGGAAAAAGTTCATCTGCTTTTGGTTTCTGGCGTGCCATTTCTACCAATGATATGAATCGACAATAACTAAGCAACTTCTGAAAATAATTGACACGATATGCGTAGTACATTTTTTTTCACCGCAGACTATCGAAGTCAGATGTTTGAATTGATTTGTATGAAAATTCTGCATGAGATCTTTTTTCATGAAGTTTCCTCAACATTTAAGGTTAAAAAGTAGACTTTTCTAGATAAAACAAATGACCAAGAGTATTTTTTTTTTAACCGGGTAAAAAAAGGTCATGTTTTGTAGAAATGGCATGCGGAAAACCAAAAGCAGATGATTTTTGTTTCGAAAACCGTGGGACTTTGACTAAACTTAAATTCCAGCATACAGTGGGACACGATCGGACCTATCGACAGTTGCAGGATTATCCATTCATAACAGACTACGGATCTTGGCTGGCGAATGAACGACGTTGCTGCTAATGTCAATGTCCGCGAAGTTGCCGTATTATGGCAACACTTAATATTAATTAATCGCAATAATAAATAATCTCGTGACATAAATATAATAGGTATAAAATTTTCATTGACGCAGTTCTTTCATAGTAACCATCGTTAATGTTATACTTTAACAAATTGGAAATAATCCAAACGTTGTTCATATTCACTTTATAAAAATACAAAAATGCTTGATTTTGCTCTTTAATTATATATTTTGTGAATAATTGGCCTCTACAGAATGAATCTATACCTCGTAATGCTTTTTTTAAGGTTCAGCGAAACAAAATTTATAAACCATCATTTGACTCAACTGGACTCCAACTTCCTTAATTGCGGCTGAATCGATGATTTTCCAGTTCTTAAACTGTAGTTTGAATTAAACTGACCTTCAATTTCGTACTTTTCGTTTTTGAACACGATTTATTGAAGCTTATTGAAGCTCCCACGATGAATTTACATTGGACGCATCTTCGTCTAAAAAAACAGTAGTGTCCTTCAGCGAAGGTCGGTGGAACACTCCCGCCCCCTTAAGACCGAAAAAAACGTGTGCGAAACTCACAATTGCTTTTTACTCTTCTAATCTCGGTATACTTTTACATTTTCTTTCTCTCTCTTTTTAGTTTCTCTTTCGCAGGATGTGGACGAAGGATTAGTGAGTTCCTAATTGGCATGGGCTTTTGTATACTTTTCGCTGGCCTAATTGGCATGGGCTTTCGTTACTTGTCGCCGATTGTCTTTCCGCAATTCGGTGGTCCCGAATATTGCATGTACGCCACAAAATGTTCGCTGTTGCATGTCGACGATTGATATTTTTTTTCCCTTCTCCAAGCTATTCGATGGAGATAAACGAATATCCGCAAAATTCGTTTTAACGAGTGTCTATATATTTTTTTTTTTCAGATACGCGGAAAACTCGAGACTACAAATAAACTATCTGGTCGGAATGATGAACGGCGTCCTGATATTCATCTACATGTGCCTCTAGCCGCGCAAAAAGCCTTACGGATAATCGACCGTAATTGCGGCTATTGCGCTACGACTTCGAGAATTTCTATAATCCCGTAATTTATTATTATTTATTCGGATGTCCGAGCGTTTCAGAGGAACGTTAAAACCGTCAATGTATTCGGTAGAATCTGATCGTACATTGGGAGTAAGATTATTGCCGTTTTTTTTTTTCATGTGGAAGAGTGACTTATCGGAAGCCTATAATTCGAGTTCCAAGTTACTCGACAGCGCGACCGTTCGAACGAGAAATCATTGATCGAAAAGAAAGAGGATTCATTGGACGAGCTTTTTGGAAAAACGAACAGATCTTTTTTCCTCCCAATTCTAATCACTCGAAAAGACAAAAAGCATTCATAATATGATGGGCGTTGGCGAATTTCTACGAAATTGTTTGGGTTATTTGTTTGGATTGTCGACCCCCACACAAACCCAAACAAGCTCGCCGTCTCTCTGCACAGTATGAATAATTATAATGCTTTCGAGTTATTGCAATGGGAAGTAAAAAAAATGTCGGCTATTTTTCAGAAAAGCGCGTCTGCTCAGTATTTGAAAAAAATTAAATTCACGAAGACAATTCGAAAGCGAAACGTACAATTTTCGTTCTCGACGTTATTCACCGTAATGATCTTCCGATAAAAACGCTTATTCAATGATTTTTCTCGTATGCTGAGCATCCATCACGCGATAAGGTTGCCGGATCAATGGTACTTCTTGATCTTTGCGTTTTTTCTTCTTTTTTCTTTTTCAAAGAGCAATTACGGCTTGACAGTAACAAAAGTACAAATATTTTTTATATACTTCGATAGTAAACTTGGATGCAATAAGTGTATGTAAGATGTGCATACAAACCTGCTACATATATATTTATTCAAGACTGATCAATCGTCAGGCAGATCGAAATTACGTCGTGGTCCTTATTCCTTGAGGTAACGATGATTTTGCGGTGCTGTAGAGGGATTACTTGTTTTGTCGCGCTACCTGATTTTCGTCTTGTTTTTGTCACATTATTTGGATAAAAAAGCATCTGTCTCCGTCGAGATCCTTCCTAGCTTTTTGCTTCGTACTTGTGTATTTTTTTTTCTTTCGTTCTGCGATCACTGGACCTCGCTCCTAATTTTTTTTCTCGTCGCCAACGAGCTGGTCTTTGTACAGCGATTTTTATCGTAATTTGTCATGTCGGCGATACGATATATATATATATATATATACACACACACCAGTGCTAAAGAGGTTGTGATTAACAAAATAAAGGAGTATTGTTACTGGATAATGTCGTACGATACGTCGAACCGAAAGCTCAGAATCCACATAGGAGTATCCTCCTCTCGTCCTCCCAGATTTTAACGGGTTACACGTAGCTCGTGGCCAGAAAAAGAGGCATTTTTGTGATTTTTTCTATTTGAGGAAACGTTTGTCGCTTTTCAAATTTTTCCGTTTACTTTTGAGAGTATGGTTTTAAGTAGTAGTCGTCTTTATTTCCACTGTATACCCTTAAAGGGGTAACACCACCGTAGAATTTTCAAAAAATTAATTTTTCTCTCGATTGGCCTAAGAGATGCTTTGAACCATCTAGAACAAGGGGAAAAAATTTGGTACCTGTGGAAAACAAGGTTTTTCGCGGAACACAATTTTTCAAAACGCAGCATAACTCCAACAACTTTCATTCCATTCACTCCAAATGTTGAGCACATCTTCAAAATAACATTCCGAAGAGAAATACGTACGGTACTTTCCAGGAGTTAATTATAACATTATTTATTAACAAATGATTGTCCATTTTTTCTGTCGAAAATTGACTTTTTACTATAAATGCTTGCCAATTGGATAAAAATTAATATTTTCGAAATCTAATTTAAGAGATCGGCTAGGTAGAGTTTTCGGCGACGCGCCATAGTTTTCGAGGTATCGATTTTTGAAAGTTATTTTTTTTACCGCACTTCTACTATATCTATATGCTGACGGGCTCAGCTCTGGCTACACCTAGATGTTATTGCGTTCTCCGCTTGTGCTAATGGTGGGGTCCGTGGAACAGTGGTATGGGCGCAGGGCACCTCGGATGTGCGGGTGGAATGGTGCGGTGCGTGGAACACTAGTGTGGGCGCGGGTCACTTCGGATGTGCTCGCGGAATGGTGAGGTGCGTGAAACTAGTGTGGGCGCGGGTCACCTCGGATGTGCTCGCGGAATGGTGGGGCCCAAACTCCACGGAGATGCACACAAAGTGGGGAGTGCGAAAAGATATATGGATATAGTCGGAGCTGAGCCGGTCATCTATAGCTATAGTAGGAGCGCGGTAAAACGATAACTTTTAAAAACCGATATCTCGAAAACTATTGCGCGACGCCAAAAGTCCATTTAGGGGATCTCGAAATATTAGAAGGAAGGTGTATACAGATTTCAGATCGAAATTCGGTTTCCGCTTTTTGGAAGTTTAGCCGTAATCTGAAAGAAATGAAAAACTTTAATAATTTACCAATATTATTTTTAAATTATTTCACGTTTGAATAAAATAGCACTGTATTTTGTATTTTCCTCGAAATATTTCAAAACGTATAATTTCTGAATGTAGATCTCAAAATGATCGTAATTATTACTGATTAAGACAATAAGAACAAATAATATTCGTCATTATTATCCTGATCAAGTAGTTTGAGGTCCCCGGGTATTATTACCAAATGCGGATAAGGTAGGTCGCATTTGTGCCGTTTACGATGTTGCCATGTTTGCTCAGCCTAATATTTCGCGTGCTTGTTTTCGCACGAATACGCGATTTAAAACATTAATAATTTTACGACTGTGTCGTGAATCCTCATTTGCACGGTGCCAAGAGTTAGTCTGATAATTAGTCGAACTGTACCTATTTTTTTTCAGTTCCTTGTAGCATTTTTTACCCGATGTAACAAATTTACCTATGAACTACCGGGAGATTTCGATAAGCGTAATTAGCCCACGAATTACGTCGAGTTTCCGATTATTTTCGCTTAAAAATCGTATTGTGGATCGTATCCAAACTGCACAAGACGATCAGCAAAATGTTGATATACTTCAATAAAAATTGTAACTCGTTGGTAGCATTTCGACCTGGCCCGATAACAACCGTAACAAAAGGAGAGTTCAATATTTTGACGATTATCGGAACAATTTTGTCTCAATAATCGAAATTCGAACGATTATTTTTCCACGGAATAACAAAATTAATCGGGATCCAAAGAATTTGGCTCAATTGTCGTACCGACTTCGCAATATTGGGAAACTAAAAGCGTGCCCATTTCCGTGTACAACGTTTACCAGATGACGCAATTCGCCGTATCAACTGCGGCTCCCCTCCCCTCCTGCCGCGATTCTCGCTGTCAGTATTTTTTTCTCGCGGAATAAATATCGGATTTCCTATCGCTGTGATCGTGTTTCTTTTCTCGATCCGCTATCCGGTAGTGTTTTTCTTCCGTTACGTAAACGTTTTTATCGAATTTTAACAATCAGAGCGTCGGAAACAATCGCTAAACTCGAAGAATCGCCCGCGATGGATAATCGACTGTTTAAAATATACAACCAAACGGATTTCGACAGAATTACGAAAGGCATCAAAGTTGCGCAATGTATGCAATTGAAATCTTCGTCGGGTAAGTGACCCCTGATTGGTGTACACAATTGACAGCAATCGTTTGAGAAGTCACAATTACTTCAATTCCACTCCACGGAGCTTATTTCGCGCAATTCGTCAATTCGACATGTTGAGGTTATGGATGCGCGTTGAAAAATTGATGATTAGTGCCAGATGCGGATGCTGTGCTGAGTCAACTCGAGGAATTGGTCGTGTCCGATTCCCTTTGTTGTTCCTTCTGCAATACGATATTCGAGAACAAGTCCCAGCAGAGACTTCACTATAAATTGGATTGGCATCGTTACAACCTGAAGCGACGTCTCCTCGGCCTCAAATTTGTCACCGAAGATGGTTTTGGGCTCCTCGCGGATGATGGTAATTACGTCACTTGTGTATTGACAGGTCGCAACGGTATGGGACGAACCTTGATCCTTGGATATTCGACGGATCAAGATCGTCATGATCCTGACGCTGACATTTTTTTTAACTTCCCCTCTGTCGCCCTTGTTCAATCGCTGTATCAATGGAACAAATCTTTTGCAGATGACATGTCGAGCCTGTCGGGCAGCGAAATGGAATCGGAAAACGAGGAGGAGACGGGAAATTCGGAAAATGGCGGTTCCCCCAATGCAACTGCCAGGGGAAACGAGTCGGGCGGAAAAAGAGCAACGCCAGGCAGAAGTAAAAAGCCTGAAAAGAAGAACAAGCAGAGCGGCTCGGTATCGGACAGTTCGGACACAGAAATGGACGAGGGAGCTTTCCAGAAGAAGAAAGTGGCGTCGTTGCTCGCCGTGGCAAGTCGTCATTCGAAGGTGTTCTTTGAGAATGACAACGGCGATATATTCAGCATTTACAGATGTTTGTTGCATCACAAGAAGGTACAATTCTGCCAAGCGCTGAAGGGAGGGTAGGGGGTGGTAGGAGCCTCGTCAGGGAAAACGACAATTCTCAGGTCGATGAAATTTTAGGAAATACCCGAAATTGACAATGAAATGATAGCTCAAGCAATGGCGAGCGGAACCAAGACAACCTGGACAGTCATCATGTTGGGTGGCGGACACTTCGCAGCTGCCGTCTTCCAAGGTTTGCGCGACAGAAAAACATTTACACTTTCGACCAACACTGGCGGTGTACTGCCAATTTATATCTTTACCGCGCATCTGGGTACTCGTTACTTAGGCGACGTTCAAATTTCTTCACTCTTATGCACATGCATGAAGTAAAAAAACAATGGGTGGCAAGTATCAGTAGGCTCGGGAATGTTCAATGTAAACAGTATTTAAATTTTTCAGTTTTTTTCGCACTTGTGATGCATAAAAACAACAATTATGATGCATAAAGATGAACGACTTGTATCGACTGTACAGATCCTTCTTAAACGTTGGGAACGTTTTGAACGCTCCAGCGCTATTAAGTAAATCGGAATAACGATATGATTTACACAGAAGGGATCTTGGCAACAATTTCTTTTGATCAGTGAATGAAAAAGACAGGTTACGGTATATATTTTTATTATATTGAATATTAACGAGTAAAGTGAATTAATTAAAATTATCGCAAATTTATATATAATATTACTTTCAAGTTATTCGCGGAGTACCATCGCAGAATAATTTGTGATGATAATAAAAAAATGTTACGTTATTTATGGTCTTTACGTGAAATATGTTGATTGCTCATCGGCACAAGCCCACTTGTACTCGCCACGCGTTATTTTTTACGTGCTTCAATTATATTTCAGGGGTGAGAACGAAAAAATACAGATAGGGTCTAAATAACGACAGCCCTACTACGCGTCCCCATGACATGCTATGGAAGTTCCATAGCCTATTTTTTGTTGTTGCAAATTTAGGCTTTCGAAATCGCTCGACCTTTTTTAAGGATCTTTATCATACATCTTCAGACTATATGTGTAAAAAAAAATTTGGTTACAATGAAAATACGGCAGTAAAAAATAAAAAATGAATTTTCGTTGCATTCGCACGATGCAAACTTCAACATTGTCCCATACCAAGCTACCACGTGGAACTTCCTTTTTATTTCCTTCTTTTTCATTCGCAGACGGAGAAACGCTGGTGCACAAAACGTTTCATTCGTACACGGTTCGCGCGAAGCAAGGCTCGGCGCAGAGTTCGCGCGACCAGAGGACCATGGGAGGCCATCCCAAGAGCGCCGGAGCGAGTCTGCGTCGTTACAACGAAGCTGTCCTCGTCCAGGTAAATATTTACACAGACGCTCGTCCATTCTTACTTTCAACTCGAGTCCCGAATAAGTACATGCCATTGATATTTTTCTTGAACGCGTGGGCGCGTGCGAAAACGATTTTGTTACTTCGTTTTTTCAAGTTTCTCAAGTGCCCGGATAAATATTTTCTCAATCGCTGTTGGGTGCTTATTTTTTCAGCATATTCAAGAAATCTCGGAGTCGTGGAGTACCCACATAGCCAATTCGTCGTTGATACTATATCGCGCCGCTGGACCGTACAACCGTACGGTTCTTTTTGGCGGTAAAAATCCTCCATTGGACAAAAACGACTCGAGATTGAGACCACTGCCATTCCCAACGAGACGCGCCACGCTCAGTGAAGTCAAGCGTGTTTACGACGTTCTTAGCACTATTGAAATTTACGGTAAACGCGAAAGAGAAATTCAAATGCGGAATTTGCAGGATTCTTTCTCGTTTTTTTTTTTATTTCGCGAGGAAAACCGTCTCTATCGGCAAATTCATATTTCATTCACATAGCTGCGTGAGGAAGATCACTTAAGGCCGTCGTCTAGTGCGGAGATAGAGAACGCAGGCATTTTTTTAAACACTATTATTTTACGATGACATGAGAATGGACAATATTTTTAATATAGCCCAACATCCTATTGGCCCAATAATCTCGATGTTTTCACCGCATTTTTATTGCTTGTCCCACGCTCAAAAGTCGATTTGCCGTCTCGACAGGTTCAGCATGCGATTTCACCGATTGTTTTCCGATCTCGCCGCGACAGCCAATTCGAAGGAAAATCCCGAAGGTCGATCTTCTCGACGAGATACCGGAGAACGAGAAGGGACCGAAATATTGCGACGACCCGGCAATCATAGAGGCGAGCAATTCGTCTCACGAGTCGGGCAAAAGTTCGAGCGGAAATTCCGTTCCATTGGTGACCGGTGATCGTCAACATCGGAGTCCTCGTGCTCATATAGATAGAGCCAAGCCACGAAAAAGTCCTCGCCGTCCATTGCCCGGTACGATTATTCGTCGTCGAATAATTCAGTTTACCATACGTTCTGCTTTGACATTTTTGTTTTCTTTCTCTCCCCCGCCCCCTTTTTTGTATAGATATAGTGGCTAGATTAGCGCAGTCCTCGTCCGAATCGGAACTCGATCGCACCGGCAATTTAACGATCGACTTTCCGATCTTCGCTGAGGACTGCGAGATCGCCTTCAACGATCATTTGTTGGCATTCCAAAATACCGCACCGCGGCACGTCAAGAATCGAAACATCAAGCGCCAGAAGAGAAAGTCCAAAAATCAACGAGTTGAGGGTGAGCGCGCGATGAACAACAGGAGAGAGCCATTTGGCGCTTTTTACCTCGAGCATATCTCGTATGTAAACGTAGCGAAATTTGAAGGCGGCTAGGAATTTCGCAGTACGATAACGATCAACCTCACGAGTGATCATTGGGAAATTTATTCGGAACAATAAGCCGGGTCGACATTAGTTTCGTTTTTTTGATCGTGCATACTTCTTTTCTATTACACTCCGGTTTTTCAAGAAAGAAACATTTGTTCTCCTCTGAAAAGTTTGTTTTTGTGATGTGGAGAATATTATGAAAATTAATAAACAAAAACAAATGGAGATAACGAATCATGATTAATAGGAAATATAAATTAATAAAATATAAATTATATAAAAAAAAATAAAATATAACTCGTATAGCATTTCTGACGACCTCTGAAATAATCCCGAAAAGTTCATAACGAATTGCTTTGGAAAGATAAGTAAACATGTAGACATCTTTTCTTATTTTTTTCATCCAACGTGAAGTTGATTTTTCCATACGTATGATTTATCGTTTATTGTCAAAATCAAACATTAGAGATCAAACTATTTTATCACATTTTCAAAAATTTATGCTTTTTTCAGGATCGAAAAAAGTTTCATAACGAATTGTTTTGGAAAGAGAAGTAAATATGTAGACAACTTTTCTTAATTTTTTTCATACAACATGAAGTTGTTTTTTTGTACATATGATTTTTCGTTCGTTGTTAAAATTAAACTTTGAAGATCAAACTATTTTATTACAATTTTGAGAGTTTATACTTTTTTCACGATCGAAAAAAAAAGTCTCGGTACAATGGAAATATATATTTTGTTCCAACATTAAGACAGTATTCCAGTTTGAAGGCCTAAATTTCGGGCGTTTTTTTCGGGTTTGCTAAAAAATGTCCATATTTTTTTTGTATCCATTTTTTAGTCTTTTTATCGACGTTTCAAGAAATTGAGAATGAACGTTTGTGCAAGAAAAAAATAGAAACTGAAAAGTTATGGGCACCTAAATATTTGCATGTTAAAAAAAAAGGTTGAGGCGGTTGACATGATTCCAAAGCTCCCATATATCTAAAACAGAAATAAAACCGATTTTCTTTATCAATAAGAATGTCATTATGGCTAGTACCGAATAAGAAAGAAAAATTGAATTGCGACTGCTTGAAAAAAAGTTATTTTGTCACCCTGTTGTTTTCGAAGAGGATTTTTTTTAATGGTAATAATAATAATTTCGCTATTCCTGAGGTAGGGACGACAGAGGGATATATACTGAAGGTCCATACCAAATTTGAAGTTAGGAAAATGAATGAAGAAAAAAAAAGTAATTTTGAGAAAACCCATACTAAGAAAAAAAAATCGATTTTTCAAACTTCTATACTAGAATGCTGCCTTAAATGGGAATCGTAAACTTCGACTCCACTTTCATTGGAAATCAAACTTTTTCATTGAATATAAAGACTCGATACGTTCGTCGAGATTGAAAAAAGTTAGTTGTTATAAAGAAAATACGCATTTTGTTGCAATATTAAATGTTATTCCCATATTTCGATTCAATATAAAATATAAATACGGTATTAATGTATTTTTCGTTCCCTTTGATAAAACTCAACTCTTCTCACGAACTTTAGAATGGCTAGTCACTATATTTAATAATTGCCTCAGCCGCTGAAGCCTCTTTCGACAATCCAAAACGAATTAAATTTTCGTATAAGGAAAGAAAAAAAATGCATTCGTACGGTATTTTTATTTCATATTGAAACAAAAAATAATGTTGTACCGAACGCGCGGTCCGCAAGTGGCTTCGGCGATTCCCTGCGTCGAGTGGCCAACCGCGTCGACCCTTGGATCGGTCGACGCTGAGTCGCGCACCGGTTCGCGTCTTCAAGATACTTTTGCCAAGTTTTCGATCGCACAGCGCGCTTGGTGCTTTTCCACAGATTTACCCGTGAACGAAACATTGGCGAGAGCGAAATTGCAATTGTGGGAAGCGAGTAAATCGGGCGACAACGTGACCATCGGGACCCTGTGGAGCTCTCTTCTGGCGGAGGTTAAGAGATGCGAGGAATACGAGAACAAAGTGAATCAGGAGGACGAGGAGGCGAACGTCGATAAGCCAGCAATTTTGCGAAGTGAAGATTTGTCGAAGGTCCTGAACGAGTCGAACGAGGATGGAAATACGATGCTGCATGTGGCTGCGATAGGTGGACACTTGAAAGTCGTTTGGTAAGCCGAAAGCCAAGCCGAACTTCTCGCGCAGAACAAAAATGAAAATCATACGAATCAAACGCTCGATCGTCCTCTCATCATTCTTTACCGCGACGACGATTTGTCACGCGCGACTAAAATTTCTGAGTTCATAAATAAATGCTGCTGCGACTTTCAGGTCACTCTTGGAGTACGGCTCCGATCCTTCCAACAAGAATAAAAAGCTGCAGACCGCGTACGCCGCGACGACCGACAAAGAGACGAGGATCTCCTTCCGTCGTTTCATGGGCGCCAATCCGGATAAATACAATTACAACAAGTCGCAGATACCGGGACCGCTCACCGAGGAAATGGAGCAGGAGGAGATCGAGAGGAAGAAACAACAAAAGAGGGCCAAACGAGGACGCGAGAAGATCAAGAAAAAAGAGTTCGAGGTGAAGCGCAAGGAGGAAGAATCGCGACAGCGATTTCTCAGTCTCAGCGATCGAGAAAAGGTAAAAACTGTATCCTGGCTTCGCAAAAATATAAAGAAAAACGTAAAGTCAATGATGTTCGCGGGAGCAACGTTAATTTGTCATACGCGTTTGATTCAGCTGCTATTCGATTTATTAACTTTAACAATATCAATACCACTTTAGTAATCAACTTACCGAGTTAGTAGTAGTGCTAGTATTCATTTCTAGGGTATACCCTTTAATGGAGTCATCCCATGTGACAGCTACTCTTTTTTCGCTTTTTGCGGGATTTTTTTTTCGTTAACCATTCAAACACACTATCTTTGAATTTTTACCACACACTTATTAACATTTCTACAGTCCCTCGGAATTTTATCAAACAAAAATAACGAGTTGAATCGACTTTGCACCATTCGAAGGACAAACGTGTAAACAAAAGTTGGTTGACGGCTGCCATGATTCCGGAGATTTTGCTCATCTGAAATAAAAAACATCAAACGGTATTTTAATTTCTAGACCTGAGGCTATCACCGGAACTAGAGTAAACTAAACATATCGAAAATTGCATTTTCGAGACGGTTTTAAACGTTAAGTTCCAAGTTTCGTCATTTTTTTTCGACTTTTTCAGCTTAAAAAAACTATGGCAGATATCAGAAATATTCGAGTTCGGGTGAAAACTATAGTGCTGTGTGAAGCTATATGTGCTGACTATAGCATAAAAATTTGAGCGAAATCCGTTCAATGGTGTTTGAGATATGGAAGCCAATTTAAAAAAAAAACAGTTTTGAGAAAAACGCGTATAAACGTTCAAATAAGTTTTAAACAAAGAAAACGTTGACTCACCATGTCTGCTATTCCGCGTCCATATAACATGCACACATTCTTTGCAATTTGGCAAAAATTTCTTTTTTTTTCTCGATTTTTTGAATCTGTCACATGGAATGACCCCCTTAAGTGGCCATATCCACCTAGACGCCCGAAAACGGCCAAACCGCCATTTATTTTTCTGGGAATCTGTTGCTGAAAAAGAAACGCGTTTTTGTTAACACAAAGGTACATATATTGCAAGCCTTAAACAAAATCACCAAAAAAACACAACAAAACATGGCCGCCGGCCGATGATGATTTTTTTTCGCGATGTTTGGCGGTGGACACTCGGTCTTAAATGGCCCATCCGAAATCTAAAAAGCAAAACCAAAGAAGAATTCATACACGACGCGAATTTAATTGAATTACTTCATTCAATATAATCAACAAATTGTCACGAATAAATGAGCACAATGATTACTTTGTTATTTTTTGATTGGCATTATTCATTTTAATTATATTATTATATTAGCATATTACCTTTTTCATTTGAAGAATTTTTATACGTCTCGAATATATCATCCAATCAACTAAATCGAGTTTTATTTGCACAACTTTTAACTGTTAAAAAAGAAAATAATGACCTGTTTACATATTACTTCACTTCTTTACTACGCTACACGCCTCGAATATAGTTGAACAGCGATTTGAATTCAATTGAATTACAAGCTCAATTGATCCGCAATTTGAATTGAACTCCATTCAAAGAAATACACAATTTTTCAGAATTCTTGCCAACTGAATAATACTATAAATTTTCAATAAATTTCAAACTGACGATTTTTTCTAGTACAATTCAGTATTTTAATTACCTACAAAACCGAAGGAAAAGTAACTCTGGCTGTTTGTCGTTGATAGCGAGCTCTGGCAGCCGAGCAACGTGTGCTGGAGCAGGGTGGCGTGATCGTCGTCAGGTGTTTCCAATGCGGTGCCGATATGACCGGTTCGGTGCCCTTCGAGTACAATTCTAACCGCTTCTGTTCGATGCCCTGCCTCAAGGAGCATCGTCTTCATCACAAATTTATTCTCTGATGTCGCGATTCCTGTGAAACGGCGAGGAACCCGTCGTGACCGTGCGTGTGGCAGCAAGAGCAACCATCTTCCGTTTTATTTTCTGACAGAACTATTTAATACTGATCATTGTCGCGTACAGACTTTTCGAGACGCGTTGGATTGTCAGTCGCTCGGTGTCCAATGCTTTCGCGTGGGTGAGATGTATTTATTTGCGATTGAAGCGATAGCATTTTTCGGCAAAATAACGATAATGATAATAATAATAGCGTAAGGGGAAAACAAGACGAGACGTTTTCGTCCGCTCTCGCAGGGAAGATATTTCCTTTTCTTTCCGGATGCTGTGGAACCGGACAAAATATTCGATTGAGTCGATAGCGAGCGATAGATCTCGCTGATAAGGATGATCCGTGCAAGTGCATGCCCCGACTGTTCGATCGACGGCGCAAATTGACACACAGATGAATTTTAAAAAAACTAGCCTAAATCGCACCCGATGGGGCTTCGACATACGATTCCTCGTACGTCGGCATTTGGGACTGGGGAAACTCTATGGTCGAGCGACACTTGTATTGAAAATCTACCGATCCCGATTTTTTTTAACTACAAAATCGTTTTTTTTCGCTCCGTTGGATTCTCGGTTTAGAACTCGAAATTAGATTGGTTTTTACGAGAACTCAGTTGAGTGCAGCTGGCTTGGCACTTTTTTCCTCACGACTGGAGATCGATGCTTGAATGCGTTTTTTTCACCGGATAAAATCGAAGACTCGCCGTAACGGGAAGAATTCAACAATCGGACAACCTCTTAAAGCTCGACAATCAAGTACATAGAAAATGCAACAATCCGCGTCGATTTTTTTTTACATATAATAACATAACAAATTTATATTACTCAAATGGTGAGGGTTTCGAAAGAAAAGCTTAACGCGGAATGCCCCAATCCGAAATGCTTCCCATTTCTGAATAATATAATTTGTTATATGCAAAAAATATACTCGACGCTGATTATTCCAATTTTTACCTTCAGTCGATTGTTGAGCTTCAACAGGTTATCCATTTGTCGAATTTTCCCCCAATCTGTATGGCTTCAAACTGCAATTATTTGGAAATGATCGATACCACACCCGAAATTACTTGTACAATTTTTTGCGACTCTGAACGTGCTCTCAGACTAAAATATTCTCAATAAAACAATTATTCCATTCTCATATTCTGTACGGTAATTTGATTAAAAAGCCATAATTATTTTTCGAATTCATTTTTTCCCCGATGCTGTGTAGAAGTACGGAAATTTGAAGATCAAGTCGCGTGTTGGTTGATTTACTTGTGATAATTAAAATTCAATCGAAATAGTTAACGATATATTCGTTATATATTGAATTGCGGCTGAAATGTCAACTGCCCGGAGCATTTTTGCAATAAGAGTTGACGAAGTATTGTCTTAGTAATTCTAAGGATTTTCAGTTGACTCCATTTTTAATCTTGTTCGTTTTGCCAATTAATTTACAACGCTTGAAACCAGATGACACAGAGTACGCTTTCTTTATCGCTTCTCCATTTGTTTGAGGAAAACATTAAGTGGAAGCAAGGTCCAGTGTCTAAAATATCACGGTTCCAGAATGAAACATTTGGATAAAATATATACAGGCTGTCTCAAAACTGTTGATCAATAATGAAAAGGAAGATGCGGGACACAATTGTGAATAAAAAAGTCTTAAAATTTTTCGGTTCGGATGAACTCCCGGCGAGTTATTCGTTATAAACTAAGGCCAATGAGAAGGGGGCGGTGACAAGAAGTAGATTGGCGAGCAGAGCGTGCGGGGAGTAGGGGACTCCCCACCACGCGACCGCTACGGGTGGGAGCGCCTGCACGTGTTCGTTTGTCGTCCGGGAAAGTGGTAGACACTTTACCGCGACTGCTAACAAAACAGTTGGAGATAGAGCTGAAATGTATAGCATCAATTTTGTACAGGATAAAATTTGTCAGAAGAAAGTCCCCGATAGCGATGTGCCATCTTTTATTGTTCAACCACAAAAGCGATTCAAAGGAAGACCTCGAGAAATCGCGGCTTACCGATACTCTTGGGAAATCCATATTATTAAATCCAATTGAAATGTTAGTTAGTGGGCCAAATATATCGTCGGCCTTGGTAGCGTCAATGAAAAAACTGCTTTCGTCTAGCCATACCCGAGTCGTTGTTCTTTGCTCTTTTTCTGAATGTAACTATCCGACCTTTAAGGTAACTTTGAATACATTTCCATAGTTCTCGCAAAATATTATCTAACGGAGTCGAAGCGTTTTTCCCACCTCTGTGCTTGCAGTGATGAATAAATTGAGCAAAGGCCCGTTTATAAAAGGCCATGGATCGTTTTTCGTTTCCCGAAAATGTACAATAAAACGGACAATATTTTCGAGGAAAGACATAATTTCTCGTTACAAAAATATGCTTCTTACCCATCCTTCAGTGTAGTAATAGTGGTAGTAAGAAGTTTTATTTGCATCGCCTTTTCGGCTTTTTACAATGCTGTTACACCGTTTAACGCCCTCTTAAAATCCAACTTATATCTTTCCTCTTTTACTATTTTTGATTTTTGTCACACTTCGTTGTCGCTGTCCATTACTAACGTTTCTCTTTTCTTACACTCTCTTCCTATTTCCCTAAAAAACTTACACATATTTACATTTATCTCCCCTTTCAGCAACCCTATTAATATATCTTCTAGGCCCCCCTCATCCATTTCCCCCTTTACCCACTCCTCTCTATATGTTTTCGCTTCTTTAGATATTACCCCTCTTCCTTTTTCTCACATAATCAGGTGCTCCATTGTATAACCTATTATACGTCGATTTTTGAATCTGATGTTTTTCTCTCTTTATGGTCTCTCTTTTTAACTTTTTCAATCCCTTGCCTATCATATTTTCTATTATTTTTATTTCTTCTGCCTCTTTTATCATATCTATTATTTCCTCAATTTCTAATTCCCTTGATACTATTAACAAGCCTTTTCCCCATTTCGAAGGATTTCTGTTCGAGAATCCCCTTATTTCCTCTCTCAAACAAATATTCGGCCATCTATTACGCTCCATCTTCATCACTAACTGTATATACCTCAGCGCTCTTTCCCTAATTTTATACTCGAATGTTGGTATTCCTAACTCTGTTCTCCACACGTATCTCGGGCTTTTTCTGCCTATTTCTAACGCGATTTTGCAATACCTATTTTGTATTGCTTCAAACTGTGCTATATTATCGATACCGCATGTCTCTACCCCGTAAAAAGCTCCTGCCTTAACAATTGATCCTAATAGATACATTCTTTCTTCCATCACATCCCTCCCTGCTCTTTTCCATACTCCCCACACTGCATTAGAGGCTTTTTGGGCTCTTGCCGCCATTTTTCGCCCATGCGCTTTTATTGCGTTCTTAGTTGAAAACCAATACCCTAAGTACCGGAATTCACTCACTATTTCTATCCTTTTTCCATTCATTTTCCACTCCTCTCCCTTTTTCAACCTTCCGCCATTTCTAAATGTCAACATTTTTGTTTTTTCAGCATTTACCAGGTGTAAAAGTATGAAACCGGAATTTGCCGATAGATGGTGCTAGCCATCAGTGTAGGGACCGTAAGACCGCTTCTGCAGCGCCATCATCTCTCTCCAACAGCTGACGAAGATTTTCAACACACAACAACCCAAGCTCCCTACACCGGTATATTTTTCTATAACCTTAAACATGTCGAGTTTTGTGCCTACGAACTACGATTTGCGGACAGCATTGGTTTTCTGTTATCATTTGAAGAAAACTGCTACAGAATCGCATCGAATGCTTGTCGAAGCTTACGGTGAACATGCTCTTGGTAAAACACAGTGTTTCGAGTGGTTCAAACAATTCAAAAGAGGTGATTTTGACGTGAGACACGAAGAGCGTGGGAAACCATCGAAAAAGTTCGCAGACAACGAATTGCAAGCCTTATTGGATGAAGATGATACTCAAAGTCAACAAGAACTCGCGGATCAATTGAATGTGACGCAGAAAACCGTCTCCATTCGTTTTTATCATTTTCAAACAGTAGACGTGTAATTTTTACAAAAAAATTCGCTTTCATACTTCTACACCTGGTACCTCCATATAGAATTTTCTTTGCCCCATTTTTCTAAATCTGTTAACATGCTACTTAATCCCCTTTCATCTTCAGCCACTATTGCAACATCGTCCGCATATTTTATTGCACATATTTTCGCTTTTCCTATCACGGTTCCTCCCTCCTTTTGTCTTTCCTATCATTCATCCATATCCTCAATATAAAAATCAAACAACAAAACACTTAGCGCGCACCCTTGTCTGACACCTTGTTTTGTTTCGAATTTTTCAGTTACCTTTCCATTCACCAGCACTTCCGCCATAGTTTTCCTATATATTTTTTTAATCGTATCCCCATCCTTCAGTGTTTGTATAGTAAAGAATGAATGCGGAAACGGAATACGGAGAAACTCAATAATATCGTTAAGAGGGGCGATTCCTTCAGGTAGCCGAAAATAAGCAAATTTTCAATGTTTTTCTTGTGTTGAACCTATTTATTCTACATAATTTTTAAAAAATCGTTCATATTACATCTTTCGATTTTCCTATTTTTTCAAAAGATATTTTAGAATGGCGGCTGTAGGGCAGAGCAATGTCTTATGAGCCGCGGAGTCTACTGCGCCACCCACACTAGACACAGACGGTACGTGCTGGATACAAGTGCGGGATGTCAGAAGAAGCGGGAGGGAGACGCGGCTTGGCCGATGTTGCGTCGTCGCCGGCCGGTGTTCGGTTTGAATGTCACGTGAGTTGCTACGATTTTCGTGCCAAAAATTGAAAAAAGCAGATCTACGTATCTTTTGTTCTCCGGTCCATGCTGGTGATGTTACGGCAATCGAGTAAGTGTATTTTGATTTCATAAAAGTATATTTATACGATGACAGAATAAAAAATAATTCAGTGTCAAGTCCTAGGGTGACTCGGTCCAATTAGTGAAAAAAATGGGGCAGGGGTCATTTGGGCCAAAGCAAGCGGGGTCTTTCGCGTATGGCTCATTAGTCTTGCATTAAAAATCAGGTGTTTAAACCCCATCTCAAATACCTATGAATCTTTCTACAACTCTATTTCTTTTTTTCAGGATGCGCAAATACAAGAGAAAATCTGAACGACCAAAGATCTGATGAAACGTGCCGCAGAAGTCGCGAACGGGAAAAGTATTCGAAAAGCGGTAAAAGATAACAAATTAGATAGAACTACGCTTTTAAAGGTAGATCTAGGGCGGTCGTCGGAAACAAAAAATATCACGCGCTACATGCAGTAGAGCATATGAGTAATTCTTTTACAAACCGAACACCTTTCTGACCGTCATATTTTTTATTTGGCTGAAATTTTTTTTATGGATTCTATATCGAAAAAAATAATATACCTATTCGAGGATTTTTTTTTTTTGATAGAGGGGGTTGAAAATTTGAGTTTCGTGATTTTTGCCTTGGAGACTCATTTTCAAACACTCATAACTCCGGTTCTTTTTAAGCTAGAGCAAACTTTTTTTTTTCATTTTGAAGATAATAAAGTAAATTTTAAGAAAAAAATATATACAAACAAAATTATAAACAATTTCATATTGTTATTAACAATTTAAATGTTTAAATCAATTTTTAACTATGGTCCCCAAAATTTAACGATTATTTAATACAACCATCGTATTCTACGTCAAATTTTCTATAAAAAACATGTTTTTAATTAACGGAGAATCTATTATTACATACATTAATTTATGTAGCGCGGCACGTCGTATCGGCGCGCGGGCACCTCTGCAGCCAGATCACGTGTAAAACTTACCCCCTCTCTAGTCTCTTAGAGGCTAGAGTCTACGAGACTAGAGAGGGGGTAAGTTTTACACGTGATCTGGCTGCACTGTTCTGCACGCCTCTCATTCGGGATTTGTTGTCTCGTCTGGACTCACGTGTCTGAATTTATAAGTTACGAAACTATCTTTGAAGTGTGCAGACAGATCACGAAAGACAGGTAAGGAAATGTAATAATCAACTGTAACAAACGTAGATAATTAGCATTAATTTTTTATAACACTTATTAGTCAATATTTATAACATAATGTGTCTCAGTATTTTAGGAAAGCGACGAGTCATCTCGATTGTTTTGGCTGACACACACGTGCACGCGCGCGCGCGGGCAAAGCTGAATACCAGCACGATGCCTAAAACGATAAGCACGAACGTTCGCACCGACAGATGTTTCAACCCTTTGAATTTGAGAGGTCACTCAAGTAAAGCGTCGCGATTGCGAAAAGTTACTACAAATCAGCTATGTCAACTTAATGTACGAATAACTGCTGAGGCTTTACAACAAAGAATTTGCGATTCCTGTCGTCTGCGCATCTCAAAAAGTGTTAAAAAAAATGAAGATACAGCTGAAGTTGAAATGGTATTAATTATACGACATGAGATCTATGGAGTATATTTATTTTTTGGTCAATTTTTGATCCTCATAATCATGTTTTATTATTTACAGCAGGAAGATGAACTAGAGTCATCTAACAAAGTATCTGATGTACAATTGGGTAGTGATGGAACTTCGGGATCTTCAGGTGAAAACCAAAAGTTATTGAATGACAGTGTTGATCGTTTGAATGAAGGATTGCGTTTCTTGGGATCATCGCCTATTAAAAAGCGCAAATTAAAACAAAAACGTTATTCTGAGGAGAAAATTATAAAAATTACTGAGACAATCAAAAAGAAAGTTTTTCATGCAAACATCGATGATCCAGATGATGTTGATGAAGTTGATGATAATGTCGCAATTTTAAGAACCTTACAAGAAAGTTTTAACACCAGTACAGACCGATGTCATAAAGTAAAAATTTTTACTATTTTCAGACACTGGTCTTATCAGAAAATCCAGATAAACTTTCCCACAGCTACTCGCCATATGATAACTATTGCAAAAAATATTGCTAGAGATAAAGGAATATTAGGCAATCCAAGTCCCAAAAGCCATCCATCTTTAGGAGTGGATGTTATTAACAGTATAATGAACTTCAATCAATCTGATGAGCACACACAAATTATGCCCGGTAAAAAAGATTTCGTCTCCGTGATAGTGGATGGTCACAAAAAACAGATGCAAAAACGGCTGATTTTGAATAATTTAAAAGAATTGTATGAACTATTTAAAAAAGAGTATCCGAAAATGAAGTGTAGTTTTTTAAAGTTTGCCAGCATACGACCAAAACATTGTATACTGGCAGGAGCCAGTGGCACTCGTTCGGTGTGTGTGTGTCCGATACATGAAAATATTAAACTCATGATAGATGGAGCGAATTTTAAATGTATCAAAGTTGACTCCAAAAGACCAATAACTAATTATCATGATTGTTTGGATCGTATGACGTGTGATATTCAATCTACTAATTCTTTTGGGATTATGTGATGAGTGCCCCGGTGTAGATAATATTATTGAAGAATTACAACAAATTTTCGATAACAAATTCATCGAAAATGTGAAATACAAACAGTGGGTCACAATAGATAGAACTTCACTACAAACTTTGATATCTAGTGTAGATGATTTTTTACAACTTCTAAGCAATGGCTTGAAAAAATTGCTGATTCATTCTTTTTTGGTCAAAAAACAAATGGAATTCTTGGACTTGAAGAAAAAAAAACTTAATGAAAAATGAATGTATTGTTATATGTGATTTTAGCGAAAATTATGCATTTGTTGTACAAAATTCCATACAAGGTGTGCACTGGAATAATGATCAAGCAACTGTGCATACATTCTCAATTTACTATAAAGACGAAAAAGATGAATTAAAGGTCAAAAGTTTTGTTTGCATTTCTGCATGCTTGCATCATAACACAGTTGCAGTTCATCTTTTTCAACAACAACTTGTAGAATTTATTAAGACGAATTTGAAAGGTGTTAATAAATTAATATATTTTTCGGACGGTGCAAGCGCACAGTACAAAAACAAGAAAAACTTTATTAATCTTACTCATCATGTAGAAGATTTTGGAATATCAGCCGAATGGCATTTTTTCCCTACGTCTCATGGCAAGGGACCATGCGATGGAATATGGTGGGACGTTAAAACGACTTGCTGCTAGAGCTAGTCTTCAAAGGATAAATGATCCTATTCGAACACCCCACGAATTATTCACTTGGGCAACAGAAGCTTTGCAAAGCATAACGTGTCGTTATTCAACTAATGATGAGTATGATAAGGAAGAACAAATAGGGATATATATATATAATCAATAAACAATAAACAAAAATAAACAATAAGGAAGAAGAAATATGTCAGAACGATTTCAAAAAGCTTTAACAATAAAAGGCACTTTACAATTCCATTGTATGATACCGATCTCTCTTCAGAGACTAGAAGCAAAAATATTTTCATTAAATGATAAAACAACAATTGTAAAAGTCTTTAAATAGACATTATGTTGATTATAAGTCTTGTTTAAAAATAAAAATAAATATGTTTTTTTCATTTACTAACATGTTATTATCTTGATAACCATTAATGTTATTGAGAAAAACGATGTAGGGTTAGAAGGAGAGGCGTGCAGAGGTGCCCGCGCGCCGATACGACGTGCCGCGCTACATAAATTAATGTATCTCTCCCAGTAATAATAGATTCTCCGTTACTTAAAAACATGTTTTTTATAGAAAATTTGACGTAGAATTCGATGGTTGTATTAAATAATCGTTCAATTTTGGGGACCACAGTTAAAAATCGATTTAAACATTCAAATTATTAATAACAATATGAAATCCTTTATAATTTTTTTTGTATATATTTTTTTCTTAAAATTTACTTTATTATCTTCAAAATAAAAAAAAAAGTTTACTCTAGCTTAAAAAGAACCGGAGTTATGAGTGTTTGAAAATGAGTCTCTGAGGCAAAAATCACGAAAATCTCTAATTTTCAACCCCCTCCATCTAAACAAAAAAAAAAAAAAAATCCTCAAATAGGTATATTATTTTTTTCGATATAGAACTCATAAAAAAAAATTCAGTCAAATAAAAAATGTGTCGGTCAGCTTTTGCCTCAATCTGTCCGGTTTGTAAAAGAATTACCCATATACATAAATCTATAGTTTCGTAACAAAACTTTTCCTTCTGACTGTACCCTACAGTGTGAGAAATGCCAAGCTGGTAACCCGACTATAGATTTCGGCGGATGAACGATCGTGGCAGCACTGTAACGATCTGTCGTGGAGTTGACAGAAAAATCTAAGCATGACGGAAAATTTCCGTGATGCTCAGACGTTTCTGTCAGCTCAATGTGGATCAAGCTAGTTGGTTATATTATCGGGAAAAAAAAATGTCAAACAGAATTCGTTTTGAAAGAAAGTGACGGAAGTAAAAAGTCGTTGACAGTGAAATAAAAGCTCTGACATCAATGGCCGAAGCCAAAAAGAAAAAATGTGTTGAAGATGTTGGAGTTGTTGAAAAAGAACACTCGACAAGCACGCTATGTGATGGGAGACGTATCGTTAAAAAAAAATATTTGCGTTATAAAAATTTATATTTTTTATTGGTTATGTTATCTTCATTAACAAATAAAAGTGTTGGTTAACTGATAACTAATTAAGAACTTTGTTCGATTAAAATTTACTTCCAAATAAAACTTTGTGTTGTAGTATTATTTTAAATATGCCGCTCAAACTTACGTCCTTGGATACGTGGAACGATGCGGTGTTGCCACATCTCTTCTTATTATAGAGAACAAATATTTTTTACGCGAAATTATTCTGTCTTCACTGAACGTTGTTAGGAAAACCGAATAGTAAAGGGAGTCCAAAGTTTTTTCTCTCTTTCATTAAATAGTTTGCTATGTAAAAATAATTTTTCTTCCACATTTGTAAACACAATAGAATGGTACGACGAATCATATGACCTGGCTTCCGGTTAATGCAGACCCTGTACTTGTTAAAAGTTGCAATTTTAAAACCTATTATCTCCCAATCTAAATAGTCGACTGTTCTGAAATTTCGCTCAAACATGCACAATGATATGAACAATGTCTGGTTAAAATTTGAACAAAATCTATAGAAATCAAGAGCGCGCTCGTTCTACCTTAAATAGAACATGTTCTTTTCTATGTTCCTCTTGCGAAAAAAAACCTTTATCCCACTGGCTCAACTAGCCTCGTGACACGAGCCGGCAGACTTTTGTGATATTCATGTGAGTTTGGTCCAGTAAGCAACGTTTTTACTACAGTTTTTTTATGGTCTTACATAGCCAAATAAATAACCTATTCATTTGAATAGATTATTTATTTGGAAGAATTAATGAAGATTACTGATCACTTCATTAATTCGGAGCTATACTGCTTAGAACAAAATCATCATCAAATGACCCCGCTCTGGCCTACGAGACTTGCTTCAGAGACGGTGGCCGCGTAAGTTGTTCTTTGTACTGCTGATGAAATAGTTCCGCTCGATGGTATAAATAACCTCCTTGGAAGATCGTCACCATAGACTGTTTGAGTGCCGATAGAACGGACTTGTCACTTGAAGTTACAGAGTCGCGAAGAAATTGTGAGAGAAGTAAAAAAAAAAACAGTTGACGGACCGTGGGAATTGTTCGTCACTCGTGTCTACCTGTCTGTCTCTCTGTCTCTGTGTGCACGATGCAGCAAATTTGGGTCCTCATCGTTGGACCGCACCTTCTGGTGATTCGTCGATAGCGAAACGTTCCTATCTATTCGTACGTTCACGTGTAATATTAGTCTTGCGTAAAGTCAAGCGATTCGAAATCTTGCACATTGCTTCCGTATTTATTTTACTCTGCTCTCGAAGCTGTGCATATGTGCATGTTGGTTTTCTTTACACGAAGCTGCTTCTATGAGTCAGTCTGAATTCTAATAGTTTCCTATCTTGAAACCGTTTTATCGCCGATAAAAAGATCTACAGATATTACACAAAGTGCAACTACTTCATGGTATTGACAATGTAATCTGACTTTTCGGGTAATAAAAAGCGTGTACATGTAAGTAATATGAGTTGGCTTTTATTATTTTTTCACAAATATTGATACATTGAGATATAGAATTGGGTTTGTTTGGGTTTGTTGGTATAATAATTGTTATATCATTTTTGTAATATAGGTTGTAATATAATTTTTTAAATTAAAAACCGGATTAGAATTGGGTGCGGAGGAGGCATTTTTCAGTAGAGCAGTAGAGTGGGGGTAGCATTAGTTTCGTGTGACGTCCAGCTAACTCAGGCCCCTATACCAAGCCGACCTCAATAAACATATGCCGTTTTAAATGCATTTTCGATGCTGAAAAAAAACGTGTCTAATAGTCTCCAATGCTTATCACAGATATGAGTTTTAACAAACTCGAAGGCGGATACTTAAGTGATGTTTCTTGTTAGTAAACTTTTTCTTCAATTCTCGCCAAATTAAATTGGCACATTGCTTCTATAATACGCTACTTATATGTGCAAGACATCGTTCTGATTTCTTACGTTTCAAGAAAATTAGACTGTGAAACTGATTTATTGAAAATGTTTAACTCCCTGAAACCTTCCACCGATCTTCGCAAAACACAATGACATTTCCACTAAGCGGAAGAATACATTTTCACTATTTATGACATCTCAGTGATTTATCAATGATTTTCTTTTGCTGAAAATATTCACTGAAAAACAAAAACTCGAAGTTATGGCGCACAAGACATTTTTCTGAAAACGGAAACTTCCTCGAAATCTAAAGCGTTTCACAAATCGCCAGCTATCTCGGAAAATAAACATTTTTTAGTGTACAAAAAAATCCGTATGTACGTACGTATACATTTTTTTCTGAATGTCACGGATGTTTTGGAACATTCTACACATATTTTCATCAATATGGTGGAGAGAAAATTCCACAATAAAGCTTTCTCCATACGGAAGCAAAAGTCAAAAAATAGATTCACGAAATGTTTCATACATTAATAAAAATCGACGAATAACTGACAATTAATAACAAATGTTTTGTAGGTGCCTGTTTCAACTGAAAATAAGGCCAAGAGGCCCAATCCAGCTAAACATTTCGTGAGATTGGGACGAGAACTACGAGGCTGAAAAACGATGATAAATGATTATTTTGAATCGTGACACTCGGAGAAACAATTGTCGCATCGTATCGGAACTATTCTCGTTAACTCGATACAACACGCCGTTGCGCAACCGCTTGTGCAGCAAACGCTTGCGGGATTTTCGAACATATGAGACCTCTGTGGTGCGACCACTTTGGACCGGTTTATTATGGATTTTATCAATGCCGAATTTTTGTACCCTGAGTATTGAAAAAATAATGACTGCATTCGAGAAATTTACTCAGTGCATTTTTTTCCCCACAATAAATCCAGCTCCATCCTCGTATTTTCTCTAATCCTGTCTTTCCCTCGTTTCTTTCATGATGTGAAATATTAATAATACAGGCCTTTTCCTTTAAAATTTTTCAGCATATCATTACAAATATACAATTAATAATACATCCCAATTACTTATTGGCGCTAATCAGACAAATTGTAATTCAGGGACTAACGAGAAAAAAAATATATATATATATAAATATATAAATATGTATATATATATATATATATATATATATATATATATATATATATATATATATATATATTTATTTATATTATATATAAGGGTAGCCCTTAGCACGGCGTCAAACGAATTTTGACGGGTTCAACCTCTTGATGAGTTCCAAATAATTTTTTTTTAAAGTGTGCAAAATTTCAACCCTCTATTTCAATTACAGACCGTGCCTGTAAGCATGAACTTTTTAACATTGAAAGCCCATTTAAATTTTCGACATTTCCGATTTTCTTTGTTTCAATTTTTTTAATGGTTCTACAAATATGAACTCTGCGTGAATCCATTGAGTATCAACCCGACAACAAAATCTCTCGGATTTTGGGGCCAAATTCCACCCTAGGATTACGAAATTCGTACTATATGGAAGCTCAATTTTCTGAATTAAAAAAATGTTATGATCATCTCGTGAATAACTCATTTTACGGTGAAGTTTTATAGAATATTTTTTGTAGGAAATTTTCTCAGCTACAAATACAATCGAATAAAGTTAAATATAATTCATCGATTTTGTTTTTATTTTTTCATCAACAAATGCATAGGTCAATTTTTAATTTTTTTACAAAAAATCTCGCATCGCAGTCTTTTTTTGTCTGAACACCGAAAGCAATTTCCCGATGCCAAAAAAAGACTGCGATGCGAGATTTTTTGTAAAAAAAAAAATAAAAATTGATCTATGCATTTGTTTATGAAAAAATAACAATAAAATGGATGAATTATATTTAACTTTATTCGATTGTATTTGTAGCTGAGAAAATTTCCTACAAAATCCGAGAGATTTTTTTGATTTTTACAATAAAATGTTCACTTCTCGCGGCCTGGGGAAATAGTAATTATAAAGCAATCAAATAGATGAATGGACGAACGATAGTCCGACATGTACTCTACGCATGTGCAAAGCTGCAACTTAATCGGCCCAGTAATTTCTGAGCAAAATAGACGCCTGATTTGAAAAATGTAGATCGAACCCAAAAAAAATCGCAACATTAAATGTCATGTACAATTTCGAATAAAATGCTGTGAAAAAAGTTTAGATGTTAATCCAACAATTTAAGATGTTACCCCAAACAGTTGAAATGTTACTTGTAACATAGCTGTGAAATACTAATATTGTAAATTCAACCGTTTCTCTAAATATAATTCCCAAAAAATTACCTTCAAAGTAAGTTTTCACACTACAATACGGCCTTAAGACGGCCTCCGACGCAACGAAGGTTAAATGAGAATACCGAAGTGCGGGTAGAGGGTGACAGACAAAGACTTTATTGGGACTATACATTGGAAGTCAGGAAATAAAAAAATAATGCACAAAAAGAGTATTTATAATAATACACGACGATAGTAATTGTCATAATGTATGTTTCGGACGTCCGGTTTTTCAAGTAATCAAACCGAAAAAAGTCATATTTCCAACCTTTGACGTCGCAGACCGTCCTCGTACTAGTCAGATGTGCTGAAAACCAACCTTACATAGCTATTTTCCTACAACAACAATAACAACAACAACAACAACAACAACAACGAAAACAACAAGACCAACAACAACAACGACAACAACAAAAACAACAACAACGACGACAACAACAACAAAAACAACGACAACAACAACAACAACAACAGCAGCAACAACATCAGGAACAACAGCAACAACAGCAACAACAACAATAATAATAATAGTAATAATAAAGAAACGTCGAGTCATAACCAGCGTACGGTCGTCCGAAATGTCGCAACTTATTGGTCTTATCAATAAATACCAATATGGCGTATCAAAATGAATCGTAAAGTGTACTAATCCCGGCTTCGTTTCGTTGGATGTAACTACCAATTTACACCCGAACGAAATAAGGCCTGCAATTGTTTTCGTGTGTGTGCTCACGTACGACCGTGGTGGCAACAAAAGGCTAAAGTCGACGCGTAACACGATCGCAGCTTTAGTTCCCAGAGACGAACACAGATGGACCGATGCAGATCTATGATCGTTTGGCTTCTCGTTTTCGGATTAATCGGGATCCTCTACGAGGTAAGCATAGCCGAGTCAGGGCATACATTTAGGTAGGATAAAGAACAATTATCAACGATGCAAGCCGAGTAATTTTTCGGGGGAAAAAAACGTCGCGAGAGGACGATGAAAAATTGAAAAAAAAAAAACATGATTTGTGTATCGTTTGCTGCAGGTCGAAGCTTTTGATGCTCCGAGTCAAGCCGTGGCCAAGTCAGTTCGGGTGAAAAAAGATGTGAGCTCAAAAAAGCTAGGAAATATCGGTACAGAAACCAGGAAGAATGCTCCTAATGAGGAACAGGTTCACCGAGAGCAAGGAGCGGAGCGGAACGGGGAAACAGAAGAACAGCGACGTGAGCGCGCACGAGAGGCTGCACTGGAGGCCGAGGAGATGCAACGATGGGCTCGAATCCGGGAGTTAAGAGCCAGGCAGAGGCAGCAGATCGGAGGCGGCCTGAATGGACCCCGAAGACCTCCACAACCGCCACGGTCCAACCGTTCTTATAAAAAAACGTTTTTTGACAGCATGGACCCAAACAAACCCAATAGGAATAATTTGGAACAAGCACGCGACGATCCGATCGTGTTTTAGACAAGTGAATATAGTTTTTTTGTTGTTGCAGAATCCAGTCGATGGATCGCGTTTTTCTGCTAATTGCAAAGATCCCTAATTTTAACGAAATCCAGTTAGGGTAACGTTAATTTTAACATTGTCTCGTCGATTTTTATGGTTTCTTTTTTACTCTTTCCGACACACAGTTGACGTTGATTGTACTGATTTTTTTTGAAAATTCAGCTAACACCGGTTTTTCATTTCTACGAATCCGAGCAGTCCGAAGAACGATGGAATAATTTAACCATGAATCGCGCTGTGTTTATTGACTTATAGTCATTATTTAGTCAGTAGTAGTAGACTATAATCAATTATGGTCAAGCCATATATTGATTCTTATGGTCACCCAACAGCGGTTGTACAACATATATGTATATATATGTATCAAGCATTGGAAATATTCCTTCGCTGCGGTGGCGACGAATTAATTAATATTTAATTGTCGATCAATTGGAAAGAAAAACGTTCGTTCGATACTTCTGGGACATCCTACCTATGTAACTACATCTATATACCTAGCTACGACACTCATAATCCGAATGGTGGATGTGAAGCTCAATAAAAGTATGAAAATTAAGGGCGGGGTAAAGTTAATTCGGCGAAAAAAGGCATGTTTTTAAGATTTTTTTTTTGCGTAACGAATAGTGTTCGTTTATTGAAAAATTTACATATAATAAAGTAACATTTGAACAACATTCTCCCAAATTTGCATTGCAAAATATTCAAAATTGAGCGAGTGAAAATTAAACCCCGGAGGCGCCTCGAAAAAAAGTTGGTTTGCGGTGTGCACCACAACTCGCAACAGAATCATCTGAAACAAAAAAATCAAAATGTATTTGTTAAAGGAGATGTTTCTCGAGGTAATGACGGGAGGATTTTTTTTCTTTCGATTTTTCGATTTTTCGTAGCACTTGGGAGCCAAAAACCCGATTTTCTCTAGAAAAAATCGGTTAATTTGTGGTTGAAAAATTAGTAATTATTAAAAAGAACAAAAAAGCTCTCGACAATACCTGGTGAATTATGTGAAGAAGTACTGTGCAAAATTTCAAAGCGATTGGTCCAGTAGATTTTGAGTTATCGTGCACACGGTCTTCAAATATGATAAGTCTCAGAAAAACGGTTTGAAAAACGCAGAAGAGTTTGGTCGCTTAGCGCTCATTACACATAAGTTTGAGAACACTTCTCGATTGCATAAAAATCTGAGAAAATTCATGCATATTAAAGGTACAAAAGATTAATTTTGCATAATAATAATTCCAAAATGTTATTAACAAAATGATGAAAAAAAAGATTAGTCAACAAATTTCCCCGCAACCCAATTTTTTTTCGTGATTCGTTCATTTTTCTGAATACGTATGAATTTTTTCAGATTTTTCAATCATCTTTGAATTTTTAGAAATTCAAAATAAAACTCGATAATTTTCTTATACTCACTCAAAGTCGTCGATGCCAGGTCCGTAGAGCAAAAGGCTTCCATCAAGATGATCGAGAGCATCTTTTTGCGTTTGTCTACGCAAAACTCTTTCTTCTGTGTATACTAATATACACCAGTATGTGTATACTAATATACACCATGCCTCGAATATACATAACGGGACCGGAACAGGCCCGTTTATCACGAAATTTATTCGGGGTCGAAAAATACAATAGCGCGCCGCTCAGCTGCCGCCCAGGTATAAAACCCGGCATGGAGGTATAGACGCTCAAATACTCATAACTTCGTCAATTTTACTCCGATCGACTTGAAATTTTAGCACAATATTCTTGATATATTATGCATTCATTTAAAAATTATAAAAAATGAAAAAAAATTGTAATACGCCCTTAAGTATATCTACTGAGAATGAAAATAGGTGGGTAAACATCGCCATGTCCTTTTATACATAATGTACCCAGCTACTTGACTATCCGCTGCTGATGAAGTCGTTCAGCTTGATGATATAAAGAATCCCTTTCGAAGATCGTTACGATAGACTGTTCGAGTGCCGATCGAACGGACTTATCACTCGAAGTTACGGAGTCACGAAGACATTGTGACAGGAATTTAAAAAACAGTTGACGGAACTTGTTGATATTGTCGTCGTTGTTCGTGCCTCGTGTCTACCTGACTGTCTCTCTGGCTCTTTGTGCGTGATGCAGCAAATGTTGAATCTCATTGTGGGACTTCTTGTTTTCGGGATGCTCAAAATCGGTGCTGATGAAGTATTTCGCTCTCGAAGCTGGCCATGTGTACAAGCTCATTTGTTTACACTAAGCTGCCTCTATGTTTTAAGGGGTTACCCCCACTTGCGATTTTAAAAAAATCGATTCTTTTTATTGGATTTTTTTGAAGTATAAGTATCTGAGAATATGTCCTGAAAATTTCAAGTCGATCCGAACAAAATTGACTGAGATATGAGCGTTGAAAGAAAAGAATCCGTGAATTGAAGAACTGAAATTGAAACTTTAAACGCGTTTTTCTCAAAATGGCATTTCTGAAGTCGGTGACCAAGATTACTCGAACACTAATGAACCGATCTTCTTGAAATTTTTCAGGCTCATTTAATACATAAAAATGTAGTCTTTAATCGTTCGATTTTTTTTTCGAAAAAAAATGGCCGTTTTATAGTAAAAAATCGGCCGTTTTTTTTCGTTAAAATCGAACCATTAACTTTGACTGTTCGCCATTTTGTGAAAAATGAATATTTTTTAAAATCCTTCGATTAAATACTAGTTTATACTTATATTTGACTAAATCCATCCGCATTTTTTTTTCAGATGATCCACTTCGCCGCAATGTTGGTCACCGCAAACCGTGTATATAAAAGCATTATTTCATTGACGGCCATTTGCCACAAAATGTGTTCTTTAAGATGGCATATTGATCGATTAAAAAGTTTTGTAGTTTTCTTTCCAAAAATTCATGAAAAAGGCCTTTTTTGCGCTACAAGTGGGGGTAACGCCTTAAGCCGAATTTCAATAGTCAGTACTTTAGGATCATGAATCCGGCTACCTTTTGATTCTCGTTTCCTCATATGGAAAGCGCTATGAGAAAAAAACTTGCCCATGTGGCTTTGGCAGCGAAGTAGAATTCATTGAGATATTTCGATTAAAGAAGAATCGGCCGAGTTTCTAACATGCACAATATTCTCTTGTATAAAAAAATTTCAATCGTATTTTCTTATGAAATGACTGCGTTTATCACTCTTTTTAACTGAAAATAATTCATAACATTGAACTTACGAGGAACATCACTTAAGCGTCGCTCTTCAATTTTGTTGAACCTCATATATGTGTTGAAGCATTTCAAACTAGTAGACACGTATATTTTTCATCGGTTTTAATCGGTGAAAAAACGGTTTTAAGGCGCGAAACCAGCCCTCAAAGAAAGGGTCTAGGGATGATTTTGTACTTTCACCCACAAGCAGTCCACCGATCCGAATTAAACAAAAACCAATATTCTTTTAATGCAAAGCGATGAAAAAGCTACTATAGAAGTATGGAAAAAAATTAATGGAGGGGTAGTTTCTTCCCTGGAGACCGTCTTTCCACCGTAAAAAAAAATACTCATTACAATACTACCTGGAAAACCATAAAACCATTTAGAATGTGCGACAAGCACAGAGGCTGTGTCGACTGGGGGCGGGGGGGCAAACTCGATTTATTTACGACTTTTTTATATTTTGTATTTTTTAGTATATATTTTTTTAACATCTTTTATATATATTGTGTGTACATTATCTCATAATTTTTATAGCTGCTGTTGCGAATAAATGGCTCATTTTTACGATTATCGTTCAATTCCAATGTCCAAATAAATTTCTTTTTGGAAACGACCACTATGAAGCTATTTTTATCCCTTAAACTATCATATCTCAAGAGGATCGCCCTAAATTTTTGTTAAATTGAAGATTGCAGGAGTTATGATTTTTTCAAGTAAAAAATGGCTTTTTTCACGCATTGAACCCTATCTTATTTTTTCCGCCATTTTAAATGTCGATTACAATATTATACTGAGAATGCCACATTCTTGGAAGTGACATTCTCAGTATCAATCTGGCAAAAACTTGGCAACCACTAAGTTACAGGCCGAGGCTGTGACCTCGAAGGGTTCAAAAACCACAAAAACCCTAAATGTCCTATGCCTGAAGGTTTTCAAGAAAAACATTTAAAGACCTTCCCTTCTTGCAATCAGCTGGACTGATGTCCGAGACTGAAGGGTTTATCTGCGCTTGCCTCAGGATGGAGATATCAACACCTTGGTCTATCACAGCCGCGTCATGGGTCAGCCTCTGTCGACCATTTTGCGTCGTGCATGCGAACAATCGCCGGAGACATTAAGGGGGGAATCTCGTCCAGACAACAGGTTTTTCAATAATTGTTTACCAAAAATTGAGATCATTTATTCCAATGAATCTAATTACATAATAATATCGATGTTCTAATGAATACAAAAAAAAATTCATGAGTAAAAGAAAAACAAAATGGCAGCGCTAGAGGTCCTCGAACTTGGCTCCTAAAGTTTGCGCCGTGGAACGCCCAGGTCCTTGTAGTTAATTAAAATGAACGAAACAATTTTTTTCATCAAAATAAGTCATTCCGCTTTGCATGAACCTAAATTTAGCAAAAAAATTGAAAATTTGAGGACAAAGAAACACATTTTTTAAAATAAACTAACTGGTAAAAACAATATTTATTATAACAATTTATACGAAATTTTTGGTATGTGCAAAGGTTGATAAATTAAAGAATATCTGTACAAAATTTCAAGTTGATTGGTTCATTACTTTTTGAGTTATATTCGACGGCACGGAAAAAAACACGTTTCCAAAAAAATTCGATTGAATTTTACGTTCTCGAAAAGTAGAGTTTACAATCACTCTAAAAAATATTAATTAAGGCCTTAGGCCACAGTAACGGGTATAAAATCATGTGCGAATTTAACAATTTTTTTCGTATGGAAAAGTGATTTACTCACAAAATTAATTACACGTCTACTTAATATGAATATCAAGCTGTGAGAAATTTTTTTTTTCGATCTACAAAATGGCCGAATACTAATATTTCTTTTTTTTATCTTTTTTTTTAAATTCTCGTCAATATACATGAGAATACCTAAAGAAGTACGTACGGAATTAAAAAAATATTGTTTTATTCAAAAGTTGTAGGTATTTAAACTTTAGAAATGAATTTTCAATGAAAAATTTCGTTATAACTGCCCGT
This sequence comes from Ophion costatus, assembly GCA_951751655.1. Lineage (NCBI taxonomy): Eukaryota > Metazoa > Arthropoda > Insecta > Hymenoptera > Ichneumonidae > Ophion > Ophion costatus. The sequence goes on from OX632356.1 coordinate 42,743,218, forward strand.
AAACTGCTCATAAAATGAAGAGTTTTCGATTAATCAGAAATTCCATACGTACTTCTCTGCAAAATGCAATTAGGAACATAACTTTTAAATTTGAAGTAAATCGAGTGAAAATTGTTGAAGTTGTTTGTCACGCCAATTGGAAAAAAGCTGTTTCGAGAAGTTTCGAGTAGTCGGCCATTGTGTACATCGAAAAAAGAAAAAATTCTAACAACTTGATATTCATACTAAATAGATATGTAATTAGCTTTATGAGTGAATCACTTTTTCATACGAAAATAAATTGTTAAATTCGCACATGATTTTATACCCGTTACTGCGGCCGAAGGCCTTAACCCAAGATTAGCGCAGATTAACCCAAGCTTAATCTGCGATGCCAGGGCCACGAAGCAAGCCTTCTTCTAGGAAATCACTTATCTGGGCTGCATTTTTCTCTTTTTGTGCAGTCCTGGCCTCTTTTGACGATTTTAATGAGTGCCGGCCTTGTCTCTTCACTTGATTGCTGTCGTACGTGCCTGCGAAAGTTTTGCATTCCAGGCCGATTTGCAGTTCCAGATTATTCATGACTTTAAGTGCAAATGCTCGATTTTTCAAATCGCACCCAGTCGCGATACTGAGCGAATACACCACGTGGCACTGAACTGAATACTATGAGTAGGTCGTCTTTTGATTGTTTGTGTAAAAACCAAAAACGACAGTTACCCAAGCCGAATTTTTCTTTACAATCGTCGGAAGTGCCCCCTATTATTCAAAAAGTAAACTAGCAAAATTGTTTGGCTAATAAATTAAAAGGTAACGACCGTGAAGGGCTCGCGCTCGTTTACCTACTTCCGGTACTTTTGGAGGGCGTTACTTCGGTGACTTCCAAGGGACCTTTAGGACTTTCTGTTGGGCTTCAAACTTTGGAAATATATTCTTCAAATGCTCAATGAATTTTTAGAGCAATTCAAAACATGCTTACCCGCTGTCCAGCTGCTAGCAGGGGGGATGCAGAAGGCGGCCATACTTGGATCCCTCCGTTTACTCAGGCAACACGATTGTGGACTGCTATAGTCAATTTTTCACGCGTCCTTTCTACTGGGCACTGCGGAGGTGGCGCCCTCGAGCTTCACCTAATATTATACTGTTCCGGTCTAGACTAAGGTCAAGGCCAGCCCCCGGCACTGCTGGGTCTACCGTGTCTCGTTATTGTCGCCACGTAAACTAACCCACGATGCGGCGCTAATAGTCACCAGCATGACCCCCACTCCAGTCGCGCAGCGTCTGCATAATTTGCATTCGACGCGTCTGGAAAATTCATTGTTTAGAATAGAATTTAAGGGAGCTTTCCAGTGTGAAATTTTCAAAAAATCGATTTTTTTTTGGCTTTATCGAATAGTATACACTCTTCCGAATATTCCCTGAAATTTTCATGCCGAAATTCAGATTATTTCGGTTACTGTACAGCATTTCTTAGAAGAAGGCAACGGAGCGCTACAGCTGCCGCGTCGGCCGTCTGCCCGTGCGACCGTTATTTCTATTGTCTCGTTCCTACCTGCTCGTGTACCTTCCAACGTGAGTCCGGTTCGTCTTTCAGTTCGGTTTCGACATTCAAAATGGATAGATCTACGAAAGAGAAATGTGCGTGGCAGGATAGAAAAGGCTCGAGAAGCGGACAGCCGCGAAATGACCGAAAAAGATCCGCGGGTTTCAAGGGAACAAATCGACACGATATCGAAACGGATCTAACGTTTGCGAGCACTTCGGCAGCAAAAATCTTGAAAAAGAGTCCAGAGTTTGAAGTCCGAATCGATCAAACGTTTAGCTATGTGATTTTGGAGTTCTTTTTGGTTTTCGGCGCTCTTCAGGAATTGTTGAAGTGCAAAAAGTGTAATAGCGACGTGAAGTTTTTTAAAAAATCGATTCGCGGATTGGGCTTTAAAATTTGTGTTCAGTGTTCGTGTCCAGATCCGGCCGAGATAGATTCTTGTCCTTTGATAAAAAATGCTTATGAAATCAATCGTCGTTTCTGCTTTGTCATGCGATTGGTCGGCATCGGCAGAAATGGCATTAGAAATTTTATCGCCTTGATGGATTTAACTGCAAACTTCAATAATAACACCTATTATGGAATCGTGAAAATCCTGCAGATTGCAGTGAAATCAATATACGAGGCCGTCGTGAAAAAAGCAGGTACCGAAGAGAAGGAAAAAACTTTGGAAGCAGAAAATCGGGGCGATATTCTGACGGTGTCCGGTGATGGATCGTGGTCGAAACGCGGTTTCACGTCGCGCATGGGTATCGTGTCCGTGATTGGAAAATATACCAACAAAGTTTTGGATGTTGATGTCAAATCAAGCTTCTGCAAGGCTTGTGCATTCTGGAAAGGACAAAAGGGAACACCCGAGTACGAGGCGTGGTTTGAGACGCATGAATCCGAATGCAACGTCAATCACGAAGGCAGCGCGGAAAAAATGGAAGTCGACGGTATAATCGAAATATTCAAGAGATCAGAAGAATTGCACAACGCGAAATACGGTTTCTATATAGGAGACGGCGATACAAAAACATTCAAGATGTTATTAGAAGCCAAGCCGTACGGTGACGATTTGACGGTAAAAAAAAAGGAATGCGTTTTGCACGTGAAAAAGCGAGTATATAAAAGGGGAAACGAAGCAAGAAAAAGGTTAGTTCAACTAAAAATGGCCAAAAAGCAAATCTAAGACAAAGCAATGGAGAGTGAACCGAAAAAAAGGATCTCGTTCGAGTACTCCGAAAACTAAAAAAAATCAAACAAAAAAAACTGCTGTTGAACCGAAAAGAGCGCAATTGACGTTAAAATTATTGACAAATCTCTCCGAATATTATGGCTTGGCAGTTCGACGAAATTCCAATTCCGTGGAAAATATGAGGAAAGCCATATGGGCTACATTTCATCACAAAAGCTCAACTGATGAAAATCCTCAGCATGAGTATTGCCCTCCGGGAGAAGATTCGTGGTGCGAATGGCGCAAGGCCGAGGCCACAGGAGAGGAGTACACCCATCCACCAGCACTCGACGAAGACGTACAACAAGTTTTAAAGCCGATTTACGATGATCTAACAACGGAGGATCTCTTAGAACGATGTACGGGCGCGAACACTCAAAACAATAACGAGAGCTTCAATCACTGTGTGTGGCAACTAGCCCCAAAGCACGTATTCTGCGGCAAGGAGATAGTAGAAATCGCTACGCAGTGTGCTGTGTGCACCTTCAATGAAGGTTACGACCCGATTTTAAAAATTTTGGAGACGATGGGATGCACGATAGGGCCGAGCGCCGCAGATTTCGCCGCTAAGTACAAGAATGCGCGCATCACCCAAGCAAACCGCCGGGCGTCCCTGGATAGCAAAGAGGCGAGGACAGCTCGTCGGACTGAACAATCCATTGAGCACGATCTTATCGAAGAAGCAGAAGGGATATTGTATGGACCTGGCTTCGCTGATTGACCGTAAGTAAACGATTTACCTAAAATTTCCTCACTTGAAACTTTGAACGCGTTTTTCTCGAAACAGCATTTTTCAAAACGGTGTCCAACTTGGAGGGCAGAGTTTTAAAGCTATCGAGTTGAATTTTTTACACAATATTCTTAACGTCATTGTTTATCGTGCTATGGAAGCTTTTTTTTTTTTTGACATCTTCCTATTTTTTTGTAAAAAAAACTGCCAAAAAAAATGCTAAAATCGATACTTTTTGTTCAAACCGGCGCCATTTTTGCAAAAAAAAAAAAAAAGCCTCCATAGCACGAAAGCCTATTATATACCGATCAATAATCTTTTTGTGTTTTTTGTTTCAGATCAAAATTGTGACCCCCAACGTGGACACCACATCCAAGTGCATTTTCTGCAACAATTGTTTCATCATTTTTATAGATATTAATTAATAAATAAATCGATCTTTAAAAAATTGTTTTGTATTCTTCAATACCCAATTAATATACAAAAAAGAAACCAGACCGATTAGATTATTTTTTCTTTAAAAAAAAAAATCGCGAAAAACAGCGATTTTTCGGGCTGTCACACTGGAAAGCTCCCTTAAAAGTATATGTGTATATAAGAAGGGATGCAATATTTACACTTGTTGCAATATTATGTATTGAAAAATATTTATTGAACGAAATAAACAGATAACATTAATATTTTTTAAATAATGGATTAGTCACGTTGTACAATATTTTGCGATTTTTTTTATGAACTCCCGGCGAGTTATTCGTTATAAACTAAGGCCAATGAGAAGGGGGCGGTGACTAGAAGTAGATTGCCGAGCAGAGCGTGCGGAGAGTAGGGGACTCCCCACCACGCGACCGCTACGGGTGGGAGCGCCTGCACGTGTTCGTTTGTCGTCCGGAAAAGTGGTAGACACTTTAGCGCGACTGCTAACAAAACAGTTGGAGATAGAGCTGAATTGCATAGCATCAATTTTGTACAGGATAAAATTTGTCACAAGAAAGTCCCCGATAGCGATGTGCCATCTTTTATTGTTCAACCACAAAAGCGATTCAAAGGAAGACCTCGAGAAATCGCGGCTTACCGATACTCTTGGGAAATCCATATTATTAAATCCAGTTGAAATGTTAGTTAGTGGGCCAAATATATCGTCGGCCTTGGTAGCGTCAATGGAAAACTGCTTTCGTCTAGCCATACCCGAGTCGTTGTTCTTTGCTCTTTTTCTGAATGTAACTATCCGACCTTTAAGGTAACTTTGAATACATTTCCATAGTTCTCGCAAAATATTATCTAACGGAGTCGAAGCGTTTTTCGGTTTTGCGATTAAATTGAGCAAAGGCCCGTTTATAAAAGGCCATGGATCGTTTTTCGTTTCCCGAAAATGTACAATAAAACGGACAATATTTTCGAGGAAAGACATAATTTCTCGTTACAAAAATATGCTTCTTACCCATCCTTCGGTGTAGTAGTAGTGGTAGTAAGAAGTTTTATTTGCATCGCCTTTTCGGCTTTTTACAATGCTGTTACACCGTTTAACGCCCTCTTAAAATCCAACTTATATCTTTCCTCTTTTACTATTTTTGATTTTTGTCATACTTCATTATCGCTGTCCATTACTAACGTTTCTCTTTTCTTACACTCTCTTCCTATTTCCCTAAAAAACTTACACATATTTACATTTATCTCCCCTTTCAGGAACCCTATTAATATATCTTCTAGGCCCCCCTCATCCATTTCCCCCTTTACCCACTCCTCTCTATATGTTTTCGCTTCTTTAGATATTACCCCTCTTCCTTTTTCTCACATAATCAGGTGCTCCATTGTATAACCTATTATACGTCGATTTTTGAATCTGATGTTTTTCTCTCTTTATGGTCTCTCTTTTTAACTTTTTCAATCCCTTGCCTATCATATTTTCTATTATTTTTATTTCTTCTGCCTCTTTTATCATATCTATTATTTCCTCAATTTCTAATTCCCTTAATACTATTAACAAGCCTTTTCCCCATTTCGAAGGATTTCTGTTCGAGAATCCCCTTATTTCCTCTCTCAAACAAATATTCGGCCATCTATTACGCTCCATTTTCATCACTAACTGTATATACCTCAGCGCTCTTTCCCTAATTTTATACTCGAATGTTGGTATTCCTAACTCTGTTCTCCACACGTATCTCGGGCTTTTTCTGCCTATTTCTAATGCGATTTTGCAATACCTATTTTGTATTGCTTCAAACTGTGCTATATTATCGATACCGCATGTCTCTACCCCGTAAAAAGCTCCTGCCTTAACAATTGATCCTAATAGATACTCTTTTCCATACTCCCCACACTGCATTAGAGGCTTTTTGGGCTCTTGCCGCCATTTTTCGCCCATGCGCTTTTATTGCGTTCTTAGTTGAAAACCAATACCCTAAGTACCGGAATTCACTCACTATTTCTATCCTTTTTCCATTCATTTTCCACTCCTCTCCCTTTTTCAACCTTCCGCCATTTCTAAATGTCAAAATTTTTGTTTTTTCAGCATTTACCAGGTGTAAAAGTATGAAACCGGAATTTGCCGATAGATGGTGCTAGCCATCAGTGTAGGGACCGTAAGTGCGCTTCTGCAGCGCCATCATCTCTCTCCAACAGCTGATGAAGATTTTCAACACACAACAACCCAAGCTCCCTACACCGGTATATTTTTCTATAACCTTAAACATGTCGAGTTTTGTGCCTACGAACTACGATTTGCGGACAGCATTGGTTTTCTGTTATCATTTGAAGAAAACTGCTACAGAATCGCATCGAATGCTTGTCGAAGCTTACGGTGAACATGCTCTTGGTAAAACCCAGTGTTTCGAGTGGTTCAAACAATTCAAAAGAGGTGATTTTGACGTGAGACACGAAGAGCGTGGGAAACCACCGAAAAAGTTCGCAGATAACGAATTGCAAGCCTTATTGGATGAAGATGATACTCAAAGTCAACAAGAACTCGCGGATCAATTGAATGTGACGCAGAAAACCGTCTCCATTCGTTTTTATCATTTTCAAACAGTTGACGTGTACTTTTTACAAAAAAAATCGCTTTTATACTTCTACACCTGGTACCTCCATATAGAATTTTCTTTGCCCCATTTTTCTAAATCTTTTAACATGCTACTTAATCCCCTTTCATCTTCAGCCACTATTGCAACATCGTCCGCATATTTTATTGCACATATTTTCGCTTTTCCTATCACGGTTCCTCCCTCCTTTTATCTTTCCTATCATTCATCCATATCGTCAATATAAAAATCAAACAACAAAACACTTAGCGCTCACCCTTGTCTGACACCATGATTTGTTTCGAATTTTTTAGTTACCTTTCCAGTCACTAGCACTTCCGCCATAGTTTTCCTATATATTTTTTTAATCGTATCCCCATCCTTCAGTGTTTGTATAGTAAAGAATGAATGCGGAAACGGAATACGGAGAAACTCAATAATATCGTTAAGAGGGGCGATTCCTTCAGGTAGCCGAAAATAAGCAAATTTTCAATGTTTTTCTTGTGTTGAAGCTATTTATTCTACATAATTTTAAAAAAATCGTTCATATTATTACATCTTTCGATTTTCCTATTTTTTCAAACGATATTTCAGAATGGCGGCTGTAGGGCAGAGCGATGCCTTATGATCCGCGGAGTCTACTGCGCCACCCACACTGGACACAGACGGTACGTGCTGGATACAAGTGCGGGATGTCAGAAGAAGCGGGAGGGAGACGCGGCTTGGCCGATGTTGCGTCGTCGCTGGCCGGTGTTCGGTTTGAATGTCACGTGAGTTGCTACGATTTTCGTGCCAAAAATTGAAAAAAAGCAGATCTTTGTATCTTTTGTTCTCCAGTCCATGCTGGTGATGTTACGGCAATCGAGTAAGTGTATTTTGATTTCATAAAAGTATATTTATACGATGACAGAATAAAAAATAATTCAGTGTCAAGTCCTAGGGTGGCTCGGTCCAATTAGTGAAAAAAATGGGGCAGGGGTCATTTGGGCCAAAGCAAGCGGGATCTTTCGCGTATGGCTCATTAGTCTTGCATTAAAAATCAGGTGTTTAAACCCCATCTCAAATATCTATGAATCTTTCTACAAATCTATTTCTTTTTTTCAGGATGCACAAATACAAGAGAAAATCTGAACGACCAAAGATCTGATGAAACGTGCCGCAGAAGTCACGAACGGGAAAAGTATTCGAAAAGCGGTAAAAGATAAATTAGATAGAACTACGCTTCTTAAGGTAGATCTAGCGCGGTCGTCGAAAACAAAAAATATCACGCGCTACATGCAGTAGAGCATATACATAAATCTATAGTTTCGTAATAAAACTTTTCCTTCCGACTGTACTCTACAGTGTGAGAAATGCCAAGCTAGTAACCCGACTATAGATTTCGGCGGATGAACGATCGTGGCAACACTGTAACGAGCTGTCGCGGAGCTGACAGAAAAATCTGAGCATGACGCAAAATTTCCGTGATGCTCAGACTTTTCTGTCAGCTCAATGTGGATCAAGCTAGTTGGGTATATTATCGGAAAAAAAAAATGTCAAACAGAATTCGTTTTAAAAGAAAGTGACGGAAGGAAAAAGTCGTTGACAGTGAAATAAAAGCTCTGACATCAATGGCCGAAGCCAAAAAGAAAAAATGTGTTGAAGATGTTGGAGTCGTTGAAAAAGAACACTCGACAAGCACGCTATGTGATGGGAGACGTATCGTTAAAAAAAAATATTTGCGTTATAAAAATTTATATTTTTTATTGGTTATGTTATCTTCATTAACAAATAAAAGTGTTGGTTAACTGATAACTAATTAAGAACTTTGTTCGATTAAAATTTACTTCCAAATAAAACTTTGTGTTATAGTATTATTTTAAATATGCCGCGCAAACTTACGTCCTTGGATACGTGGAACGATGCGGTGTTGCCACATCTCTTCTTATTATAGAGAACAAATATTTTTTACGCGAAATTATTCTGTCTTCACTGAACGTTGTTAGGAAAACCGCATAGTAAAGGGAGTCCAAAGTTTTTTCTCTCTTTCATTAAATAGTTTGCTATGTAAAAATAATTTTTCTTCAACATTTGTAAACACAATAGAATGGTACGACGAATCATATGACCTGGCTTCCGGTCAATGCAGACCCTGTACTTGTTAAAAGTTGCAATTTTAAAACCTATTATCTCTCAATCTAAATAGTCGACTGTTCTGAAATTTCGCTCAAACATGCACAATGATATGAACAATGTCTGGTTAAAATTTGAACAAAATCTATAGAAATCAAGAGCGCGCTCGTTCTACCTTAAATAGAACATGTTCTTTTCTATGTTCGTCTTGCGAAAAAAAACCTTTATCCCACTGGCTCAACTAGCCTCGTGACACGAGCCGACAGACTTTTGTGATATTCATGTGAGTTTGGTCCAGTGAGCAACGTTTTTACTACAGTTTTTTTATGGTCTTACATAGCCAAATAAATAACCTATTCATTTGAATAGATTATTTATTTGGAAGAATTAATAAAGATTACTGATCACTTCATTAATTCGGAGCTATACTGCTTAGAACAAAATCATCATCAAATGACCCCGCTCTGGCCTACGACACTTGCTTCAGAGACGGTGGCCGCGTAAGTTGTTCTACGGCGTACAACCTCGCGTCTACTGCATTGATCTGCAACATCAGAGCCAAGAAGTTCTAGATTTCTGACACCCAAATGCTCTACGTGAACCTGAAAAATCCAGAGTAAAGTGAAAATTTGAAAAAATGACACGTGTCTAAAAAAATATTCTACTTTTCATGAAATGTTGACTATTGTAATTTTCGATAACAAAAAGTCTCGTTTCTGAATAATTTCCAAGCAACTTTAGGTCAATACGGACGGTAATTATGTTATCTTAAAGTATGCAAAAATTCAAAATGTTCGATCCGACAGTTTTCGAGTTACCTCGTACGAAGTTCACGAAAAAATGGTTTTCAGGAAAACACATTTGAATTTTCAAGTCACAACTGTGACTAACTGACCTAACGATTGATATGCGATTCCGGGACCATAATAGAGTAGTGCTCCCTCGTAGAGTTCACTTTCGAGCATAAGGTCTTCTTTACGTTACAAAAGGATCTCCCTCGTAAGCACGTTCCTCACCTCTAAATTATATGCTCCTTTTTCGCAGAATAAATATTCCGAGGCACACGTATAAATTCAAGTTTCGGGCACGATTGTTCGGGCACTGATTCTTCAATTTATAAAAATTCTCAGGCACATCGAGGCATTCTCACCTTTTCCACACACAGATGTGAAATAAATGATTATCGACGTGGATTGAAATTATTATACTTATTAGTATTTCCACATTATGGTTTCTCATCTCGGGGGGGGGGGGGGGGGGGGAGGGGTGGTTGCTGCCACAGAATAAAATAATTTGAATAATTGATTAAAAAAAAAAAACGTGTGTTCTATGCTTCTGGGACACTTTGTAAATGCGGCAGCTCTCATCTACCTATGTGACTACATGCGCTACCCAATTGGGGCATAGTAGTACATATGGCGTAAGCGAAATTCAACAAAAGTATGAAGATTAAGTATATCTGTTGAGAATAAAAACAGCTGTGTCAACATCGTAAATATACATAATGTAAACAGCTGTTCGGCTTTTTACTGCTGATGAAGTAGTTCAGCTCGATGGTATACATAATCTCCTTGGAAGATCGTCACCATAGACTGTTTGAGTGCTGATAGAACGGACTTGTCACTTGAAGTTACAGAGTCGCGAAGAAATTGTGAGAGAAGTAAAAAAAACAGTTGACGGACCGTGGGAATTATTCGTCACTCGTCTCTACCTGTCTGTCTCTCTGTCTCTGTGTGCACGATGCAGCAAATTTGGATCCCCATCGTTGGACTTCTTGTGTTCGGAATGCTGGAAATCGGTGCTGATGAAGGCCAGCAATCCACGCAGACCGCACCTTCTGGTGATTCGTCGATAGCGAAACGTTCCTATCTATTCGTACGTTCACGTGAAATATTAGTCTTGCGTAAAGTCAAGCGATTCGAAATCTTGCACATTGCTTCCGTATTTATTTTACTCTGCTCTCGAAGCTGTGCATATGTGCATGTTGGTTTTCTTTACACGAAGCTGCTTCTATGAGTCAGTCTGAATTCTAATAGTTTCCTATCTTGAAACCGTTTTATCGCCGATAAAAAGATCTACAGATATTACACAAAGTGCAACTACTTCATGGTATTGACAATGTAATCTGACTTTTCGGGTAATAAAAAGCGTGTACATATAAGTAATATGAGTTGGTTTTTATTATTTTTTCACAAATATTGATACATTGAGATATAGAATTGGGTTTGTTTGGGTTTGTTGGTATAATAATTGTTATATCATTTTTGTAATATAGGTTGTAATATAATTTTTTAAATTAAAAACCGGATTAGAATTGGGTGCGGAGGAGGCATTTTTCAGTAGAGCAGTAGAGTGGGGTAGCATTAGTTTCGTGTGACGTCCAGCTAACTCAGGCCCCTATACCAAGCCGACCTCAATAAACATATGCCGTTTTAAATGCATTTTCGATGCTGAAAAAAAACGTGTCTAATAGTCTCCAATGCTTATCACAGATATGAGTTTTAACAAACTCGAAGGCGGATACTTAAGTGATGTTTCTTGTTAGTAAACTTTTTCTTCAATTCTCGCCAAATTAAATTGGCACATTGCTTCTATAATACGCTACTTATATGTGCAAGACATCGTTCTGATTTCTTACGTTTCAAGAAAATTAGACTGTGAAACTGATTTATTGAAAATGTTTAACTCCCTGAAACCTTCCACCGATCTTCGCAAAACACAATGACATTTCCACTAAGCGGAAGAATACATTTTCACTATTTATGACATCTCAGTGATTTATCAATGATTTTCTTTTGCTGAAAATATTCACTGAAAAACAAAAACTCGAAGTTATGGCGCACAAGACATTTTTCTGAAAACGGAAACTTCCTCGAAATCTAAAGCGTTTCACAAATCGCCAGCTATCTCGGAAAATAAACATTTTTTAGTGTACAAAAAAATCCGTATGTACGTACGTATACATTTTTTTCTGAATGTCACGGATGTTTTGGAACATTCTACACATATTTTCATCAATATGGTGGAGAGAAAATTCCACAATAAAGCTTTCTCCATACGGAAGCAAAAGTCAAAAAATAGATTCACGAAATGTTTCATACATTAATAAAAATCGACGAATAACTGACAATTAATAACAAATGTTTTGTAGGTGCCTGTTTCAACTGAAAATAAGGCCAAGAGGCCCAATCCAGCTAAACATTTCGTGAGATTGGGACGAGAACTACGAGGCTGAAAAACGATGATAAATGATTATTTTGAATCGTGACACTTGGAGAAACAATTGTCGCATCGTATCGGAACTATTCTCGTTAACTCGATACAACACGCCGTTGCGCAACCGCTTGTGCAGCAAACGCTTGCGGGATTTTCGAACATATGAGACCTCTGTGGTGCGACCACTTTGGACCGGTTTATTATGGATTTTATCAATGCCGAATTTTTGTACCCTGAGTATTGAAAAAATAATGACTGCATTCGAGAAATTTACTCAGTGCATTTTTTTCCCCACAATAAATCCAGCTCCATCCTCGTATTTTCTCTAATCCTGTCTTTCCCTCGTTTCTTTCATGATGTGAAATATTAATAATACAGGCCTTTTCCTTTAAAATTTTTCAGCATATCATTACAAATATACAATTAATAATACATCCCAATTACTTATTGGCGCTAATCAGACAAATTGTAATTCAGGGACTAACGAGAAAAAAAATATATATATATATAAATATATAAATATGTATATATATATATATATATATATATATATATATATATATATATATATATATATATATATATATATATATATATATATTTATTTATTTATATTATATATAAGGGTAGCCCTTAGCACGGCGTCAAACGAATTTTGACGGGTTCAACCTCTTGATGAGTTCCAAATAATTTTTTTTTAAAGTGTGCAAAATTTCAACCCTCTATATCAATTACAGACCGTGCCTGTAAGCATGAACTTTTTAACATTGAAAGCCCATTTAAATTTTCGACATTTCCGATTTTCTTTTGTTTCAATTTTTTCAATGGTTCTACAAATATGAACTCTGCGTGAATCCATTGAGTATCAACCCGACAACAAAATCTCTCGGATTTTGGGGCCAAATTCCACCCTAGGATTACGAAATTCGTACTATATGGAAGCTCAATTTTCTGAATTAAAAAAATGTTATGATCATCTCGTGAATAACTCATTTTACGGTGAAGTTTTATAGAATATTTTTTGTAGGAAATTTTCTCAGCTACAAATACAATCGAATAAAGTTAAATATAATTCATCGATTTTGTTTTTATTTTTTCATCAACAAATGCATAGGTCAATTTTTAATTTTTTTACAAAAAATCTCGCATCGCAGTCTTTTTTTGTCTGAACACCGAAAGCAATTTCCCGATGCCAAAAAAAGACTGCGATGCGAGATTTTTTGTAAAAAAAAAATAAAAATTGATCTATGCATTTGTTTATGAAAAAATAACAATAAAATGGATGAATTATATTTAACTTTATTCGATTGTATTTGTAGCTGAGAAAATTTCCTACAAAATCCGAGAGATTTTTTTGATTTTTACAATAAAATGTTCACTTCTCGCGGCCTGGGGAAATAGTAATTATAAAGCAATCAAATAGATGAATGGACGAACGATAGTCCGACATGTACTCTACGCATGTGCAAAGCTGCAACTTAATCGGCCCAGTAATTTCTGAGCAAAATAGACGCCTGATTTGAAAAATGTAGATCGAACCCAAAAAAAATCGCAACATTAAATGTCATGTACAATTTCGAATAAAATGCTGTGAAAAAAGTTTAGATGTTAATCCAACAATTTAAGATGTTACCCCAAACAGTTGAAATGTTACTTGTAACATAGCTGTGAAATACTAATATTGTAAATTCAACCGTTTCTCTAAATATAATTCCCAAAAAATTACCTTCAAAGTAAGTTTTCACACTACAATTCGGCCTTAAGACGGCCTCCGACGCAACGAAGGTTAAATGAGAATAGCGAAGTGCGGGTAGAGGGTGACAGACAAAGACTTTATTGGGACTATACATTGGAAGTCAGGAAATAAAAAAATAATGCACAAAAAGAGTATTTATAATAATACACGACGATAGTAATTGTCATAATGTATGTTTCGGACGTCCGGTTTTTCAAGTAATCAAACCGAAAAAAGTCATACTTCCAACCTTTGACGTCGCAGACCGTCCTCGAACTAGTCAGATGTGCTGAAAACCAACCTTACATAGCTATTTTCCTATAACAACAACAACAATAACAACAACAACAACAAAAACGACAACAACAACGACAAAAACAACAACAACAACAACAACAATAATAATAATAATAATAATAATAATAATAATAATAATAATAATAATAGTAATAATAAAGAAACGTCGTGTCATAACCAGCGTACGGTCGTCCGAAATGTCGCAATTTATTGGTCTTATCAATAAATACCAATATGGCGTGTGAAAATGAACCGTAAAGTGTACTAATCCCGGCTTCGTTTCGTTGGATGTAACTACCAATTTACACCCGAACGAAACAAGGCCTGCAATTGTTTTCGTGATTGTGCTCACGTACGACTGTGGTGGCAACAAAAGGCTAAAGTCGACGCGTAACACGATCGCAGCTTTAGTTCCCAGAGACGAACACAGATGGACCGATGCAGATCTATGATCGTTTGGCTTCTCGTTTTCGGATTAATCGGGATCCTCTACGAGGTAAGCATAGCCGAGTCAGGGCAAACATTTAGGTAGGATAAAGAACAATTATCAACGATGCAAGCCGAGTAATTTTTCGGGGGAAAAAAACGTCGCGAGACGACGATGAAAAATTGAAAAAAAAAAAACATGATTTGTGTATCGTTTGCTGCAGGTCGAAGCTTTTGATGCTCCGAGTCAAGCCGTGGCCAAGTCAGTTCGGGTGAAAAAAGATGTGAGCTCAAAAAAGCTAGGAAATATCGGTACAGAAACCAGGAAGAATATTCCTAATGAGGAACAGGTTCACCAAGAGCAGGGAGAGCAGGGAGCGCAGGGAGCGCAGGGAGCGCAGGGAGCGCAGGGAGCGCAGGGAGCGCAGGGAGCGCAGGGAGCGCAGGGAGTGCAGGGGCACAGGGTTAGAGAAGAACAGCGACGTGAGCGCGCACGAGAGGCTGCACGGGAGGCCGAGGAGATGCAACGATGGGCTCGAATCCGGGAGTTAAGAGCCAGGCAGAGGCAGCAGATCGGAGGCGGCCAGAATGGATACGGGAGCCCTCCACGATCGTCACGGTCCGTCCGTTCTTATAAAAAAACGTTTTTTGACAGCATGGAAACCCAATATGAATAATTTGGAACAAGCACGCGACGATCCGATCATGCTTTGGACAAGTGCAGTGCAGCCAGATCGCGCTCGAAAGTTACCCTCTCTCTAGTCCCTCGCGCGCCCATCACACAATCATAGTAGCGCGTGTCCGTGAGCGAGCGACGTTCGGACATCTTCGGAAAGAGCCGAGTGCCGTCGAACTATCCCGACCGCGCCTTCGGCAGCTACACCAACACATAGACACGCTGAGCACGTTCATGTGCGGCCAAGCCGAACGAACTGAACGAAGGCTTCGAGGGAAAAAGCAATCCGAGCACGGCCCGCGCGTGACGTCACGCGACGGCACGCGCGAGACTTTTAGATGATTTCAATGCTTATTTAGCTCTTGATTCTCTGCGTTATTAATGTATACCAAAAATGTATCGCACACTCTGATCGCTTATTTTTTTAGTTTATACGTTAATTTAAATATAATAATAAATCTAAATTACAACTTATTTCTCTTCTAAAAAATTGTTTACGCTTTACTCACACCCGTCCTTATGCCAAATAAATTATAATTCATAAAAGTAAGCGGAAATATATTTATCTCCGTATTATTATGTTAATTCTCATACTTTCATCAAGGGATAAAGCATTATCCGCAAAAACAAACCAATCATCCATTCGACCGCGAATCGTCAGTACCAGAAAGTGCACATATTCTACAAGCGATGAGATGGTCCTGTCGGTAGCGTTCCTGGCTTCGGTTCGCAGGGGCGCGGGATCGATCCCGCGCTCGGTGCTTTTTTTTTTTTTAATTACTATTACTATTAATTCTTATTTGATTAGTTATGTTTATTAGTTATCATTATTATTTTAATTAGTTATCTTTTCGTGTCGAAAAATTTATTGCGCACTCCGACCGCTTATTTTATTAGTTTGTACGTTCATTTAAATGTAATAATAAATCTAAATTACAACTTATTTATCTTCTAAAAAATTGTTTGCGCTTTACTCATACCCGTCCCTATGCCAAATAAATTGTAATTCATAAAAGTAAGCGGAAATATATTTATATTCGTATTATTATGTTCATTCTCATATACTTTCATCAAGCGATGAAGCATTATTCCCAAAAACAAGCCATTCATCTATCCGGCCACGAATCGGTAGTGCCAGAAAGTGCATTTTTAACACAAGCGATAAGATGGTCCCGTTGGTAGCGTTCCTGACTTCTATGGGGCGAATTGTTTATTCGAGAAATCATACAATGTATGAACTGCGGACCGAAGCCACGAACGCTACCAACGGGACCATCTTATCGCTCGTGTTAAAAATGCACTTTCTGGCACTACCGATTCGCGGCCGGATAGATGAATGGCTTGTTTTTGGGAATAATGCTTCATCGCTTGATGAAAGTATATGAGAATGAACATAATAATACGAATATCAATATATTTCCGCTTACTTTTATGAATTACAATTTATTTGGCATAGGGACGGGTATGAGTAAAGCGCAAACAATTTTTTAGAAGATAAATAAGTTGTAATTTAGATTTATTATTACATTTAAATGAACGTACAAACTAATAAAATAAGCGGTCGGAGTGCGCAATAAATTTTTCGACACGAAAAGATAACTCATTAAAATAATAATGATAACTAATAAACATAACTAATCAAATAAGAATTAATAGTAATAGTAATTAAAAAAAAAAAAAGCACCGAGCGCGGGATCAATCCCGCGGCCCTGCGAACTGAAGCCAGGAACGCTACCGACAGGACCATCTCATCACTTGTAGAATTTGTGCACTTTCTGGTACTGACGATTCGCGGTCGAATGGATGATTGGTTTGTTTTTGCGGATAATGCTTTATCCCTTGATGAAAGTATGAGAATTAACATAATAATACGGAGATAAATATATTTCCGCTTACTTTTATGAATTATAATTTATTTGGCATAAGGACGGGTGTGAGTAAAGCGTAAACAATTTTTTAGAAGAGAAATAAGTTGTAATTTAGATTTATTATTATATTTAAATTAACGTATAAACTAAAAAAATAAGCGATCAGAGTGTGCGATACATTTTTGGTATACATTAATAACGCAGAGAATCAAGAGCTAAATAAGCATTGAAATCATCTAAAAGTCTCGCGCGTGCCGTCGCGTGACGTCACGCGCGGGCCGTGCTCGGATTGCTTTTTCCCTCGAAGCCTTCGTTCAGTTCGTTCGGCTTGGCCGCACATGAACGTGCTCAGCGTGTCTATGTGTTGGTGTAGCTGCCGAAGGCGCGGTCGGGATAGTTCGACGGCACTCGGCTCTTTCCGAAGATGTCCGAGCGTCGCTCGCTCACGGACACGCGCTACTATGATTGTGTGATGGGCGCGCGAGGGACTAGAGAGAGGGTAACTTTCGAGCGCGATCTGGCTGCACTGGACAAGTGAATATAGTTTTTTTGTTGTTGCAGAATCCAGTCGATGTATCGCGTTTTTCTGCTAATTGCAAAGATCCCTAATTTTAACGAAATCCAGTTAGGGTAACGTTAATTTTAACATTGTCTCGTCGATTTTTAAGGGTTGACGTTGGTTGTATTGATTTTTTTGAAAATTCAGCTAACACCGGTTTTTCATTTCTACGAATCCGAGCAGTCCGAAGAACGATGGAATAATTTAACCATGAATCGCGCTGTGTTTATTGACTTATAGTCATTATTTAGTCAGTAGTAGTAGACTATAATCAATTATGGTCAAGCCATATATTGATTCTTATGGTCACCCAACAGCGGTTGTACAACATATATGTATATATATGTATCAAGCATTGGAAATATTCCTTCGCTGCGGTGGCGACGAATTAATTAATATTTAATTGTCGATCACTTGGAAAGAAAAACGTTCGTTCGATACTTCTGGGACATCCTACCTATGTAACTACATCTATATACCTAGCTACGATACTCATAATCCGAATGGTGGATGTGAAGCTCAATAAAAGTATGAAAATTAAGGGCGGGGTAAAGTTAATTCGGCGAAAAAAGGCATGTTTTTAAGATTTTTTTTTTGCGTAACAAATAGTGTTCGTTTATTGAAAAATTTACATATAATAAAGTAACATTTGAGCAACATTCTCCCAAATTTGCATTGCAAAATATTCAAAATTGAGCGAGTGAAAATTAAACCCCGGAGGCGCCTCGAAAAAAAGTTGGTTTGCGGTGTGCACCATAACTCGCAACAGAATCATCTGAAACAAAAAAATCAAAATGCATTTGTTAAAGGAGATGTTTCTCGAGGTAATGACGGGAGGATTTTTTTTCTTTCGATTTTTCGATTTTTCGTAGCACTTGGGAGCCAAAAACCCGATTTTCTCTAGAAAAAATCGGTTAATTTGTTGTTGAAAAATTAGTAATTATCAAAAAGAACAAAAAAGCTCTCGACAATACCTGGTGAATTATGTGAAGAAGTACTGTGCACAATTTCAAAGCGATTGGTCCAGTAGATTTTGAGTTATCGTGCACACGGACTTCAAATATGACAAGTCTCAGAAAAACGGTTTGAAAAACGCAGAACAGTTTGGTCGCTTAGCGCTCATTACACATAAGTTTGAGAACACTTCTCGATTGCATACAAATCTGAGAAAATTCATGCATATTAAAGGTACTCAAAAGATTAATTTTGCATAATAATAATTCCAAAATGTTATTAACAAAATGATGAAAAAAAAAGATTAGTCAACAAATTTCCCCGCAACCCAATTTTTTTCGTGATTCGTTCATTTTTCTGAATACGTATGAATTTTTTCAGATTTTTCAATTATCTTTGAATTTTTAGAAATTCAAAATAAAACGATAATTTTCTTATACTCACTCAAAGTCGTCGATGCCAGGTCCGTAGAGCAAAAGGCTTCCATCAAGATGATCGAGAGCATCTTTTTGCGTTTGTCTACGCAAAACTCTTTCTTCTGTGTATACTAATATACACCAGTATGTGTATACTAATATACACCATGCCTCGAATATACCTAACGGGACCGGAACAGGCCTGTTTATCACGAAATTTATTCGGGGTCGAAAAATACAATAGCGCGCCGCGCAGCTGCCGCCCAGGTATAAAACCCGGCATGGAGGTATAGACGCTCAAATACTCATAACTTCGTCAATTTTACTCCGATCGACTTGAAATTTTAGCACAATATTCTTGATATATTATGCATTCATTTAAAAAATTATAAAAATTTAAAAAAAAATTGTAATACTTTACCCCGCCCTTAAGTATATCTACTGAGAATGAAAATAGGTGGGTAAACATCGCCATGTCCTTTTATACATAATGTACCCAGCTACTTGACTATCCGCTGCTGATGAAGTCGTTCAGCTTGATGATATAAAGAATCCCTTTCGAAGATCGTTACGATAGACTGTTCGAGTGCCGATCGAACGGACTTATCACTTGAAGTTACGGAGTCACGAAGACATTGTGACAGGAATTTAAAAAACAGTTGACGGAACTTGTTGATATTATCGTCGTTGTTCGTGCCTCGTGTCTACCTGACTGTCTCTCTGGCTCTTTATGCACGATGCAGCAAATGTTGAATCTCATTGTGGGACTTCTTGTTTTCGGGATGCTCAAAATCGGTGCTGATGAAGTATTTCGCTCTCGAAGCTGGCCATGTGTACAAGCTCATTTGTTTACACTAAGCTGCCTCTATGTTTTAAGGGGTTACCCCCACTTGCGATTTTGAAAAAATCGATTCTTTTTATTGGATTTTTTTGAAGTATAAGTATCTGAGAATATGTCCTGAAAATTTCAAGTCGATCCGAACAAAATTCACTGAGATATGAGCGTTGAAAGAGAATAATCCGTGAATTGAAGAACTGAAATTGAAACTTTAAACGCGTTTTTCTCAAAATGGCATTTCTGAAGTCGGTGACCAAGATTACTCGATCACTAATGAACCGATCTTCTTGAAATTTTGCAGGCTTATTTAATACATAAAAATGTAGTCTTTAATCGTTCGATTTTTTTTTCGAAAAAAAATGGCCGTTTCATAGTAAAAAATCGGCCGTTTTTTTTCGTTAAAATCGAACCATTAACTTTGACTGTCCGCCATTTTGTGAAAAATGAATATTTTTTAAAATCCTTCGATTAAATACTAGTTTATACTTATATTTGACAAAATCCATCCGCATTTTTTTTTCAGATGATCCACTTCGCCGCAATGTTGGTCACCGCAAACCGTGTATATAAAAGCATTATTTCATTGACGGCCATTTGCCACTAAACAATGTAATATTTTTCAATAAAAAAATTACTGAAAGTTCTGCAAGATGTGTTCTTTAAGATGGCATATTGATCGATTAAAAAGTTTTATAGTTTTCTTTAAAAAAATTCATGAAAAAGGCCTTTTTTGCGCTACAAGTGGGGGTAACGCCTTAAGCCGAATTTCAATAGTCAGTACTTTAGGATCATGAATCCGGCTACCTTTTGATTCTCGTTTCCTCATATGGAAAGCGCTATGAGAAAAAAACTTGCCCATGTGGCTTTGGCAGCGAAGTAGAATTCATTGAGATATTTCGATTAAAGAAGAATCGGCCAAGTTTCTAACATGCACAATATTCTCTTGTATAAAAAAATTTCAATCGTATTTTCTTATGAAATGACTGCGTTTATCACTCTTTTTAACTGAAAATAATTCATAACATTGAACTTACGAGGAACATCACTTAAGTGTCGCTCTTCAATTTTGTTGAACCTCATATATGTGTTGAAGCATTTCAAACTAGTAGACACGTATATTTTTCATCGGTTTTAATCGGTGGAAAAACGGTTTTAAGGCGCGAAACCAGCCCTCAAAGAAAGGGTCTAGGGATGATTTTGTACTTTCACCCACAAGCAGTCCACCGATCCGAATTAAACAAAAACCAATATTCTTTTAATGCAAAGCGATGAAAAAGCTACTATAGAAGTATGGAAAAAAATTAATGGAGGGGTAGTTTCTTCCCTGAAGACCGTCTTTCCACCGTAAAAAAAAATACTCATTACAATACTACCTGGAAAACCATAAAACCATTTAGAATGTGCGACAAGCACAGAGGCTGTGTCGACTGGGGGGGGGGGCAAACTCGATTTATTTACGACTTTTTTATATTTTGTATTTTTTAGTATATATTTTTTTAACATCTTTTATATATATTGTGTGTACATTATCTCATAATTTGTATAGCTGCTGTTGCGAATAAATGGCTCATTTTTTACGATTATCGTTCAATTCCAATGTCCAAATAAATTTCTTTTTGGAAACGACCACTATGAAGCTATTTTTATCCCTTAAACTATCATATCTCAAGAGGATCGCCCTAAATTTTTGTTAAATTGAAGATTGCAGGAGTTATGATTTTTTCAAGTAAAAAATGGCTTTTTTCACGCATTGAACCCTATCTTATTTTTTCCGCCATTTTAAATGTCGATTACAATATTATACTGAGAATGCCACATTCTTGGAAGTGACATTCTCAGTATCAATCTGGCAAAAACTTGGCAACCACTAAGTTACAGGCCGAGGCTGTGACCTCGAAGGGTTCAAAAACCACAAAAACCCTAAATGTCCTATGCCTGATGGTTTTCAAGAAAAACATTTAAAGACCTTCCCTTCTTGCAATCAGCTGGACTGATGTCCGAGACCGAAGGGTTTATCTGCGCTTGCCTCAGGATGGAGTTATCAACACCTTGGTCTATCACAGCCGCGTCATGGGTCAGCCTCTGTCGACCATTTTGCGTCGTGCATGCGAACAATCGCCGGAGACATTAAGGGGGGAATCTCGTCCAGACAACAGGTTTTTCAATAATTGTTTACCAAAAATTGAGATCATTTATTCCAATGAATCTAATTACATAATAATATCGATGTTCTAATGAATACAAAAAAAAATTCATGAGTAAAAGAAAAACAAAATGGCAGCGCTAGAGGTCCTCGAACTTGGCTCCTAAAGTTTGCGCCGTGGAACGCCCAGGTCCTTGTAGTTAATTAAAATGAACGAAACAATTTATTTCATCAAAATAAGTCATTCCGCTTTGCATGAACCTAAATTTAGCAAAAAAATTGAAAATTTGAGGACAAAGAAACACATTTTTTAAAATAAACTAACTGGTAAAAACAATATTCATTATAACAATTTATACGAAATTTTTGGTATGTGCAAAGGTTGATAAATTAAAGAATATCTGTACAAAATTTCAAGTTGATTGGTTCATTACTTTTTGAGTTATATTCGACGGCACGGAAAAAAACACGTTTCCAAAAAAATTCGATTGAATTTTACGTTCTCGAAAAGTAGAGTTTACAATCACTCTAAAAAATATTAATTAAGGCCTTAGGCCACAGTAACGGGTATAAAATCATGTGCGAATTTAACAATTTTTTTCGTATGGAAAAGTGATTTACTCACAAAATTAATTACACGTCTACTTAATATGAATATCAAGCTGTGAGAAATTTTTTTTTTCGATCTACAAAATGGCCGAATACTAATATTTCCTTTTTTTATCTTTTTTTTTAAATTCTCGTCAATATACATGAGAATACCTAAAGAAGTACGTACGGAATTAAAAAAATATTGTTTTATTCAAAAGTTGTAGGTATTTAAACTTTAGAAATGAATTTTCAATGAAAAATTTCGTTATAACTGCCCGTAAACTGCTCATAAAATGAAGAGTTTTCGATTAATCAGAAATTCCATACGTACTTCTCTGCAAAATGCAATTAGGAACATAACTTTTAAATTTGAAGTAAATCGAGTGAAAATTGTTGAAGTTGTTTGTCACGCCAATTGGAAAAAAGCTGTTTCGAGAAGTTTCGAGTAGTCGGCCATTGTGTACATCGAAAAAAGAAAAAATTCTAACAACTTGATATTCATACTAAATAGATATGTAATTAGCTTTATGAGTGAATCACATTTTCATACGAAAATAAATTGTTAAATTCGCACATGATTTTATACCCGTTACTGCGGCCGAAGGCCTTAACCCAAGATTAGCGCAGATTAACCCAAGCTTAATCTGCGATGCCAGGGCCACGAAGCAAGCCTTCTTCTAGGAAATCACTTATCTGGGCTGCATTTTTCTCTTTTTGTGCAGTCCTGGCCTCTTTTGACGATTTTAATGAGTGCCGGCCTTGTCTCTTCACTTGATTGCTGTCGTACGTGCCTGCGAAAGTTTTGCATTCCAGGCCGATTTGCAGTTCCAGATTATTCATGACTTTAAGTGCAAATGCTCGATTTTTCAAATCGCACCCAGTCGCGATACTGAGCGAATACACCACGTGGCACTGAACTGAATACTATGAGTAGGTCGTCTTTTGATTGTTTGTGTAAAAACCAAAAACGACAGTTACCCAAGCCGAATTTTTCTTTACAATCGTCGGAAGTGCCCCCTATTATTCAAAAAGTAAACTAGCAAAATTGTTTGGCTAATAAATTAAAAGGTAACGACCGTGAAGGGCTCGCGCTCGTTTACCTACTTCCGGTACTTTTGGAGGGCGTTACTTCGGTGACTTCCAAGGGACCTTTAGGACTTTCTGTTGGGCTTCAAACTTTGGAAATATATTCTTCAAATGCTCAATGAATTTTTAGAGCAATTCAAAGCATGCTTACCCGCTGTCCAGCTGCTAGCAGGGGGGATGCAGGAGGCGGCCATACTTGGATCCCTCCGTTTACTCAGGCAACACGATTGTGGACTGCTATAGTCAATTTTTCACGCGTCCTTTCTACTGGGCACTGCGGAGGTGGCGCCCTCGAGCTTCACCTAATATTATACTGTTCCGGTCTAGACTAAGGTCAAGGCCAGCCCCCTGGCACTGCTGGGTCTACCGTGTCTCGTTATTGTCGCCACGTAAACTAACCCACGATGCGGCGCTAATAGTCACCAGCATGACCCCCACTCCAGTCGCGCAGCGTCTGCATAATTTGCATTCGACGCGTCTGGAAAATTCATTGTTTAGAATAGAATTTAAGGGAGCTTTCCAGTGTGAAATTTTCAAAAAATCGATTTTTTTTTGGCTTTATCGAATAGTATACACTCTTCCGAATATTCCCTGAAATTTTCATGCCGAAATTCAGATTATTTCGGTTACTGTACAGCATTTCTTGGAAGAAGGCAACGGAGCGCTACAGCTGCCGCGTCGGCCGTCTGCCCGTGCGACCGTTATTTCTATTGTCTCGTTCCTACCTGCTCGTGTACCTTCCAACGTGAGTCCGGTTCGTCTTTCAGTTCGGTTTCGACATTCAAAATGGATAGATCTACGAAAGAGAAATGTGCGTGGCAGGATAGAAAAGGCTCGAGAAGCGGACAGCCGCGAAATGACCGAAAAAGATCCGCGGGTTTCAAGGGAACAAATCGACACGATATCGAAACGGATCTAACGTTTGCGAGCACTTCGGCAGCAAAAATCTTGAAAAAGAGTCCAGAGTTTGAAGTCCGAATCGATCAAACGTTTAGCTATGTGATTTTGGAGTTCTTTTTGGTTTTCGGCGCTCTTCAGGAACTGTTGAAGTGCAAAAAGTGTAATAGCGACGTGAAGTTTTTTAAAAAATCGATTCGCGGATTGGGCTTTAAAATTTGTGTTCAGTGTTCGTGTCCAGATCCGGCCGAGATAGATTCTTGTCCTTTGATAAAAAATGCTTATGAAATCAATCGTCGTTTCTGCTTTGTCATGCGATTGGTCGGCATCGGCAGAAATGGCATTAGAAATTTTATCGCCTTGATGGATTTAACTGCAAACTTCAATAATAACACCTATTATGGAATCGTGAAAATCCTGCAGATTGCAGTGAAATCAATATACGAGGCCGTCGTGAAAAAAGCAGGTACCGAAGAGAAGGAAAAAACTTTGGAAGCAGAAAATCGGGGCGATATTCTGACGGTGTCCGGTGATGGATCGTGGTCGAAACGCGGTTTCACGTCGCGCATGGGTATCGTGTCCGTGATTGGAAAATATACCAACAAAGTTTTGGATGTTGATGTCAAATCAAGCTTCTGCAAGGCTTGTGCATTCTGGAAAGGACAAAAGGGAACACCCGAGTACGAGGCGTGGTTTGAGACGCATGAATCCGAATGCAACGTCAATCACGAAGGCAGCGCGGAAAAAATGGAAGTCGACGGTATAATCGAAATATTCAAGAGATCAGAAGAATTGCACAACGCGAAATACGGTTTCTATATAGGAGACGGCGATACAAAAACATTCAAGATGTTATTAGAAGCCAAGCCGTACGGTGACGATTTGACGGTAAAAAAAAAGGAATGCGTTTTGCACGTGAAAAAGCGAGTATATAAAAGGGGAAACGAAGCAAGAAAAAGGTTAGTTCAACTAAAAATGGCCAAAAAGCAAATCTAAGACAAAGCAATGGAGAGTGAACCGAAAAAAAGGATCTCGTTCGAGTACTCCGAAAACTAAAAAAAATCAAACAAAAAAAACTGCTGTTGAACCGAAAAGAGCGCAATTGACGTTAAAATTATTGACAAATCTCTCCGAATATTATGGCTTGGCAGTTCGTCGAAATTCCAATTCCGTGGAAAATATGAGGAAAGCCATATGGGCTACATTTCATCACAAAAGCTCAACTGATGAAAATCCTCAGCATGAGTATTGCCCTCCGGGAGAAGATTCGTGGTGCGAATGGCGCAAGGCCGAGGCCACAGGAGAGGAGTACACCCATCCACCAGCACTCGACGAAGACGTACAACAAGTTTTAAAGCCGATTTACGATGATCTAACAACGGAGGATCTCTTAGAACGATGTACGGGCGCGAACACTCAAAACAATAACGAGAGCTTCAATCACTGTGTGTGGCAACTAGCCCCAAAGCACGTATTCTGCGGCAAGCAGATAGTAGAAATCGCTACGCAGTGTGCTGTGTGCACCTTCAATGAAGGTTACGACCCGATTTTAAAAATTTTGGAGACGATGGGATGCACGATAGGGCCGAGCGCCGCAGATTTCGCCGCTAAGTACAAGAATGCGCGCATCACCCAAGCAAACCGCCGGGCGTCCCTGGATAGCAAAGAGGCGAGGACAGCTCGTCGGACTGAACAATCCATTGAGCACGATCTTATCGAAGAAGCAGAAGGGATATTGTATGGACCTGGCATCGCTGATTGACCGTAAGTAAACGATTTACCTAAAATTTCCTCACTTGAAACTTTGAACGCGTTTTTCTCGAAACAGCATTTTTCAAAACGGTGTCCAACTTGGAGGGCAGAGTTTTAAAGCTATCGAGTTGAATTTTTTACACAATATTCTTAACGTCATTGTTTATCGTGCTATGGAAGCTTTTTTTTTTTTTGACATCTTCCTATTTTTTTGTAAAAAAAACTGCCAAAAAAAATGCTAAAATCGATACTTTTTGTTCAAACCGGCGCCATTTTTGCAAAAAAAAAAAAAAAGCCTCCATAGCACGAAAGCCTATTATATACCGATCAATAATCTTTTTCTGTTTTTTGTTTCAGATCAAAATTGTGACCCCCAACGTGGACACCACATCCAAGTGCATTTTCTGCAACAATTGTTTCATCATTTTTATAGATATTAATTAATAAATAAATCGATCTTTAAAAAATTGTTTTGTATTCTTCAATACCCAATTAATATACAAAAAAGAAACCAGACCGATTAGATTATTTTTTCTTTAAAAAAAAAAATCGCGAAAAACAGCGATTTTTCGGGCTGTCACACTGGAAAGCTCCCTTAAAAGTATATGTGTATATAAGAAGGGATGCAATATTTACACTTGTTGCAATATTATGTATTGAAAAATATTTATTGAACGAAATAAACAGATAACATTAATATTTTTTAAATAATGGATTAGTCACGTTGTACAATATTTTGCGATTTTTTTTATGAACTCCCGGCGAGTTATTCGTTATAAACTAAGGCCAATGAGAAGGGGGCGGTGACAAGAAGTAGATTGCCGAGCAGAGCGTGCGGTGAGTAGGGGACTCCCCACCACGCGACCGCTACGGGTGGGAGCGCCTGCACGTGTTCGTTTGTCGTCCGGAAAAGTGGTAGACACTTTAGCGCGACTGCTAACAAAACAGTTGGAGATAGAGCTGAATTGCATAGCATCAATTTTGTACAGGATAAAATTTGTCACAAGAAAGTCCCCGATAGCGATGTGCCATCTTTTATTGTTCAACCACAAAAGCGATTCAAAGGAAGACCTCGAGAAATCGCGGCTTACCGATACTCTTGGGAAATCCATATTATTAAATCCAGTTGAAATGTTAGTTAGTGGGCCAAATATATCGTCGGCCTTGGTAGCGTCAATGGAAAACTGCTTTCGTCTAGCCATACCCGAGTCGTTGTTCTTTGCTCTTTTTCTGAATGTAACTATCCGACCTTTAAGGTAACTTTGAATACATTTCCATAGTTCTCGCAAAATATTATCTAACGGAGTCGAAGCGTTTTTCGGTTTTGCGATTAAATTGAGCAAAGGCCCGTTTATAAAAGGCCATGGATCGTTTTTCGTTTCCCGAAAATGTACAATAAAACGGACAATATTTTCGAGGAAAGACATAATTTCTCGTTACAAAAATATGCTTCTTACCCATCCTTCGGTGTAGTAGTAGTGGTAGTAAGAAGTTTTATTTGCATCGCCTTTTCGGCTTTTTACAATGCTGTTACACCGTTTAACGCCCTCTTAAAATCCAACTTATATCTTTCCTCTTTTACTATTTTTGATTTTTGTCATACTTCATTATCGCTGTCCATTACTAACGTTTCTCTTTTCTTACACTCTCTTCCTATTTCCCTAAAAAACTTACACATATTTACATTTATCTCCCCTTTCAGGAACCCTATTAATATATCTTCTAGGCCCCCCTCATCCATTTCCCCCTTTACCCACTCCTCTCTATATGTTTTCGCTTCTTTAGATATTACCCCTCTTCCTTTTTCTCACATAATCAGGTGCTCCATTGTATAACCTATTATACGTCGATTTTTGAATCTGATGTTTTTCTCTCTTTATGGTCTCTCTTTTTAACTTTTTCAATCCCTTGCCTATCATATTTTCTATTATTTTTATTTCTTCTGCCTCTTTTATCATATCTATTATTTCCTCAATTTCTAATTCCCTTAATACTATTAACAAGCCTTTTCCCCATTTCGAAGGATTTCTGTTCGAGAATCCCCTTATTTCCTCTCTCAAACAAATATTCGGCCATCTATTACGCTCCATTTTCATCACTAACTGTATATACCTCAGCGCTCTTTCCCTAATTTTATACTCGAATGTTGGTATTCCTAACTCTGTTCTCCACACGTATCTCGGGCTTTTTCTGCCTATTTCTAATGCGATTTTGCAATACCTATTTTGTATTGCTTCAAACTGTGCTATATTATCGATACCGCATGTCTCTACCCCGTAAAAAGCTCCTGCCTTAACAATTGATCCTAATAGATACATTCTTTCTTCCATCACATCCCTCCCTGCTCTTTTCCATACTCCCCACACTGCATTAGAGGCTTTTTGGGCTCTTGCCGCCATTTTTCGCCCATGCGCTTTTATTGCGTTCTTAGTTGAAAACCAATACCCTAAGTACCGGAATTCACTCACTATTTCTATCCTTTTTCCATTCATTTTCCACTCCTCTCCCTTTTTCAACCTTCCGCCATTTCTAAATGTCAAAATTTTCGTTTTTCCAGCATTTACCAGGTGTAAAAGTATGAAACCGGAATTTGCCGATAGATGGTGCTAGCCATCAGTGTAGGGACCGTAAGTGCGCTTCTGCAGCGCCATCATCTCTCTCCAACAGCTGACGAAGATTTTCAACACACAACAACCCAAGCTCCCTACACCGGTATATTTTTCTATAACCTTAAACATGTCGAGTTTTGTGCCTACGAACTACGATTTGCGGACAGCATTGGTTTTCTGTTATCATTTGAAGAAAACTGCTACAGAATCGCATCGAATGCTTGTCGAAGCTTACGGTGAACATGCTCTTGGTAAAACCCAGTGTTTCGAGTGGTTCAAACAATTCAAAAGAGGTGATTTTGACGTGAGACACGAAGAGCGTGGGAAACCACCGAAAAAGTTCGCAGATAACGAATTGCAAGCCTTATTGGATGAAGATGATACTCAAAGTCAACAAGAACTCGCGGATCAATTGAATGTGACGCAGAAAACCGTCTCCATTCGTTTTTATCATTTTCAAACAGTAGACGTGTACTTTTTACAAAAAAAATCGCTTTTATACTTCTACACCTGGTACCTCCATATAGAATTTTCTTTGCCCCATTTTTCTAAATCTTTTAACATGCTACTTAATCCCCTTTCATCTTCAGCCACTATTGCAACATCGTCCGCATATTTTATTGCACATATTTTCGCTTTTCCTATTACGGTTCCTCCCTCCTTTTATCTTTCCTATCATTCATCCATATCGTCAATATAAAAATCAAACAACAAAACACTTAGCGCTCACCCTTGTCTGACACCATGTTTTGTTTCGAATTTTTTAGTTACCTTTCCAGTCACTAGCACTTCCGCCATAGTTTTCCTATATATTTTTTTAATCGTATCCCCATCCTTCAGTGTTTGTATAGTAAAGAATGAATGCGGAAACGGAATACGGAGAAACTCAATAATATCGTTAAGAGGGGCGATTCCTTCAGGTAGCCGAAAATAAGCAAATTTTCAATGTTTTTCTTGTGTTGAAGCTATTTATTCTACATAATTTTAAAAAAATCGTTCATATTATTACATCTTTCGATTTTCCTATTTTTTCAAACGATATTTCAGAATGGCGGCTGTAGGGCAGAGCGATGCCTTATGATCCGCGGAGTCTACTGCGCCACCCACACTGGACACAGACGGTACGTGCTGGATACAAGTGCGGGATGTCAGAAGAAGCGGGAGGGAGACGCGGCTTGGCCGATGTTGCGTCGTCGCCGGCCGGTGTTCGGTTTGAATGTCACGTGAGTTGCTACGATTTTCGTGCCAAAAATTGAAAAAAAGCAGATCTTTGTATCTTTTGTTCTCCAGTCCATGCTGGTGATGTTACGGCAATCGAGTAAGTGTATTTTGATTTCATAAAAGTATATTTATACGATGACAGAATAAAAAATAATTCAGTGTCAAGTCCTAGGGTGGCTCGGTCCAATTAGTGAAAAAAATGGGGCAGGGGTCATTTGGGCCAAAGCAAGCGGGATCTTTCGCGTATGGCTCATTAGTCTTGCATTAAAAATCAGGTGTTTAAACCCCATCTCAAATATCTATGAATCTTTCTACAAATCTATTTCTTTTTTTCAGGATGCGCAAATACAAGAGAAAATCTGAACGACCAAAGATCTGATGAAACGTGCCGCAGAAGTCACGAACGGGAAAAGTATTCGAAAAGCGGTAAAAGATAAATTAGATAGAACTACGCTTCTTAAGGTAGATCTAGCGCGGTCGTCGAAAACAAAAAATATCACGCGCTACATGCAGTAGAGCATATACATAAATCTATAGTTTCGTAATAAAACTTTTCCTTCCGACTGTACTCTACAGTGTGAGAAATGCCAAGCTAGTAACCCGACTATAGATTTCGGCGGATGAACGATCGTGGCAACACTGTAACGAGCTGTCACGGAGCTGACAGAAAAATCTGAGCATGACGCAAAATTTCCGTGATGCTCAGACTTTTCTGTCAGCTCAATGTGGATCAAGCTAGTTGGGTATATTATCGGAAAAAAAAAATGTCAAACAGAATTCGTTTTAAAAGAAAGTGACGGAAGGAAAAAGTCGTTGACAGTGAAATAAAAGCTCTGATATCAATGGCCGAAGCCAAAAAGAAAAAATGTGTTGAAGATGTTGGAGTCGTTGAAAAAGAACACTCGACAAGCACGCTATGTGATGGGAGACGTATCGTTAAAAAAAAATATTTGCGTTATAAAAATTTATATTTTTTATTGGTTATGTTATCTTCATTAACAAATAAAAGTGTTGGTTAACTGATAACTAATTAAGAACTTTGTTCGATTAAAATTTACTTCCAAATAAAACTTTGTGTTATAGTATTATTTTAAATATGCCGCGCAAACTTACGTCCTTGGATACGTGGAACGATGCGGTGTTGCCACATCTCTTCTTATTATAGAGAACAAATATTTTTTACGCGAAATTATTCTGTCTTCACTGAACGTTGTTAGGAAAACCGCATAGTAAAGGGAGTCCAAAGTTTTTTCTCTCTTTCATTAAATAGTTTGCTATGTAAAAATAATTTTTCTTCAACATTTGTAAACACAATAGAATGGTACGACGAATCATATGACCTGGCTTCCGGACAATGCAGACCCTGTACTTGTTAAAAGTTGCAATTTTAAAACCTATTATCTCTCAATCTAAATAGTCGACTGTTCTGCAGTTTCGCTCAAACATGCACAATGATATGAACAATGTCTGGTTAAAATTTGAACAAAATCTATAGAAATCAAGAGCGCGCTCGTTCTACCTTAAATAGAACATGTTCTTTTCTATGTTCCTCTTGCGAAAGAAAACCTTTATCCCACTGGCTCAACTAGCCTCGTGACACGAGCCGGCAGACTTTTGTGATATTCATGTGAGTTTGGTCCAGTAAGCAACGTTTTTACTACAGTTTTTTTATGGTCTTACATAGCCAAATAAATAACCTATTCATTTGAATATATTATTTATTTGGAAGAATTAATGAAGATTACTGATCACTTCATTAATTCGGAGCTATACTGCTTAGAACAAAATCATCATCAAATGACCCCGCTCTGGCCTACGACACTTGCTTCAGAGACGGTGGCCGCGTAAGTTGTTCTACGGCGTACAACCTCGCGTCTACTGCATTGATCTGCAACATCAGAGCCAAGAAGTTCTAGATTTCTGACACCCAAATGCTCTACGTGAACCTGAAAAATCCAGAGTAAAGTGAAAATTTGAAAAAATGACACGTGTCTAAAAAAATATTCTACTTTTCATGAAATGTTGACTATTGTAATTTTCGATAACAAAAAGTCTCGTTTCTGAATAATTTCCAAGCAACTTTAGGTCAATACGGACGGTAATTATGTTATCTTAAAGTATGCAAAAATTCAAAATGTTCGATCCGACAGTTTTCGAGTTACCTCGTACGAAGTTCACGAAAAAATGGTTTTCAGGAAAACACATTTGAATTTTCAAGTCACAACTGTGACTAACTGACCTAACGATTGATATGCGATTCCGGGACCATAATAGAGTAGTGCTCCCTCGTAGAGTTCACTTTCGAGCATAAGGTCTTCTTTACGTTACAAAAGGATCTCCCTCGTAAGCACGTTCCTCACCTCTAAATTATATGCTCCTTTTTCGCAGAATAAATATTCCGAGGCACACGTATAAATTCAAGTTTCGGGCACGATTGTTCGGGCACTGATTCTTCAATTTATAAAAATTCTCAGGCACATCGAGGCATTCTCACCTTTTCCACACACAGATGTGAAATAAATGATTATCGACGTGGATTGAAATTATTATACTTATTAGTATTTCCACATTATGGTTTCTCATCTCGGGGGGGGGGGGGGGGGGGGAGGGGTGGTTGCTGCCACAGAATAAAATAATTTGAATAATTGATTAAAAAAAAAAAACGTGTGTTCTATGCTTCTGGGACACTTTGTAAATGCGGCAGCTCTCATCTACCTATGTGACTACATGCGCTACCCAATTGGGGCATAGTAGTACATATGGCGTAAGCGAAATTCAACAAAAGTATGAAGATTAAGTATATCTGTTGAGAATAAAAACAGCTGTGTCAACATCGTAAATATACATAATGTAAACAGCTGTTCGGCTTTTTACTGCTGATGAAGTAGTTCAGCTCGATGGTATACATAATCTCCTTGGAAGATCGTCACCATAGACTGTTTGAGTGCTGATAGAACGGACTTGTCACTTGAAGTTACAGAGTCGCGAAGAAATTGTGAGAGAAGTAAAAAAAACAGTTGACGGACCGTGGAAATTATTCGTCACTCGTCTCTACCTGTCTGTCTCTCTGTCTCTGTGTGCACGATGCAGCAAATTTGGATCCCCATCGTTGGACTTCTTGTGTTCGGAATGCTGGAAATCGGTGCTGATGAAGGCCAGCAATCCACGCAGACCGCACCTTCTGGTGATTCGTCGATAGCGAAACGTTCCTATCTATTCGTACGTTCACGTGAAATATTAGTCTTGCGTAGAGTCAAGCGATTCGAAATCTTGCACATTGTTTCCGTATTTATTTTACTCTGCTCTCGAAGCTGTGCATATGTGCATGTTGGTTTTCTTTACACGAAGCTGCTTTTATGAGTCAGTCTGAATTCTAATAGTTTCGTATCTTGAAACCGTTTTATCGCCGATAAAAAGATCTACAGATATTACACAAAGTGCAACTACTTCATGGTATTGACAATGTAATCTGACTTTTCGAGTAATAAAAAGCGTGTACATGTAAGTAATATGAGTTGGTTTTTATAATTTTTTCACAAATATTGATACATTGAGATATAGAATTGGGTTTGTTTGGGTTTGTTGGTATAATAATTGTTATATAATTTTTGTAATATAGGCTCTAATATAATTTTTTAAATTAATAACCGGATTAGAATTGGGTGCGGAGGAGGCATTTTTCAGTAGAGCAGTAGAGTGGGGGTAGCATTAGTTTCGTGTGACGTCCAGCTAACTCAGGCCCCTATACCAAGCCGACCTCAATAAAGATATGCCGTTTTAAATGCATTTTCAATGCTGAAAAAAACGTGTCTAATAGTCTCCAATGCTTATCACAGATATGAGTTTTAACAAACTCGAAGGCGGATACTTAAGTGATGTTTCTTGTTAGTAAACTTTTTCTTCAATTCTCGCCAAATTAAATTGGCACATTGCTTCTATAATACGCTACTTATATGTGCAGGACATCGTTCTGATTTCTCACGTTTCAAGAAAATTAGACTGTTAAACTGATTTATTGAAAATTTTTAACTCCCTGAAACCTTCCACCGATCTTCGCAAAACACAATGACATTTCCGCTAAGCGGACGAATACATTTTCACTATTTATGATATCTCAGTGATTTATCAATGATTTTCTTTTGCTGAAAATATTCACTGAAAAACAAAAACTCGAAGTTATGGCGCACAAGACATTTTTCTGAAAACGGAAACTTCCTCGAAATCTAAAGCGTTTCACAAATCGCCAGCTATCTCGGAGAATAAACATTTTTTAGTTTACAAAAAAATCCGTATGTACGTATGTATACATTTTTTCTGAATGTCACGGATGTTTTGGAACATTCTACACATATTTTCATTAATATGTTGGAGAGAAAATTCCACAATAAAGCTTTCTCCATACGGAAGCAAAAGTCAAAAAATAGATTTACAAAATGTTTCATACATTAATAAAAATCGACGAATAACTGACAATTAATAACAAATGTTTTGCAGGTGCCAGTTTCAACTGAAAATAAGGCCAAGAGGCCCAATCCAGCTAAACATTTCGTGAGATTGGGACGAGAATTACGAGGCTGAAAAACGATGATAAATGATTATTTTGAATCGTGTCACTTGGAGAAACAATTGTCGCATCGTATCGGAACTATTCTCGTTAACTCGATACAACACGCCGTTGCGCAACCGTTTGTGTAGCAAACGCTTGCGCGATTTTCGAACATATGAGACTTCTGTTGTGCGACCACTTTGGACTGGTTTATTACGGATTTTATCAATGCGGAATTTTTGTACGCTGAGTATTGAAAAAATAATTACTGCATTCGAGAAATTTACTTTTGCCTCAGTGCATTTTTTTCCCCACAATAAATCCAGCTGCATCCTCGTATTTTCTCTAATCCTGTCTTTCCCTCGTTTCTTTCATGATGTGAAATATTAATAATACAGGCCTTTTCCTTTAAACTTCTTTAGCATATCATTACAAATGTACAATTAATAATACATCCCAATTACTTATTGGCGCTAATCAGACAAATTATAATTCAGGGACTAACGAAGAAATAAAAAAAATATATATATAAATAAATAAATAAATATATATATATATAAGGGTGGCCCTTAGCACGGCGTCAAACGAATTTTGACGCGTTCAACCTCTTGATGAGATCCCAAATAATTTTTAAAAAAAGTCTGCAAATTTTCAGCCCTCTATTTCAATTACAGACCGTGCCTGTAAGCATGAACTTTTTAACATTGAAAGCTCATTTAAATTTTCGGCATTTCTGATTTTCTTTTGTTTCAATTTTGTCAATGGTTCTAAAAATATGAACTCTGCGTGAATCCATTGAGTATCAACCCGACAACAAAATCTCTGGGATTTTGGGCCCAAATTCCACCCTAGGATTACGAAATTCGTACTATATGGAAGCTCAATTTTATGATTTTTAAAAATTTTATGATCATCTCGTGAATAACTCATTTTACGGTGAAGTTTTATAGAATATTTTTTGTAGGAAATTTTCTCAGCTACAAATACAATCGAATAAAGTTAAATATAATTCATCGATTTTTTTTTTTTTGTCTGAACACCGAAAGCAATTTCCCGATGCCAAAAAAAGACTGCGATGCGAGATTTTTTGTAAAAAAAAAATAAACATTGATCTATGCATTTGTTTATGAAAAAATAACAATAAAATGGATGAATTATATTTAACTTTATTCGATTGTATTTGTAGCTGAGAAAATTTCCTACAAAATCCGAGAGATTTTTTTGATTTTTACAATAAAATGTTCACTTCTCGCGGCCTGGGGAAATAGTAATTATAAAGCAATCAAATAGATGAATGGACGAACGATAGTCCGACATGTACTCTACGCATGTGCAAAGCTGCAACTTAATCGGCCCAGTAATTTCTGAGCGAAATAGACGCCTGATTAGAAAAATGTAGATCGAACCCAAAAAACTCGCAACGTTAAATGTCATGTACAATTTCGACTAAAATGCTGTGAAAAAAGTTTAGATGTTAATCCAATAATTTAAGATGTTACCCCAAACAGTTGAAATGTTACTTGTAACATAGCTGTGAAATACTAATATTGTAAATTCAACCGTTTCTCTAAATATAATTCCCAAAAAATTACCTTCAAAGTAAGTTTTCACACTACAATACGGCCTTAAGACGGCCTCCGACGCAACGAAGGTTAAATGAGAATAGCGAAGTGCGGGTAGAGGGTGACAGACAAAGACTTTATTGGGACTATACATTGGAAGTCAGGAAATAAAAAAATAATCCACAAAAAGAGTATTTATAATAATACACGACGATAGTAATTGTCATAATGTATGTTTCGGACGTCCGGTTTTTCAAGTAATCAAACCGAAAAAAGTCATATTTCCAACCTTTGACGTCGCAGACCGTCCTCGAACTAGTCAGATGTGCTGAAAACCAACCTTGCATAGCTATTTTCCTATAACAACAATAACAACAACAACAACAACAACAACAACAACAACAACATCAACAACAACAAACAACAAAAACAACAACAACAACGACAAAAACAACAACAACAACGACAACAAAGACAAGGACGACAACGACAAGAACAACAACAGCAACAACAGCAACAACAACAACAACAACAATCATAATAATAATAATAATAATAATAATAATAATAATAATAGTAATAATAAAGAAACGTCGAGTCATAACCAGCGTACGGTCGTCCGAAATGTCGCAATTTATTGGTCTTATCAATAAATACCAATATGGCGTATTAAAATGAACCGTAAAGTGTACTAATCCCGGCTTCGTTTCGTTGGATGTAACTACCACTTTACACCCGAACGAAACAAGGCCTGCAATTGTTTTCGTGATTGTTCTCACGTACGATCGTGGTGGCAACAAAAGGCTAAAGTCGACGCGTAACACGATCGCAGCTTTAGTTCCCAGAGACGAACACAGATGGACCGATGCAGATCTATGATCGTTTGGCTTCTCGTTTTCGGATTAATCGGGATCCTCTACGAGGTAATCATAGCCGAGTCAGGGCATGCATTTAGGTAGGATAAAGAACAATTATCAACGATGCAAGCCGAGTAATTTTTCGGGGGAAAAAAACGTCGCGAGACGACGATGAAAAATTGAATAAAAACATGATTTGTGTATCGTTTGCTGCAGGTTGAAGCTTTTGATGCTCCGAGTCAAGCCGTGGCCAAGTCAGTTCGGGTGAAAAAAGATGTGAGCTCAAAGAAGCTAGGAAATATCGGTACAGAAACCAGGAAGAATATTCCTAATGAGGAACAGGTTCACCAAGAGCAGGGAGCGCAGGGAGCGCAGGGAGCGCAGCAAGCGCAGGGAGCGCACAGAGCGCCGGGAGTGCAGGGGCACAGGGTTAGAGAAGAACAGCGACGTGAGCGCGTACGACAGGCTGCACGGGAGGCCGAGGAGATGCTACGACGGGCTCGAATCCGGGAGTTAAGAGCCAGGCAGAGGCAGCAGATCGGAGGCGTCCAGAATGGATACGGGAGCCCTCCACGATCGTCACGGTCCGTCCGTTCTTATAAAAAAACGTTTTTTGACAGCATGGAAACCCAATATGAATAATTTGGAACAAGCACGCGACGATCCGATCGTGCTTTAGTCAAGTGAATATAGTTTTTTTGTTGTTGCACAATCCAGTCGATGTATCGCGTTTTTCTGCTTATTGCAAAGATCCCTAATTTTAACGAAATCCAGTTAGGGTAACGTTAATTTTAACATTGTCTCGTCGATTTTTATGGGTTGACGTTGATTGTATTGATTTTTTTGAAAATTCAGCTAACACCGGTTTTTCATTTCTACGAGTCCGAGCAGTCCGAAGAACGATGGAATAATTTAACCATGAATCGCGCTGTGTTTATTGACTTATAGTCATTATTTAGTCAGTAGTAGTAGACTATAATCAATTATCGTCAAGCCATATATTGATTCTTATGGTCACCCAACAGCGGGTGTACAACATATATGTATATATATGTATCAAGCATTGGAAATATTCCTTCGCTGCGGTGGCGACGAATTAATTAATATTTAATTGTCGATCAATTGGAAAGAAAAACGTTCGTTCGATACTTCTGGGACATCCTACCTACGTAACTACATCTGAATACCTAGCTACGACACTCATAATCCGAATGGGGGATGCGAAGCTCAATAAAAGTATGAAAATTAAGTATATCTACTGAGAATGAAAATAGGTGGGCAAACATCGCCATGTCCTTTTGTACATAATGTACCCAGCTACGTGACTATCCGCTGCTGATGAAGTCGTTCGATCAGCTTGATGATATAAAGAATCCCTTTCGAAGATCGTTACAATAGACTGTTCGAGTGCCGATCGAACGGACTTATCACTCGAAGTTACGGAGTCACGAAGACATTGTGACAGGAATTTAAAAAACAGTTGACGGAACTTGTCGATATTGTCGTCGTTGTTCGTGCCTCGTGTCTACCTGACTGTCTCTCTGGCTGTTTGTGCACGATGCAGCAAATGTTGAATCTCATTGTGGGACTTCTTGTTTTCGGGATGCTCGAAATCGGTGCTGATGAAGTATTTCGCTC
Source organism: Ophion costatus (assembly GCA_951751655.1). Lineage (NCBI taxonomy): Eukaryota > Metazoa > Arthropoda > Insecta > Hymenoptera > Ichneumonidae > Ophion > Ophion costatus. The sequence goes on from OX632356.1 coordinate 42,781,705, forward strand.
TCGAAGCTGGCCATGTGTACAAGCTGATTTGTTTACACTAAGCTGCCTCTATGTTTTAAGGGGTTACCCCCATTTGCGATTTTGAAAAAATCGATTCTTTTTATTGCATTTTTTAGAAGTATAAGTATCTGAGAATATGTCCTGAAAATTTCAAGTCGATCCGAACAAAATTCACTGAGATATGAGCGTTGAAAGAGAAGAATCCGTGAATTGAAGAACCGAAATTGAAACTTTGAGGGGGGATTGTCTTTTTTTTCGCAAAATTTACCGCTTTTTGGGAATTTTTTTGTGAAGAAAGTACACAACGGAAAACTTGTGAAACTTGGCATATAGTTTTATTGATCTGTTTACTACATACAAAAAAATTTTTAAACAATTTCATCAAAAAATCCGCCTCCCATACCCCTCGACGCGCGATGGTCCTTTTTTGATGGTGTGCACGATTACAGCCTTCACGTTCATCCTGCAACAAAAATGAAGGGAAAAAAAAAAATTGACGATTTGGTGACGTTTTGAACTTGAAGTATCGATTTTTCGAAAAAAATTGATCGATTTTTTGTTATAAATAAAAAACTATTAAACGTATTGCTTTTTTGCTTCATCAAACGATAGCTATATGTGTCTAAAGTAAAATGCTTTTTGGGTTTTTGTTGCAGGATGAACGTGAAGGCTGTAATCGTGCACACCATCAAAAAAGGACCATCGCGCGTCGAGGGGGGTGGGAGGCGGATTTTTTGATGAAATTGTTTAAAAAATTTTTTGTATGTAGTAAACAGATCAATAAAACTATATGCCAAGTTTCACAAGTTTTCTGTTGCATACTTTCTTCACCAAAAAATTCCCAAAAAGCGGTAAATTTTGCGAAAAAAAAGACAATCCCCCCTTAAACGCGTTTTTCTCAAAATCGCATTTCTGAAGTCGGTGACCAAGATTACTCGAACACTAATGAACCGATCTTCTTGAAATTTTGCAGGCTTATTTAATACATAAAAATGGATTCTTTAATCGTTCGATTTTTTTTTTCGAAAAAAAATGGCCGTTTTATAGCCAAAAAACGGCCGTTTTTTTCGTTAAAATCGAACCACTAACTTTGACTGTCCGCCATTTTGTGAAAAATGAATATTTTTTGAAATCCTTCGATTAAAGACTAGTTTATACTTATATTTGACTAAATTCATCCGCATTTTTTTTTCAGATGATCCACTTCGCCGCAATGTTGGTCACCGCAAACCGTGTACACAAAAACATTATTTCATCGACGGCCATTTGCCACTAAACAATGTAATATTTTTCAATAAAAAAATTACTGAAAGTTCTTCAAGATGTGTTCTTTAAGATGGTATATTGATCGATTAAAAAAGTTTTGTAGTTTTCTTTCCAAAAATTCATGAAAAAGGTCTTTTTTTGCGCTGCAAGTGGGGGTAACGCCTTAAGCCGAATTTCAATAGTCAGTACTTTAGGATCATGAATCCGCCTACCTTTTGATTCTCGTTTCCTCATATGGAAAGCGCTATGAGAAAAAAACTTGCTCGTGTGGCTTTGGCAGCGAAGTAGAATTCATTGAGATATTTCGATTAAAGACGAATCGGCCAAGTTTCTAACACGCACAATATTCTCTTGTATAAAAAAATTTCAATCGTATTTTCTTATCAAATGACTGCGCTTATCACTCTTTTTAACTGAAAATAATTCATAACATTGAACTTACGAGGAACATCACTTAAGTGTCGCCCTTCAATTTTGTTGAACCTCATATATTTGTTGAAGCATTTCAAACTAGTAGACACGTATATTTTTCATCGGTTTTAATCGGTGGAAAAACGGTTTTAAGGCGCGAAACCAGCCCTCAAAGAAAGGGTCGAGGGATGGTTTTGTACTTTCACCCACAAGCAGTCCACCGATCCGAATCAAACAAAAACCAATATTCTTTTAATGCAAAGCGATGGAAAAGCTACTATAGAAGTATGGAAAAAATTTAATGAAGGGGTAGTTTCTTCCATGAAGACCATCTTTCCACCGTAAAAAAAAATACTCATTACAATACTACCTGGAAAACCATAAAACCATTTAGAATGTGCGACACGCACAGCGGCCGTGTCGACTGGGGGGGGGGCAAACTCGATTTATTTACGACTTTTTTATATTTTGTATTTTTTAGTATATATTTTTTGAACATCTTTTATATATATTGTGTGTACATTATCTCATAATTTGTATAGCTGCTGTTGCGAATAAATGGCTCATTTTTTACGATTATCGTTCAATTCCAATGTCCAAATAAATTTCTTTTTGGAAACGACCACTATGAAGCTATTTTTATCCCTTAAACTATCATATCTCAAGAGGATCGCCCTAAATTTTTGTTAAATTGAAGATTGCAGGAGTTATGATTTTTTCAAGTAAAAAATGGCTTTTTTCACGCATTGAACCCTATCTTATTTTTTCCGCCATTTTAAATGTCGATTACAATATTATACTGAGAATGCCACATTCTTGGAAGTGACATTCTCAGTATCAATCTGGCAAAAACTTGGCAACCACTAAGTTACAGGCCGAGGCTGTGACCTCGAAGGGTTCAAAAACCACAAAAACCCTAAATGTCCTATGCCTGATGGTTTTCAAGAAAAACATTTAAAGACCTTCCCTTCTTGCAATCAGCTGGACTGATGTCCGAGACCGAAGGGTTTATCTGCGCTTGCCTCAGGATGGAGTTATCAACACCTTGGTCTATCACAGCCGCGTCATGGGTCAGCCTCTGTCGACCATTTTGCGTCGTGCATGCGAACAATCGCCGGAGACATTAAGGGGGGAATCTCGTCCAGACAACAGGTTTTTCAATAATTGTTTACCAAAAATTGAGATCATTTATTCCAATGAATCTAATTACATAATAATATCGATGTTCTAATGAATACAAAAAAAAATTCATGAGTAAAAGAAAAACAAAATGGCAGCGCTAGAGGTCCTCGAACTTGGCTCCTAAAGTTTGCGCCGTGGAACGCCCAGGTCCTTGTAGTTAATTAAAATGAACGAAACAATTTTTTTCATCAAAATAAGTCATTCCGCTTTGCATGAACCTAAATTTAGCAAAAAAATTGAAAATTTGAGGACAAAGATACACATTTTTTTAAATAAACTAACTGGTAAAAACAATATTTATTATAACAATTTATACGAAATTTTTGGTATGTGCAAAGGTTGATAAATTAAAGAATATCTGTACAAAATTTCAAGTTGATTGGTTCATTACTTTTTGAGTTATATTCGACGGCACGGAAAAAAACACGTTTCCAAAAAAATTCGATTGAATACGTTCTCGAAAAGTAGAGCTTACAATCACTCTAAAAAATATTAATTAAGGCCTTAGGCCACAGTAACGGGTATAAAATCATGTGCGAATTTAACAATTTTTTTCGTATGGAAAAGTGATTTACTCACAAAATTAATTACACATCTACTTAATATGAATATCAAGCTGTTAGAAATTTTTTTTTTTCGATGTACAAAATGGCCGAATACTAATATTTCCTTTTTTTATCTTTTTTTTTAAATTCTCGTCAATATACATGAGAATACCTAAAGAAGTACGTACGAAATTAGAAAAATATTGTTTTATTCAAAAGTTGTAGGTATTTAAACTTTAGAAATGAATTTTCAGTGAAAAATTTCGTTATAACTGCCCGTAAACTGCTCATAAAATGAAGTTTTCGATTAATCAGAAATTCCATACGTACTTCTCTGCAAAATGCAATTAGGAACATAACTTTTAAATTTGAAGTAAATCGAGTGAAAATTGTTGAGGTTAGTTTTAAGGCTTTCACGGCTCTTTATGTAATTTGAAGAGTATGTGGCTTCCGGATGGAGGCCGTGTTGAGAATCAGCGTTGTGCCGACGTTTCGCAAACGTTACAGTCTGCATCATCAGGGCTGAGAGCTCCGATACTGAAGCTCCCGTGTCTCAGGCATTCCTTATATACTTGCAGTCATCGTTCCAGATCACTGCACCAGCCAATCAGATGTTTTAATTGATCGGCCGGTCAATTAAATTGTTGAAGTTATTTGTCACGCCAATTGGAAAAAAGCTGTTTCGAGAAGTTTCGAGTAGTCGGCCATTGTGTACATCGAAAAAAGAAAAAAATTCTAACAGCTTGATATTCATACCAAATAGATATGTAATTAATTCTATGAGTGAATCACTTTTTCATACGAAAATAAATTGTTAAATTCGCACATGATTTTATACCCGTTACTGCGGCCGAAGGCCTTAACCCAAGATTAGCGCAGATTAACCCAAGCTTAATCGTCGATGCCAGGGCCACGAAGCAAGCCTTCTTCTAGGAAATCACAGATCTGGGCTGCATTTTTCTCTTTTTGTGCAGTCCTGGCCTCTTTTGACGATTTTAATGAGCGCCGGCCTTGTCTCTTCACTTGATTGCTGTCGTACGTGCCTGCGAAAGTTTTGCATTCCAGGCCGATTTGCAGTTCCAGATCATTCATGACTTTAAGTGCAAATGCTCGATTTTTCAAATCGCACCCAGTCGCGATACTGAGCGAATACACCACGTGGCACTGAACTGAATACTATGAGTAGGTCGTCTTTTAATTGTTTGTGTGAAAACGAAAAACGACAGTTACCCAATCCAAATTTTTCTTTACAATCGTCGGAAGTGCCCCCTATTATTCAAAAAGTAAACTAGCAAACTTGTTTGGCTAAGAAATTAAAAGGTAACGACCACGAAGGGCTCGCGCTCGTTTACCTACTTCCGGTACTTTTGGAGGGCGTTACTTCGGTGACTTCCAAGGGACCTTTAGGACTTTTTGTTGGGCTTTAAACTTTGGAAATATATTCTTCGAGTACTCAATGAATTTTTAGAGCAATTAAAAACATGCTTACCCGCTGTCCAGCTATGCAGAAGGCGGCCATACTTGGATCCCTCCGTTTACTCAGGCAACACGATTGTGGACTGCTATAGTCAATTTTTCTCGCGTCCTTTCTACTGGGCACTGCCGAGGTGGCGCCCTCGAGCATAACCTAATATTATACTGTTCCGATCTAGACTAAGGTCAAGGCCAGCCCCCTGGCACTGCTGGGTCTACAGTGTCTCGTTATTGTCGCCACGTAAACTAACCCACCATGCGGCGCTAATAGTCACCAGCATAACCCCCACTCCAGTCGCGCAGCGTCTGCATAATTTGCATTCGACGCGTCTGGAAAATTCATTGTTTAGAATAGAATTTAAAAGTATATGTGTATATAGGAAGGGATGCAATATTTACACTTGTTGCAATATTATGTATTGAAAAATATTTTTTGAACGAAATAAACAGATAACATTAATATTTTTTAAATAATGGATTAGTCACGTTGTACAATATTTTGCGATTTTTTTCTTGTCGAGATTGCTTTTTTTTTGTTCTGCGTTGAGACGTGCAGAATATTGCTGCATCGGTATCAATACGTAATATTGTAGTGTGTGTAAAAGAACACTATCGGCGTGTTCTATACACGGAAAAGAGAGCTTTTCATAGTTATACACGTCGTCCAATATAGACTCGAAAACACGTGTTGAATTGCGATGAGCCACAAATCGCTCTTCTAATGTGATAAAATAATTACGATTTTACTACACTACGATTTTTTAAATTCGAGAACAATGACAGATCGAGAAAAAATGACGAAATAATACGGAGAGGTGCTTTGCGGAGTGGGGTTCATGCGGGTGACTACTAGCGCCGCATGGTGGGTTAGTTACGTGGCGACAATACGGGGACACGTTGCTGTTAAGAGAATTTATCCTAGTGTCAGCCCCCTGGTCAAGGCTAACCCCCGGGGGCAGGTAAATGTTTCCCCGTGCAAACTGAGGAAGTGCGTTGCCCAGAACATTTTGTATTTTGTTGCCCCCTTAAGGGGTAAGGCCACTGTAACGGCCCAAAAAAAAAGGTTTTTTCACTAATTTTTTGCTCCCGAAATTGAAGGTATTTGAAAAAAAACTTTTAATGGTGTTATCGGGCATTCATTAAACTTTATTATAAAATTTTTTTACAGTAAAAAAAAAACAAAATGGCGGTTCCACAGCTATCTTCCCTGGACATGTTTTGCTTCCAGGGCTCCGCGGCACGCAGCACCACTGGTGCACTTTTGAATCTAGAACAAAAAAAAAAAAAAACCATTAATCTAGAGGGCTATAGCTAGAGAATGTCGATCGGATTTTAAAAAGTATCAATTTTTGTGGATTTGGCGTGCGTTTGAAAAAAAAAATTGATTTTTGACGAAAAAAACGGCAAGTTTTTTGTTAATAAAAAATCAATAAATAAAGTTCTTGAAAATTCCGATCGACATTCTCAAGATAATGTAAATGTTCACATCTGGTTAAAATTTCAAGTAAAAAAAATGAAAATTGTTCGAGTTATGCTGCGTGCCATTTTGAAAAACCATGTTTCGAGAAAAACGCGTTTAAAGTTTTGCGAATAGTTTTTTATAGCCAATAAAAAAAAATCGATTTTTCAAAAAATTTACAGTAGCCTTACCCCTTAAGATCTAATATTTTAAAAAAGAAATAAAAAATACAAATCGACGTTTCTTGCACCTGACAACAAATTTCCTCTGGTCGCACTGAGGAAGTATGTTAGCTGGAGCAATAAGTCAATTATCATAATGAACATAAAAAAAAGAAATCGGTCTTATCGATAGATATCTAAATTGAATATCGAAATGAACTGTAAAATGCAATAATCCCAGCCTTGTTTCATTCGGATGAAACTACCGACTCACACCCGGCCGAAACAAGGCCAGGGATATAAAATGTTTGTTCGTGATTGCGCTCACGCCCGAACGCGGTGGCAATAAAAGTCAAAGTCGACGCGTAACACGATCGCAGGATCAGTTGCTGAAGTCGAAGGCGATCAAGCAGCAACAATAAAATATTGCTCCGGTGGTCGTTCCGACGGTTGCAGGTTCGCGCATTCCCGATGGACCGATCCAGATCTATGATCGTTTGGCTCCTCGTTTTCGGATTAATCGGGGTTCTCCCCGAGGCAAGTATAAGCATGCCAGCGCAAAAATACAGCTGGAATAAGAAATAATTATTGACAAAGTAAACCGCTAACTTATTCGGGAAAATAAAGCGCCGCGACTGGACGGAAAAAAAATTGAAAAAAAACAAAGCACATGGTTTTCGTGTCGTTTGCAGTGGATTGGAGCTTCTCATGCTCCGGGTCAAGCCGTGGAACAGTCCGAACCGATGAAAGAATATTCCGGCTTAAAGAAGTTAGAAAATAGCGCTACAGAAACCAGGAAGAATATTCCTCACGAGGAGCAACATGGTCGAGAAGAACAGCCATCTAATGGATATGCGGCTTCACCGGCGGCTGCACAGGCGGGTGCACGGGCGGCTGCAGAGGCGGCTGAACGGATGGCCACAGCGAGGCAACGATTAGCTGAATTCCTGCAGATGCGGCAGAGGCAGGCGCCTCCACAGGGCAGGGATGGAAACCTTCCACCGAGGCGAGAATACGTCCTTTCTTACTAAAAAAAACCTTTTTTTGCAGACAGGCTTCAACTGATTTTCCCACTTGTACCCATTAGGGCGCAATGTATCGATTGATTGGTTGGTATCGATCATGTGTTTATTATTACCTCCGGCAGTATGAAAAACCAACTGGAATTATTCAAAATAAGCACGCGACGATTCAATCGTGTTTTAAACAAGCGGATATGGTTCGCGTTTTTTTTTCAACAGAATCTAGTCGATGTATCGCGTTTTTCTGCTAATTTCGAAGATTGGTAACTTTAACGACATCTAGTTAGGGTAACGTTAATTTTAACTTTGTTTTGTCGCACTTTATGGTTATTAGATTTTTTTCTGATATACAGTCAAGGGCGGGGTAAAGTTAATTCGGCGAAAAAAAGGCATGTTTTTAAGATTTTTTTGGCGTAACGAATAGTGTTCGTTTATTGAAAAATTTACATATAATAAAGTAACATTTGAACAACATTCTCCTAAATTTGCATTGCAAAATATTCAAAATTGAGCGAGTGAAAATTAAACCCCGGAGGCGCCTCGAAAAAAAGTTGGTTTGCGGTGTGCACCATAACTCGCAACAGAATCATCTGAAACAAAAAAATCAAAATGCATTTGTTAAAGGAGATGTTTCTCGAGGTAATGACGGGAGGATTTTTTTTTTACGATTTTTTGTAGCACTTGGGAGCCAAAAACCCGATTTTCGCTAAAAAAAATCGGCTAATTTGTTGTTGAAAAATTAGTAATTATTTAAAAAAACGAAAAAGCTCTCGACAATACCTGGTGAATTATGTGAAGAAGTACTGTTCAAAATTTCAAAGCGATTGGTCCAGTAGATTTTGAGTTATCGTGCACACGGACTTCAAATATGACAAGTCTCAGAAAAACGGTTTGAAAAACGCAGAAGAGTTTGGTCGCTTAGCGCTCCTTGCACATAAGTTTGAGAACACTTCTCGATTGCCTAAAAATCTGAGAAAATTCATGCATATTAAAGGTACTCAAAAGATTAATTTTGCATAATAATAATTCCAAAATGTTATTAACAAAATGATAAAAAAAAATTAGTCAACAAATTTCCCCGCAACCCAATTTTTTTTCGTGATTCGTTCATTTTTCTGAATACGTATGATTTTTTTCAGATTTTTCAATTATCTTTGAATTTTTAGAAATTCAAAATAAAACTCGATAATTTTCTTATACTCACTCAAAGTCGTCGATGCCAGGTCCGTAGAGCAAAAGGCTTCCATCAAGATGATCGAGAGCATCTTTTTGCGTTTGTCTACGCAAAACTCATAAACATAAACTCGAAAAACATAACGGGACCGGAACAGGCCCGTTTATCAAGAAATTTATTCGGGGTCGAAAAATACAATAGCGCGCCGCGCAGCTGCCGCCCAGGTATAAAACCCGGCATGGAGCAATAGACGCTCAAATACTTATAACTTCGTCAATTGTACTCCGATCGACTTGAAATTTTAACATAATATTCTTGATATATTATGCATTCATTTAAAAATTTAAAAAAAATGAAAAAAAAGAATTTAAATACTTTACCCCGCCCTTAAAGTTGATTGTATCGGTTTTTTTAATCGGGCTAACACTGGTATCTTATTTTTTCGAAGCTGAGCAGTGCGAAGAACGATGAAACAGTTTCACCATGAATAGCGTTTTTTTTCATCACGTTCATCTCGATCGTTCGAGTCTCACAGTCACCCAACAGTAAACAATTTGACTATATATGTCAGGCACTGAAAATATTGCTTCGCTGTGGTTGCTACGAATTAAGGCCGTCATCTAATGTGATGGGTCGAGAAGATCAGTTTTTTAAATTCAATTTTAGAGACTGCAATTTTAGAGAAATTTTAGAGAGTACAATTTTTTCCGAATGTTTTCGTTTCTGAGCCATCGAAAAATTTGAAAGATTACCCGTGTTATGGGCTTTTACAGGAGTCGCGGCCACCGGAGTAATCGACTACCTGAACTGCACGACACGCACGACCTTTCTCGAGCACCTTATACGCCTGTTGTCTAATGAGATTTATTATTATTATTCGGGGTATCTGGAAAAAACCGCATGAGTGCCCGCAAATCGCAATCTCCAAATGTTAATGAACTCTGAGCAAGATAAAGGTGTCATGTATGACCCTGGAATCGTAGACTAAGTGTAAGTTTAAAGTTTCATCATATTTGTGCATGTACCGTTCTTTAAACTTAAATGTGTTTTTCTCAAAGCTATATTTTTCAATTTTTTTGGGCAAGATATTTCGAAAACGAATCGACCGATTTATTTCAAATTTAAACCACATGTAGTGTATATGTGTGTCTATTACGAGTCTATTGATACTAGTAAGTATCAACTCGACAAAAACATATTAACTATCTTTAACATGCACCAAAATTCATAATTATTGCATGGAAAATTGTTATGATCGATAACATCATCGCCATTCTTTAAAATTTTTTTTTGTCTCTTTCATTCTAGCAAGCGTAATAGCGACATGCTTACGGATTACAAAATTGTTTCTAATTTTTCGTTTCAGGCTACTGGAAGCTGAGATAATCTGCGTAAAAACGGCCGCATCCATTTTTTCTAGCCATATCAATGTACCTTTGTTAATAATAAACATTTTTCAATGTGTAAAAACGCATGTATTCTTCACTTGTTGTTTGATAAACTACAAAAACCCGAAATGCCCTATGTCCGATGGTTTTTGAGAAAAAAGTTCAAAGAAAGACCGCGTCTCTCCATCTTCACACTGGACGACGGTCTTGTTTAATTAATATTTAATTATCGATCAATTTGATAGAAATACGTTCGTTCGATACTTCTGGGACATCCTGCATGTGCGTTAGCTTTTATCTGCCTATGTGGATACGCGATCTACCTAACCTAATATTCCTATAAACTTTTCAAGAATATCGTTATAAATATACAATTAATAATGCTCAATATAATTCAAATATTAAACGAACTTACATGTAAGTGAAGTTCTATCTCGGTTGTATGAAGCGCCTCTTCCGAAGGAATCAAATCGTAGAACCCCTACTTCATGCCAGTAATCTCACACGATTCACCGTTTATACCGTCAGATTTTTACGGTTGCTAAGATATCCCTGGTTTAGTTACGCTCGTGTCGTTGTTCAAAGTCTTGCCGTAACCTTTCTAGGGCTTACACTACAGGTTATTAAGAAAGGGTCAGGGTGGGACTGATCTCTTCGGAAGAAGCGCTTCATACAATCAAGATAGAACTTCACTTACAGGTAAGTTCGTTTAATCTTTGCATTGTATTCCGCGCCTCTTCCTCGAGATCAAATCGTAGATGTTTAAAGTTTGTTACGGCAAAATAAGCGTAAACTCAGAACAGGAACATTCATCTTTAATTATATTAATAATTACATAATAGGATTTTTTGTTTACGAATCGTACAATATTGCTTTTGTATATTCATCAGGGTCCGTTAAAATAGGCAAATTGTAACAGTTTGCAAATGTATTTGATGCCTTAGTCCTTCTTAAACTTAACTTAGTCCTTCTTAAACTTAGCTTAAACAGCAGGATCAAATGTATTTGATCCTGCTGTTTTTTAAATTAGATCAATATTTACTCCTTTTAATTTTGCTGAGGAGGTGGATGCGTGACGTGACCTGTGAATATGGATGTGTTATTACCGCAATTATCCAACATTGCTTTGATCCACTTACTAATCGTTTGAGTCGAAACTGGTTTATATGGCTTTTTGAACGAAACAAACATTCTTTCATGATTCATTCGCAACGGTTTAGTTTTTTCTATATAAGCTTGTAAGGCCGATGCCGCACAAATATTTTTGTTGTTACGAAACACTGGAAGTATGAGGATAGATTGTTTCCTATTGCGGCCCGATGTTTTTATTTTGTCCGGAATTCGGATATCGATTCGTTCCTCCAAAAGACGGATATTTTGGATTTTTATTAACCCTAATGTTTGCATTCTATGCCCCGTAGTTAGGGCTAATAAGGTACTCACTTTTCGTGACAATTCGACCAATGATAACTTTTCGTTGGGGGGTAACCGAGCTATATAGTCTATTACAATTTTGGGATCCCAAGTGCAATCGTACTTTGGTTTCGAGGGTCTGAGGTTCATTATTGCTTTGAAAAACCTTTTAATTTCTGGATCTTGTCCGATATGTGGTCTTAAAATTAAGGCAATCGCAGACCGTGCGCAATTTAAAGAACCGTGCGATGCACCTCCTGTATATTGTTCCGTTGAATATGTCAACACATTAGGGATGGTACCCGTAAACGGATTAATTCTGTTTGATATACGAAAATTCCACCATTTCTTTAAACTGTCATCATATTGTTTTATGGATGCCTCTGATAACGAAGCGAGCATGAATTCCGCAGTTTCCGGTGATATATTTTTGGTTCCGTATGATCTCCGCATACATTCCCGGCAACCAACGTAAGCTTCTTCCATAAAGGATGAGCTTTCCTATTGACCGAGCACAATAATTTTCCATTAGGTTCGAAATAAATTGGGTTCCTTATTAACAATGAATCAAATAGAGGGAACCAGGGTTGAGCAGGCCAGTGTGGAATTATAATAATCCCGAATGCATTTTCATTTACAATTTTCCTCAAAGTATTTAAAATGACTGCGAATGGTGGAAATGCGTAGAAAATATATGGCTTCCAATTAATTGTGAAGGCATCAATCGCGAAAGCTTCCGGAGCTTTTTTCCACGATACGTATTTTTCACATTTTGTGTTTACTCGGGATGCAAAAAGATCTATATCGGGTAGTCCAAATGCTAGTAAGATTGTATCATATGCCTCGTCGTTTAGTTGAAATTCTGTTTCAGGTGCCAACCTTCTGAATTTGAAATCTGCTTTACAATTTAGTTCTAATTCAATGTAAGATGTGACCAGCCAGATATCTCTCTCCTCGCGCCAAGACTGTATGTCTTTAGTTATTTTAGTGAGATTTCTCAATCGTATCCCTCCCATATGTTTGATGTTTGCAATTTCCGTGTTGTTGTCAATACGGAGTAGGATATTACAGGATCGTAAATTCGTAGCGAAGCATTTGAAACCGAAAAAGGCTGCCAATATTTTCAATCCATTTATGTGACAATGTCCTTCTTCGGCACTCCAAAACCCGTGGGCTCTCTCGTTATTGCAATAACCTCCCATCCTAAGACTCCCATCCTGAGAGGGATGCGCCCGAAAAAATCTCTAGACTGCAGTTAGGGCTTTTAATTATACTAAAGGTTTCAATTATATTTCTTCGCCACCAATGGAAGTCTCCTCTTAACGTTTCTGGTAAATTCATGAGGCTGTCATAATTCTCGTTATTTGCCAGTAGTGCTTTGTATTTCTCTCGTTCAAGGTCCCTTACGTGAGCCCATCCATATTTTGTTGCGAAACAATAGGCTCCGAGTATCCCCATTAGTTCGGCTAATTCTCTTATGCTACAGCATTTTTTATCGCTGAATTTTTTTGACACTTTCCAAGATTCTGGTTGATTTTTGTTTGGGGAGTTCGATAGCCATTAGCTTGGAATCATAAATGAATCCAAGAAATTTACAACGTCTCGAAGGAATGAACACACTTTCTCTGTGTTGATTATGAAGCCCAATGCCTTTAGTAGCGAGACCGTATTTTCTATATTATTCATGCATTTCTCGTATGAATCTCCGAAGAGCAAAAGATCATCAAGATATATTACAGACAAATAGTTTCTTTTCCATAAATTTGTGACAACTGGTTTCATGAGTTTCGTAAAAATGCACGGAGCTATGTTCAATCCAAAAGGGAGACAGTTGAACTCATAAGTAATTCCGTTAAAATTAAATCGTAAGTAATGTTTTATCCGAGTCTGCCATGGGAACCAGATAATAAGCATTCTTGAGATGTAGGGAGGCCATGAAACAGTTTGGGCTAATTAATTTCGTGGCTATTTTGCGATCTTCTAATTCAAAGTGATTAGTTTTAATAAATCCATTCAGTTTTTTTAGGTTGAGAATTAACCGGAAAGATCCGTCCGGTTCTGGAGCCAAAAATATTTTCGAAATGAATTAATCGGCTATAAACCCGCATTTCTGGATGGCCCTTTTATCCAGCAGTCGACTTCTTTGTGAGTTAATCAATTCTTTCTCTTTGTTTAACCATTGGGGTTCCAGAGGAGGTCTTTCTTGCCTAGGTTTAGAGGTGAACGGAATTTGGACTCTTTGGGTTCATTTTAAAATGAGAGGATCAGAGGTTATCTTATTCCAATTAGATTTGAAGTGTTTCAATCTCCCTGCGACGGTACTCACAGATTCTAGTAGTAGCGTCTGTGGGAGTTGTAATTTTTTCGGAATGCATTTTTCTTGCCATGTTGGCCCGCTTGAGAGTTCGACTGCCGCAGAGCTGGTTTCTGTGTACTCGGCATTAACCGCGGATTCCGCATTTGTTGTCGACGTTGCGGGCCTTTGAAGTTTTTTGAGTCCTATGAGATTTGTACGTTTGGAGTTGCTTTCAATTCCTTGCTGGATCGCTCGAGAGTTTTTGCCAGTTTTAAGGAAGCTTTCGAGTGTGACAGCCCGAAAAATCGCTGTTTTTCGCGATTTTTTTTTTTAAAGAAAAAATAATCTAATCCGTCTGGTTTTTTTTTGTATATTAATTGGGTAGTGAAGAATACAAAACAATTTTTTAAAGATTGATTTATTTATTAATTAATATCTATAAAAATGATGAAACAATTGTTGCAGAAAATGCACTTGGATGTGGTGTCCACGTTGGGGGTCACAATTTTGATCTGAAACAAAAAACACAAAAAGATTATTGATCGGTATATAATTGGCTTTCGTGCTATGGAGGCTTTTTTTTTTTTTTTTTTTGCAAAAATGGCGCCGGTTTGAACAAAAAGTATCGATTTTAGCATTTTTTTTGGCAGTTTTTTTTACAAAAAAATAGGAAGATGTCAAAAAAAAAAGCTTCCATAGCACGATAAACAATGACGTTAAGAATATTGTGTAAAAAATTCAACTCGATAGCTTTAAAACTCTGCCCTCCAAGTTGGACACCGTTTTGAAAAATGCTGTTTCGAGAAAAACGCGTTCAAAGTTTCGCTGTAGCTGTAGCGCTCCGTTGCCTTCTTCCAAGAAATGCTGTACAGTAACCGAAATAATCTGAATTTCGGCATGAAAATTTCAGGGAATATTCGGATGAGTGTATACTATTCGACAAAGCAAAAAAAAAATCGATTTTTTGAAAATTTCACACTGGAAAGCTCCCTTAACTGTTCTTCCAGTTTCTGGCCGAATAGCATGTCATCTGGTTGGATTGTATTTAGCATTTCTCGCATCGATTCGTTGAGGCTTGACTGCAGAAGTGTCTTTCTAACTACGGTCTCACCGTGTTGTAAATCTGCCAGTAACTTCCCTAAATTTCCAAGTTTTTCGAACAATTCTATTTTTCCGTCGAAATTGGATCTTGTAATAATGGGAAAGGTTTTTGTCAAAATACTGAGACTAGCGGCAATCTTTCGTTGTTTTTCCATAATGCGATCATCTCTTTTCGCTATTATTTCCGAGATTGAGGCCTTAACTTCCGGATTTAGTTTTGGTGGAGTGATTTGTTGGCAGTTTTCTGGTGGTGTGTTTTGTTTTATTAAATGGTCTTGTCGTCGTGCAGCCTTGTCGTCGCAAGCGGGCGGCCCGGTCTCGCAGACGTTGTTGCGAGAGGTGTGCCAGCTCTGGGTGCACTTGGCCTCTACACCGGCAACCTCATCATATATCTCCACCGGGACGGCCCGCTATCCTTCCAACAGTGGCTGTAGTCCTTCTTGAGTGCGTCCGTTCAGTCGAAACGCCGATTCCGAGGCGTGGTCCTACTCGGGATCGCCGTGGATCCTACTCGGGAGCCCCTCCCAACTGACCCTTGGTTCCCATCCGAGAGAGACCGGATGTGACGGACTTGACTAGGTGTTTGGGGAACCTAGTTCTCGGCGTACTAGGTGGCTGGTCTGGCACGCCGGTGGCTATTGCGATTGCGCTCCTCCGGGGGATGGGTACGCTCGCTTCCCTACGCCAATATTCTTGCCCTCCTAGCAGCAATTCCTGAGACTGCTGATCTCCTCAGCTTGAATCGGGCGGTACATCTCGCGGCTGTGAGGCGAGACCTCGGATACACAATGATAAAACGGCGTTCGTGGTGAAGGCTCAGCAGTGCGTTGCACAGCTCTAGAATAAGATAAATAAAGCGCAAAAAATCAGCACGGAACAGAAATGTCGTTACCACACATTGAACAAAGCTAATCTTCTTGAATGAGGTGGAGAGGGCGCTGAGTAGCATAAAGAACCGCGCCGCTCCCGGATCGAATAGGATAAACACCTTCTAGTGGAAGATATTCACGTGCATCCATAACCATCTGGCCGGCATGTTCTCGTCGTTCATCGATGGGACAGTGCCAATCTCTGCGTGGCTCACAGAGGGAAGAACGGTGCTACTTCCAAAAAAAGGGATCTGTCTCGTCGGGAGATCTGCCGGCCGATAACGCGTCTGAATACGCTCTGGAAGATCTTCAGAAAGATACTTTGTGAGCGTGTTCTGCGCGAGATCGTGCCTGCATGGCAGGAGATACACGAACAAAGGAGATCGAAGAGTGGGCCGGGAGGTTTTGAGGAGATCCTGCTGGTGGCCCGCTACATCACGCAAGACCCTTTGTAACCTCTCAGACGCTTGCATAGACTACCGCAAGGCGTTTGGCGCTGTCAGTCAAAAACTGATTAACCACGTACCTTTATTACACGCTATATTTTCATATGGATTTTACTATACGTATAGCATGAATCTTCGTGTATGTATAGATTTCACTATACGCATAGCATTAATCTTCGGCGTATAGCGAAAAATATTACGAAGTTGATTAGTAAAATGTGACTCTTTATGCCGTGTACTTTTTGTAGAATACTGGAAACTAATTGTTCCAATCACGTGGGCAAAATATTTTTTGAATACTACGAAAAATCACAATATGCCAAATAAACTGTATTATTTGTATCAGTTTACGTGCCATATCGTAGGTTAAAGTTTAAATTTCTTCATTATTACTATACCATAATTACAATTTTTATCTTCCATTCGATACTTTTTGATATTTAATGATATTTTTTTTTAGAAGCATAGTATTAATTCTTAACTCCGAGGCCCCTGTTTTCTCCGGGTACCCAAACGCCTTTTGATGAGTACTTACATAGCGGGGTGCATTAAGGGCGGGGTAAAGTATTTAAATTTTTTTTTATTTTTTAAATGAATGCATAATATATCAAGAATATTGTGTTAAAATGTCAAGTCGATCGGAGTAAAATTGACGAAGTTATGAGTATTTGAGCGTCTATTGCTCCATGCCGGGTTTTATACCTGGGCGGCAGCTGCGCGGCGCGCTATTGTATTTTTCGACCCCGAATAAATATCTTGATAAACGGGCCTGTTCCGGTCCCGTTATGTATATTCGAGACATGGTGTATATTTGTATGCAAATCAGTACAAGGCCAAGTTCTCACGAATGGGCCCGACAAGTTGACGATTTGCGAATTAGTAGAGCAGAGGAGCAAGTGGCGCACGACAGTAAAGAAGAAAGAGTTTTGCGTAGACAAACGCAAAAAGATGCTCTCGATCATCTTGATGGAAGCCTTTTGCTCTACCGACCTGGCATCGACGACTTTGAGTGAGTATAAGAAAATTATCGAGTTTTATTTTGAATTTCTAAAAATTCAAAGATAATTGAAAAATCTGAAAAAATTCATACGTATTCAGAAAGTGAACGAATCACGAAAAAAAATTGGGTTGCGGGGAAATTTATTGACTAATTTTTTTTTTTCATCATTTTGTTAATAACATTTTGGAATTATTATTATGCAAAATTAATCTTTTGAGTACCTTTAATATGCATGAATTTTCTCAGATTTTTATGCAATCGAGAAGTGTTGTCAAACTTATGTGCAATGAGCGCTAAGTGACCAAACTCTTCTGCGTTTTTCAAACCGTTTTTCTGAGACTTGTCATATTTGAAGCCCGTGTGCACGATAACTCAAAATCTACTGGACCAATCGCTTTGAAATTTTGCACAGTACTTCTTCACATAATTCACCAGGTATTGTCGAGAGCTTTGTTGTTTTTTTAAATAATTACTAATTTTTCAACAACAAATTAGCCGATTTTTTTTTAGCGAAAATCGGGTTTTTGGCTCCCAAGTGCTACAAAAAATCGCAAAAAAAAAATCCTCCCGTCATTACCTCGAGAAACATCTCCTTTAACAAATGCATTTTGATTTTTTTGTTTCAGATGATTCTGTTGCGAGTTATGGTGCACACCGCAAACCAACTTTTTTTCGTGGCGCCTCCGGGGTTTAATTTTGACTCGCTCAATTTTGAATATTTTGCAATGCAAATTTAGGAGAATGTTGTTCAAATGTTACTTTATCATATGTAAATTTTTCAATAAACGAACACTATTCGTACCGCCAAAAAAAAAAACTTAAAAACATGCCTTTTTTCGCCGAATTAACTTTACCCCGCCCTTAAGCAGCTCATGCCGCTCTGGAAGACACGCTTCACAGTTGAAACTAATGAAGGCCACGTGTCGACTGGAGTGGGGGGGTATAGGAGAGGCATTATCCAGGCAGATTCTCTCAGCCACCTCCTGTTTTGCGCCTCACTATTCTACCGTTATATGAAAGAATGTGGCATCTACAAAAAAAATGAAAATGCGTTTCACTCAATATTCAGAACGATGGGAAATTTTGTACTCATTCCAAAGGTACCAAAAACGCATTTTCGATTTTTCTTTGCAGATGCCACCTTCTTCCATATGACGGCAGTATTACTCCTATCCGTCGCCTTACGGGTTGCACGCGGGTACGAAGCAGGGGTCCTCGGGGAGCGTGGCCAGGGCGTCACCCAGCTATTTTATACGAATGACCTCAAGCACGCTTCCGTGCTTGAGCTTCTCTTCAACATCATCGTGGCGTATGCACGGGCGGCTTCCTCAGTGCAAACTGAGGAAGTGTGTTGCTCGAAGTCCATACCACCCAGATTATCAGAAAATAAAAGATTATTGAAAAATAAAAAAGTAAACAAACATCGTGTCATAGCCCGCGTATGGTTGTTCGTAATGTCGCAATTTATCGGTCTTATGAATAGGTACCATTATGAAGTGTTGAAATGAAACGTAACTTCCATTAATCCCAGCCTTGTTTCGTTCGGATGTAATTATCCATTTACACCCGAACGAAATAACGCCATTGTTATTGATTTTTTTTTTGTAATTGGACTCGTTCGAACTCGGTGGCAATAAAAGCCAAAGTCGACGTGTAACACGAGTTGCGATCAAGTAGCGAGAATAAAATATCGATCGGGCGATCATTCCGGTGGTCGTACGTTCGTGCAATCACGATGGACCGACGCAGATCTATGAACGTTTGGCTCCTCGTTTTCGGATCAATCGGTGTTCTCTCCGAGGCAAGTATAGGCGAGCCAGCGTATAAATACAGGTCAAATAGAAAACAGTTATTAACAAAGTTGGCCGAGAATTTTTTCGGATAAAAACCGTCGCGATTTGACGTAGAAACGTTGAGAAAAAAAAACGAGTTAAATGGTTTCTGTGTCATATTCAGCGGATCGGAGATTCTAATGCTCCGGGTCAAGCCGTGGAAAAATCAGTCCGGATGAAGAGAGATGTGGACTCACAAGATCTGGAAAATATTGGTACAGAAACCAGGAAAACTATGTCTTACAGGGACCAGCTGCAACGAGAAAAGGATCGGTGGAAGGAGAGGGAAAGATAAATACAGCGACGTGAGCGACAACGAGAGAAAGGCAGATTCTCCTCGATCGTATACCAGAGCGGCTGAGGCAGAAAACCGAACGGTGCAAACCGTAAAAAACGTTTTTTCCCAGATAGGCTTCAACTGATTTTCCAACTTGTAACCATTCGAGCGCAATGTATCGATTGATTGATCGGTATCGAACAATTGTTCATTATTACATTGCTACTTCTAAGAGTCCGAGAAACCATTTGGAATTATTTAAGGAAGCTTTCCAGTGTGACAGCCCGAAAAATCGCTGTTTTTCGCGATTTTTGTTTTTAAAGAAAAAATAATCTAATCGGTCTGGTTTTTTTTTTTGTATATTAATTGGGTATTGAAGAATACAAAACAATTTTTTAAAGATCGATTTATTTATTAATTAATATCTATAAAAATGATGAAACAATTGTTGCAGAAAATGCACTTGGATGTGGTGTCCACGTTGGGGGTCACAATTTTGATCTGAAACAAAAAACACAAAAAGATTATTGATCGGTATATAATTGGCTTTCGTGCTATGGAGGCTTTTTTTTTTTTTTTTTTTTTTTGCAAAAATGGCGCCGCTTGAACAAAAAGTATCGATTTTAGCATTTTTTTTGGCAGTTTTTTTTACAAAAAAATAGGAAGATGTCAAAAAAAAAAAAAGCTTCCATAGCACGATAAACAATGACGTTAAGAATATTGTGTAAAAAATTCAACTCGATAGCTTTAAAACTTTGCCCTCCAAGTTGGACACCGTTTTGAAAAATGCTGTTTCGAGAAAAACGCGTTCAAAGTTTCACTGTAGCTGTAGCGCTCCGTTGCCTTCTTCCAAGAAATGCTGTACAGTAACCGAAATAATCTGAATTTCGGCATGAAAATTTCAGGGAATATTCGGAAGAGTGTATACTATTCGATAAAGCAAAAAAAAAAATCGATTTTTTGAAAATTTCACACTGGAAAGCTCCCTTAACTACGCACGCTAGGGACCAGTCGCATTTTAGATAAATGAATATGGTTTTTCAACAGAATCTAGTCGATGGATCGTGTTTTTCTGTTAATTCCGACGATTGGTAATTTTAACGAATTCCAGTCGAGGTAACGCTAATTTAAACTTCGTTTTGTCGAACTTTGTGGTTATTCCATTTTTTCCGAAATACAATTGACGTTGATTGTATTTTTTTTAAATTCATTCAAGACCGGTCTCTTATGTTTCTGAATCTGAGCAGTGCGCAGAACCATGGGACAGTTTTATCACGTATCGCGTTTTTTATCATGCTCATTTTGATCGTTCGATTTTCATAGTGACCCAACAGTAGACAATTTGACTAACAAGGAACATCCCTCAGGTGACACCCTTCGATTTTGTTGAAATTTGGATATGTTATAAAGCACCGAAAAGTAAGCAATACGTATTTTTTTTTATCGGCGGAAAAACGGTTTTAAGGGGTGAAACGCGCCCTCGAAAATAGGGGTGTTTTTCGTTTTTCGTCGATAATGGTATCGTTCTCATCTCCAATGTATAGTACACGAAAAAATAAACATTGTTGCAATTTGAATTTTTTTTATATCTCATACCGTTAAAACGTTATCGACGAAAAACGAAAAAACATCCCCATTTTCGAGGGTGCGTTTCACCCCTCAAAACCGTTTTTCCGCCGATAAAAAAAAATACGTGTCTCAAAATTTTTGATGCTCTATCACATATATGAGTTTCAACAAAATCGGAGGCGGACACCCGAGGGATGTTCCTTGTAAGTCCAATTAAATGTCGATCAATTGGAAAGAAAAACGTTCGCTCGATACTTCTGGGACACCCTGTATATTCGTCACCTTCAATCTACCTACGTGAATACAAGTTCTACCTACTTACGGCAATAGTGGTCCGCATGGCAGATGCGAAATTCAACAAAAGTATGATGATTAAGTACATCTATTGAGAATGAAAACAGTCGGATAAATATCGTGACTTTTATACACAATGTGAAGAGCTACTTGACTATGTGGTGCAGATTGGTGTTGCCATCGGTGTTCGTGTCTTATGTCTACCTGTCTGTCTTTCTGTCTCCGTGTTCACGATGCAGCAAATTTTGAATCTCATCGTTAGACTATTTGTTTTCGAGATTCTCGAAATCAGTGCTGATGAAGTATTTCGCTCTCGAAGCTGACCATATTTGCAACTTGGTTTTTTTTTAACTCTTAGCTGCCTCTACGAGTTAATTCGAGTTTCAATAGCCAGTACTTTAGGACTATGCGTACGCCTATCTTTCGATCCTTGTTTTCTCATATGGAAAGCGCTATGAAAAAAAAACTTGCTCATGTGGCTTTGGCAGCGAAGTAAAATTCATTATGGTAATTTAATTGAAGAAGAATCGGGAAACTTTTAAACATGCAGAACTTTATCTTGTATACGAAAATTTTAATCGTATTTTATTATGAAATGATTTCGCGCCTATCACTCCTTTTAATCGCGAATGATTCATAAAATTGAAATACAATTTATAAGGAACATCACTTAAGTGTCTGCCTTCAATTTTGTTGAACCTCATATATGTGTTGAAGCATTAAAAACTACTAGACACGAATTTTTTTATCGGCAGAAAAACGGTTTCAAGGGAAAAACCACTTCTCGAAGAAAGGTGTGTCGAGGGGTGATTTTGTAATTTCACCCACAAGCAGTCCACCGATCCGAATGAATCAAAAACCAAAATTCTTCTAATGCAAAGCGATGAAAAATCCACTATAGAAGTATTGAAAACAACAATTAGTCGTCCCTGAAGTCCGTCTTCCGCGGGGCAAAAGAATACGTGTATAATATTGGGTTGATAAAAAAGTTTTGTCGCAATAATTTCAATATAATTTATTTATTTATATATCTTATACAAAACATTTCTAATCAACAATATATTCGGCATCGGTTCCTGTGACACTCGACCATCTACTTGGCAACTTATTTATTCCCTTTGCTCAAAACTGCGGCGGCTGGGACTCAAAGAAATTTGAAACATCCGTTCTGTGATCGTCGACGTTTTTGAAAGTTTTGTTCCTCAAATGTGCCTTCAAATGTCTGAACAAATGGTAGTCAGATGGCGCGATGTCGGGAGAGTATGGTGGATGAGGAACAGTATTCCAGTGAAGCTCAACGATTGTTTTGTGGGTTTCCTTTGCAACATGGGGTCTCGCGTTGTCGTGGAGAAGGTGCACAGTCGCGCGTCTTGGCCGTTTTTCTCTTATAGCTTTTGCCAATTCCTGGAGATTCTCGATGTATCGTGTAGAGGAGATCGTCTTGCCTACAGGGAGAACATTGTGAAACAGCATTCCCTTTGCGTCCCAGAAACAGCACAACAAATTCTTTTGTGAGTGATGAGCAGGTTTCGGTTGGTGTGGCGGTTTTTCTCCGATAGGAAGCCAGTAGGCTAGACCCGTTCTGTTATCATACAAGACCCAGCTTTCATCTCCCGTCACAAGATCTTCCAAAAACTCCTTGCGATGATGGCGAAGCAGGAGAGACTGGCAGATGGTCACGCGGCAGTTCTTATTGGCGTCGGTGAGACGGTGTGGTATCCATTGAGCTAGAACTTTCCTGTATCCCAAGTTGTATAAGTGATTTACTATTGACGGTTGAGTGCAGCCAAGTTCTCTCGCTAGCTCGTGCGTACTTGCTTCCGGTTTTTCTTTGATGCAGCGGAGTAATGCGTCTTCATCGATGGTCGACGGTCGTCCGGAACGTTCCTTATCTTCAAGGCTTGTGTCTCCAGATTTAAAACGATTGAACCAACGCTGGACTGCTCGATGAGAAACTACGTGCTCGCTGAACGCATCCTGAATATTTTTAGCAGTTGTGCTTGCGTTCGTGCCGCGTCGAACGCAAGCGAAGTTGCTCATGCGAGATCGAAGCCTTTTTTGTCCACTATAACGCGCGCTCGTCCTTGTATACCCTGTCACGCGGATGAGTAGAAAACATTCTAGAATATTCTACACATAGCTCGATGTCATATTGCGTCAATACGTAAAAAAACATTTTTTAAATGTTTGCGACAACACTTTTTTATCAACCTAATAGGTTACACTGCTTCATCACATCTATAACTTTCTACCAAATCGAAGGCGGACGCTTGAGGCCGTCGTCTTGTGAGATGGGTCGAAAAAATGATTTTTTAATTGTATTGTCTGAAAGTATAATTTCTTCCGAATATTTTCGTTCTCGAGTTTTGAAAAAATCCGAAAAATGACCCGAGCTACATCCTTTTATAGGGGTCGAGGTATTCGGAGGAACCGACTACTTGCCGCGTCTGACGATAGTCAAATGCCGCAAAAGAGGCGCGAAGTGCCCGTAAATCGCAATCCTCAAAGAGCCCATTAGCTCTTTGAGCAAGAAGACGGTGTGACGTATGGCGAGTGCAAGTTGGAAGCTTCCATCATATTTGTGCGTCTACCGTTCTTCAAACTTCAATGCGTTTTTCTCAAAACTATATTGTTAAATTTTTTGAGCAAGGTATTTCGAAGATTGATCGACCGATTTGCTTCAAATTTAAACCACATGTAGTGTATAGTGGTGTCTAATACGATCCTAGAACCAACTTGATAAAAAGATATTAACTATTTCCAACATGCATCATAATTCATAATTATTGCATGAAAAGTTGTTTTGTTCGGTTACACCGTCGCCATTCTTTGGAAAAAAATGTTTTCTTTAATTCTATTAAGCGTAGTAGCGACATGCTTACTAGAGACAAACTTGATTTAATTACAATTTTTAAATATTTTGTATTTTTTAATATATTCTTTTTTACACATGTCATATATATTGTGTTCACACTATGATCTCATAATTTTTCGAGCCGCTGTTGCGAATAAATTGCTCATTTTTCGCGATTATCGTTGTTTTTCTTTACTCCGAAATGGGCCCTCTCCAAATGTCCAAATAAATACCTCTTTGAAACGTCCACTATAAAGCTTCCTTCCTCTTAAATTATCATATCTCAAGAATATCAGCCTAAATTTTTTTTTCACTGTAAATTGCAAGATCTATGATTTTTAAGTAAAAAGTGGCTTTTTTTCACGCATTGAGCCCTTCCTGATTTTTTACGCCGTTTGAAATGTCGATTACGATATTATACTGAGAATGCCACATTCCAGAAGGTTCAAACTAACGCCCTGCATTTTAAAAAGCCATTCGAAACAACGGAACCAACGCGGCGATCGTTTAAACATGGCTGGGGTCACGCGGATCCTCGGCGTGTTTGGGGTGATGAAAGAGTCCGTTCTGTGACGCCTCGCCGGCATACCGGTTCGCAAATCCAGTGTCCAGTTGCTAGCAGGTCTGATGCAGACGGCGACCATAGTTGGACCCCTCCGTTTATTCAGGCAACACGACTGTGGACTGCGGTAGCCGCTCGCCCTCTGGCTCGAGGGAGCGGCTATTTGATTCTTTCCTCGAGAGAGCCTTCGAGTGTCGCCCAACGTTATCGTTCCGGTCTAGATTGAGATCGAGCCTAACCCTCGTCGGTAGGTGAATTTCTCCCAGTGCAAATTGAGGAAGTGCGTTGCCCGGACCAATCAAATCTATTATCATAAAATGAAATAAACAAACGTCGAGTCATACCTCACGTGCGATCGTCCGAAATGTCGCAATTTAACGGTCTTATCGATAATTACCAATACGACGAAGTATCGGAATAAAACGTAAAATGGAATACTCTTGGCCATGTTTCGTTCGGATGTAAGTACCGATGTACACCCGAACGAAACAAGGCCAGGGTTATTGCATTCTTTTTTTGTATTGCGCTCACGTTCGAACGCGGTGGCAATAAAAGCTAAAGTCGACGCGTAAGACGATAGCAGTATCAATTCCCGGAGACGAACGCGCGTTGCGGTCAAAAGAGAGCATAAATAATTAAGCCGGTGATCGTTCGGTGGTCGCACAGTCGCCATGTTCCCGATGGACCGACACAGATATATGATCGTTTGGCTTCTTGTTTTCGGATTAATCGGGGTCCTCTCCGAGGCAAGTATACGCAGGCCAGCGCATATATACCGGTCGAATAAAAAACAATTATCTTACAACGTAAATCGACAATTTTTACGGGGCGGAAAAACGTTGCGAAATGACGATGGAAATGGCAATGAAAAAAAATGATTTTTGTATGGTTCACAGCAGATCGGAGCCGAGGATGCTCCGGGTCAAGCCGTGCAAAAGTCAATCCCGATGAAAAAAACCGTCGACTCGAAAAAGCTAGGAATAACCGATAAAGAAACCAGAAAGAACATTCCCCAACACATTCGCGAAGAACAACAAGAAAGCGACCACAACGAGGAAAGAGAAATAGAATTAATTCGACTGCAAGCACAACAAGCACAGCGCGCCAGGGAACAAGCACAGCGTGCCAGGGACCGGGAAATGCGTGGGAGGGTGGCGCCCCCCAACTCCCCGGTGGACGACCATAGACGCCCGGTACATCGGCCGGTGGGCGACCATAGAAGCCCGGTACATCGGCCACCGTCCGTCCGTTCTTATTAAAAAAACGTTTTCTTCCAGACGATGTCACGTCCTGAGGGGACGTTGGCATATATATATATATGTGTGGTATCCCTCTTTCTTGCCTACGCCTAGCGTAATAGCACGGGATGAGGGTTAAAAAGGGGACGTGCTGGTGGAAAGGGTAGTTTTAAGGAATTTCGCGGATGATCCAATCGTTGAAATAATGGTTGTGACACTTGTGTTCGATTGACTCGTGATTTATTAGAATTAACCGTATGGGTTGATCCTATTATTTTAAAGATACAAATTGAAAACAAAAGGTGAAAATGTGTTCGCTTACATTGATGCGTCTCGGTGTTGTCCCAGTCGCTTGGGTGTCGGGTACGGTCGTAAAACTAAGAGCCCTTCGTTGTTGGCCCGAAAACGCTCGCAGATGGTGTGAGTGAGTGTGACGGATGCAGATGTTCGGCGACACAGATTCTAATATTCGTGGATTTCGCGGATCGAGAATGGAAAGTACAATGAAATACTGCGCGAAATACAAATGTCAAGATTCTTACGGTTATCGCGTAACTGTTACAGAACTTTCGAAGTACAAGATTTTTATAAACTCGAATTGGAAGACAACGTTCGCTCTTCAAGAAAGGAATGAAGGTTCAACGCGATGAATATCGGTTAAGGATGTTGAGTCCTTATGAAACATGTTAATGTTAATTGTTCAATAAATAGCTTCTTAATCGTCATGAAATTTTTACACGAACTCCTGAATACGTCATGTAAAAACATACCAAGTTTTCAGAATTCTATCATCATTACTTCAACCTCTTTAAGGGTTGAAATAAAAAATGATAAGAAAATTCTGAAAATTTGGTATGTTTTTGTATGAAGTATTTAAGAGGTCGTGTTAAAATTTCACGACGATTAGGAAGCTTGTTATTAAAAAATTAACATTTCGTTAAGAACAATTTTTAAAAGAAATAAAAAAAAATATATCAATAAACTTCATTTTGTTTCCATTGCTTTCAGTATATTGTAGATATTACAAAATTGAGAGGTCAAAAAAAAACTTATTGCAAAGTTACATCAGTTTCCATAAGACAGCACTTAATTTGTGAATGTTAATTGTTCAATAACGAGCTTCCTAATTATCGTGAAATTTTTACACGACCTCTGAAATACTTCATACAACAACATACCAAATTTTCAGAATTTCATCATCATTTGTGATTTGGGTCTCAACATCCTCAAGGAACTCTAGGTATGAGCTCGTTGGATTCCGATCGGAGACTCGGATCGAGACTCTATAAAAAGAAATTGATGTGATCGTGGTTACCGGAAGACTGCTGCGAGGAAAAACTTTTTGAGATACCTGGAGTCGGGGTGGGATAGATTTTTGGAGGAAGGAATCTTTGGGAGAGTGAAACTTGGGCGACGTAATATTCTTGATTGGCGGTCCGAATATAAAATATGATTTGACGCGTGCAGTTGGTCGGAAAAAAGAAGCAAGACCGAGTTGTCGGTGGGTCATTGGGTAAGGGCGCATATAATCGAGATCAGCGATCAGCATTTCCGAGAACTCAGCGCACCTTCTCTTATCGAGTATGTGGAAAACTCCGAGGAGAAGAACAGGGCCTTGTTTGCGACGGAATGCATCACGCGAGAGAGACGGAGCTAGTCATTCGAATTTCGTCGCGCTCTCGATTTTATGGCCGGATCGAGCGGAGTTTTCCCGAGCCCTTGGTCTATCTTTGGTTCTCATACGGGTAAAAATCGAAACAACGTTACGGTCTATTGGCGGGTGATCTTCGAGTCATCTAGCTCGCAGTTTTGTATTTTTTGTTTTACGACTTTTCGGAGAAATCAGCCCTAGAATCGTGTAGTGTCAAATTTTTATGACCAAGATTTTCGGCTGGGTTATGCGATACATTCTTCGTGCGTGGTCGCAGTGTGTTGGCCTGTCTTGGAATCTTGAACTCTCTGTTTCAATAATTGTTTGTGTAAGGGAAAGTTCAGCGAGTACATCGCAGGATGTGACAACGATTATCGATCTTGTATCCATCAATTACTTTATTATTACATTATCGTTTCTGGCAATGTGGAAAACCAACTGGAATGATTTTGAAAAAGTACGTGACGATCCAATCGTGTTTCAGACAAGTGGATATGGTGTTCTTTTTAAACAAAGTCTAGTTGATGTATGGCGTTTTTCTGCCAATTCCGAAGATTGGTAATTTCAACGAAATCCAGTCGGGGTAACGTTAATAACTTCGTTTTGTCGAACTTTGTGGTTATTTGATTTTTTCCGAAATACAGTTGACGTTGATTGTATCGATTTCTCTGAAAATTCATACAGTCCTGGTCTCTCATTTTTCCGTAGCTGAGCAGTGCGCAGAACGATGTAACAATTTCACCGCGATCGCGATTCCAAGCGCGTTAGTTTTTTATCACGTTGGACTGCATTTTGGCCGTTTGATAGCTCATAGCTACCAAACAGTGGACAATTTGACTATATATACCTAGATCACGCACTTGAAATATTATTGGCCGATCTCGTTTGGCAACATTAATCTCACTATGAGGTTCCCTATCATTTCCCAATAATCAATATTACGACACGACCGACGACCGGAAATTTTTTAATTCCGTACAGCGAGTGCGAGGATTAAAAAAAATATACCGTCGTCGACAAATGAGAAAATTAACATTTTTGAAACATCTTACGATTGGGAGGATTTTCATTTTCTGTTCCTTTCCAGCCTGATTTCTCATTTTGTTTCGTGTAATTAAGCTGTTGAGGTTTTTTCAATGAGAAAGTTCTCCGCTACTGCACAAAAACGATCGATGATTTTTTCAGAGGTTGACACCGTGATGTTTTATTCTACAGCGAGTACATATGTTACACAAGTCATGCATTTTCTACTTCTTCACTCTTTACTAACCTACGTGGAAAACAAACAAAAAACGAGTTTTTGTACTCCTAGACTGATGCGTCGTTGATGTTGCCAATTATTCGGAAAAATTCAGGCTTCATCACGGAGCCAACAGCGAACAGTGCCTTGTCCACCACGTCACTGCCAACTTTATGCTGATTCTTCTCGATCAGCCAATACGTCTTCATTTCACCCTTACCCTGGGACAAAAATAAAAGGATCAAACAACGCCTCGAAAAGAAATATGAACCTCGCAACAAACTGTCGTTACGTACTCGATAATTATGCAATCATAACGTGAAATTGAGATATCTGCGACAGTGAAATGAGATTTATTGTGAATTTTGTGAAATCCCGCGGAAACATTATCAAAATTTACTAGAATTTTTTTCCAATGAGATTAATTTTTTTACTAACCAACCAGGGGAGAAATCATTTGCCAAATTCTTAAATAATTAATTTTCAAACTCTTGGTGACAGCATCGACGACAAAATCTTCGTTTTTTTTTGGTGTTACTGATATACATTTACCTTGACTTATATGCTACCTCTTAGCTCGATTCTGTAGCCTCCCTCCTCGTCGAGCAACGCTTTGGTACTCTGGGAAATGTGTATCCTCCTTGCTGCAACGAAATCGAAACACCCATCGCATTCAAATGAAAGTGCCATATGAAAGATTTGTAATGTATAGATCGGTTGTCCACTCCATACTCGTCAAAATCAACATTTCGAAATCAACATGCCGTTATCGATTGTTAAACTCTTGTCTATTTATTTATGAGTCAACTTTAATGCCGACTTTATCAACTGAGAGTTCATTAACAGTACGAGTATATTACCTACTTGAGAGTCTTTCCTTAATAATTTACGTGTTGTTTATTTATTTCGCTTTATTTATTCATGAGGTTATAAATTTGAAAAACCTTCTCGTCCACGACGAGGGGTTGGGGAAGGGCGCGTTTACGTTCGGGAAAATCAATTTAGAAATATCAATGATTTCTATTTGGGGTATTACGAAAGCCCTCATACTTGCTAGCAAGTACACTGACATCGCGGCGATTTCACCCACGTGTTGATTCGCTGAAAACAAGAATTTTCATGCAATATTTGAAGCCCTCGTATTTAGGAATAATTATTTGTAGGCATCAATCAAAGTTGCATTGGGAGTGGATACGATCCGTATCCATTTCAGTTTCATTAAAACATTTAATTGAACGTTGTGGCGATCAATCATCGATGATTGATTGATCATTAAAATAGGTAGGTTTGCATAATGCCCAAATGTATCGTCCCCAAAAAGTAATGAGTAACGCTTCCCCGACTCCCTAGAAAGTAACCAGGGAAATACTTTTTGCGGATGATAAGCTCTCAGAACTTACTTTTAGTTAGATAGCTCGACAAAAAGTCACTGCTTAATTTAGTACCATTATAAAATTAAACAGTAGAAAAAATGACGATTGATACAAATAATAAATATATAAATATAAATGCCGACGGTACTTCGGAGACGTGATCTGTGTGAGGCTTCAGCAATCATCTATGTCGACAAGCTTTGACAGGGGCAAACGATGCTGGGACCGTCTGATGCTGGTGACCGTCCGATAGCCGGGCACTGGCTTGCAGGAGGAAATAACGGCAGTAGGCAACACTCAGGAGGGTGCCGTAGGAGGTGGAAAAGTTAAGTGACAAGTGTGGGGATCAAAAGGTAAAGGGTGGGACCGTAGATATTGCAATATGGATTGCAATTATGGCAATAAAGATTATAAATAAATAAATATAAATGTCAAATCCTCAACGACCATTACTTTCAATGAAGAAATGAGAAAATAAAATAGTTTTTCTTCCCAATAGACGTTTTTAACAACATCACTTGTTTTCGAAAAGAACTTGAATAAAAACAATTATTCAGGAATTTCAAGAACAGTTGTAGTTTCAAGTGTTTTTCCTTAAGTATATAAACACAAGGATTAATCACCGTTTTTTTGTGGCAAGCCACTAACCACCATGTACGAATCCCCTATCATCTCAACCTTGTAAACGTCGTATTTCCGAATTTTCGTGTCGAAAAGTTTGTACAGCGAGTGGAGCATATTCACAACTTCCATCGGTGTGCTGCTCGGACTCAAATTTGTAAATCCCACAATATCGCTGAAGTAGATCATAACCGAGCGAAAATTTTCCGCCGACACCTGTCGCTGTTGTTTCAATTGCCTTATGACGCTCGGTGGGAGTATTTGGAACAGCAGATGGTCGCTTTTCCCTTTTTCTTTCCTACACAACGAAGTTCAAAGTCTCATTTTACTGTCTCGTTGGGAACTTCGATCAGTTTTTAGATCCGATCGATTAAATTGCCGGAACAATCAATGTGATTCGATTTCCAATTGTGGCATAATCTTCATTCTAGTTTTTAGTATAGGGTTCTTAGCTTCGGGCCTACATTTTGGCGAAACTAAAGTGGAATGAAATGAAAATCAAGGGGGCCTTGATGCGGGCTATTATTTACCGCAGATTTTGGGTGCTCTCAACGAGACCATCGGCGAATTGTTGGATCGTCATAGTCATGTTTCCCACGAGTAAAATAACGTTCGGTGAGACAGAGAGCACGAGAAGGAGTATAGCCACGATGATCACTCGTTGCCTAGTAGCTGATAACAATTCTCTGTGAAGTTCTTGCCTACCCGAGATGCGCAGATAGCAATTGTTACTGGATCAATAATTGAGCGATTGAGCAGGTATCGATAGGATGGGCGATTTGTTATATTTTAAATGTCTGTATTAGAATGAGTAGATCTTTTGTCTCATGTACGAGCATTCTTACCCGATCATAAATCTGATCTCGTTTTCTTGCTGCCTCAGCTGAGTGCGAAACTTCATCATCATCGAATAGCAGTTATGGACTTTACCGTCGTCAGGGCTGCTCTCGACGTATCTATAAATCTCACGTTCGCTGTATGGAAATAACAATAATTCGGTAAACAACTAGGAATAATAATCGAAACGTAAGAAACAGGAGGAACGATACAATGACAGCGTATGAGAATGAACATTTCGTGGCATTCATCGCACGGCAGGAGACACATCAGCTACCGTTTACCTGACCCAATGGTTGTGACCATTGTGACAGAAGACAAAAACGGCACGGGAAATTTAACGAAAAAACATGCCAACAATCTTTTGATTGCTCGTCAACCTACCTATTCAACCCGTCATCCCAGAACTGGAAGATCGAGTTCCTTATGAGATTCGGTGCAACTTCTCGAATGGCCAGTATATATTCATAGCCCAGTGTATTGTGCTCGACGAAAGAGACGAGATCTTCGATCTCTAAGTCACCAATGCTGTACTTTGGCACGCCGAAAACAATCGACATTGATACGTGCTCGGTTGCTCTGAGAATGTACTTGTAAGCGATCATAAGTCTGCAGAGCACGTGAACAATAAGAGTTGAACACTTCTTTACACCTTTACCGTTTGGCGAAAGAAAAACGCGGAAATTCAATTTTTTGTCAAACAACTTGTATAAATATATTCGAATGCTTCATTATTCTTATTGCTGTCCCCGAATATGTTGCAAGCTTATAAAATATTTGGTGTATTCGTATAAGAAAGAAGAAACACAACTATAAGAAATATGTATATTGTGCGCTGAATGCGATATAACGAGTTATTAAAGAAACGTGGGAAGAAACTTCTCCTAGGAGTGCAATTGTAAAATAATATCTTTCTCGCCTATTCAAGATCAACGAGGCTTAATTTTTTTAGGCTAAACACATTTCCTTCCTTTGTATCGAATTTCAATATAATTAGTGGTTTCAGTGCAGAAAATTATTGGAGAGTTCTCAGATTCTACCTAATCGCTATACATTTGGATTCCTAATCGCCATACATTACACATTGGAATCCAAGTGGATTCCGCGCTATTTCCCGATTAACGTCGTTTGAGCATTTTTATTTTATAATTTTAAAGCGGAATTTGTCGGGTCTTCCGAACAAATATTTTTGTCGTGATCCCGTGTTAGATTTTTTTTAGCTTTATCGTTTCAAATGGGACTGGAACAATAAATCGTCAAGGCTTGTGAAAATTCACCTCCACGTGTCACCGCTGGCCGTATGACCAACTTGGCTCCATATCTCTTCAAGGAGATAATCATTAGCTCTGACGTACCAACGCGTAGACTTCGCTGCAGCGTCTTTTCGCATTTCATTGCCTTCGCTCCTGCAAAAATCCGACGATGTAATCGATTCCCGACAGATAAGTGCAAAAAAGACGGTGACGCGGTTCTTGATCTTCGTGGTGATCTTTTTAATTAGTTCCGTAATAAGACATCGATGTGCACTCGCACGATCTGCCGGGCAACGGACGAATGTTTATGCGTCTTTTTTTTTAATGACAAATTCAGATGTACTTCATTTATCAAAACCACCGTGCATATCCACGTGCGTAAGCAAGCGGACTTTCCTATTTACGTCCATAAATATATGAGAAGCCAACGCGCAAGCTCAAAACACGATATTAATATGCAAACCCACCTTCATTCACGTCCGCTGGTGTACCAATTAGTCTATTACGGGGAAGCGAGACTTCCGATGAAGAAAAAAGCAGGTATAACCGTGTTTCAACTATATCGATCGACCTTGGCATCAACAATCGTATATGTAAATTTGGCCTTGGACAACGTTAAACTTTTTTTTTCGTTTAAATTCTAAATGACTAAAAACGAGATTGTATCATTGTCTCAAAAAGTGTATCATATTTTTTTTCATATACTTTCTTCATTAGAATAGAATGGGATTTGGGCGGTATCGTCAATCTTTGTTGAAATAAAATGAACTAAAATTAGAAACTTACGCCGATTGCAAAATTTGTCTCCTGACGTTACTGTTATAATTTGTTTATAGCTTGAGAATTTCCCTTTCTCGTGCTGTACACTTGCACAAGTTTCTATACGGTACCTTAAGTTTGTCAAATGAAAGAAGATCACATTGATAAAATTAGTATTGCATATAGACCAATTTGCCTCGCGAAGTATGCCGCTAGTCCGTGCAAAAGATTCATTGAGATCTGATCTGAAAAAACGAAACGATTTTTTACGTAGGCGACAAGCCCGGGAAAGCTTGATCAGATATTCCAATGGATATTTTCAACTTGTTTCTTCACTTGTTTCTTCCAGATGAGAAAATGAAGAGGGCGCTCATAGCTCGTTCATTTTGTAAAGCAATCATCAATCGTCCGAGCTCAATCATCATACCGAACGATAATAAACGAACATGTATTAAAAACGCTCACTCTTGTTCATAAAGAACCACTAAATAACCAGGGAACACGCGATAATATCAACAATTTTTGAGATGTCTGCAAAAATTTTCGACAAAGACGACCACGCATTACTCCGTTTTTTGGAGCAAATAAAAATGTTTGTCAAAAATTCAGGCAAACAATCCCGAATCCATGTGTCCACATCATTTTTCAAGTTGTCAGCCTTTACAAAATTTGATTTCTTAAGTGTTCCACAAATGAATGCATGTATTTGCCAAAAAATAGCTCCACGCATTTTGCACCAAATTCACCTTGTTTTTTCAAGTTACAATATTTTTTTAGCGAATTGAAGAATAAACGACAGAAAAGAGGCTGTCACAACTTGTTGCTTGGTGTTCTTCAGATTTTGAAACTGAAAGGATGACGACCCCACGCTGTGCCAACTCTGACCGATAATAGCATTATAAGTATGCAGGGCAAAATAATGATTCTATTGACGTAAATTTGACGTCCTCGTTTCGAGCCAGGGTTTATCGAGAAACATCGAATGTTTGTGGCTATCTGAAAAATGGTATAAATCTCTATGAATGAAAACAATCATTCAATACAAATAGCAGGCAGTGCAAATAATAATAATAATAATAATAGCAATAATAATAATAATATCGATATCAACAAGCAAGATAGTGATAATAAGTAAGTAAATAATAATAATAATAATAACTAGTAAGATAATAATAATGACAACAAAAGTACAAGTGAGATTCTTTATATTTGATTATTTGTACCGTATTGACAACGACTGCGGTATCGACGTTGATAACATCGACAGATCGTCCCGACGCTTCATTGCTACCGGTACAATAAGTCATGTTTTCTCCTCCATCGCCACTGACTTTTCGGCTTATCGCGAAATATACTTTTTACCCTCACAACTCACTCCTCCTGTGGATAGAGAAAAAACAACGAGATTGTTTTTTGTCTTGACTGTTATTTCGGTGACCACGTTTTAATTGATGTGCGGTCGTCCGAAATGTAGCAATTTAACGGTCTTATCGATAACTACCAATACGAAGTATCGGAATAAAACGTAAAATGCAATACTCGTGGCCTTGTTTCGTTCTGATGTAACTACCGATGTACACCCGAAGGAAACAAGGCCAGGGTTATTGCAATTTTTTTGTATTGCACTCACGTTCGAACACGGTGGTAATAAAAGATAAAGTCGACGCGTAAGACGATGGCAGTATCAGTTCCCGGAGACGAACGCGCGTCGCGGTCAAGTAGAGAGCATAAATAATTAAGCCGGTGATCGTTCGGTGGTCGCACGGTCGCGTATTCCCGATGGACCGACGCAGATCTATGATCGTTTGGCTTCTAGTTTTCGGATTAATCGGGGTCCTCTCCGAGGCAAGCATAGGCAGGCCAGCTCATATATACTGGTCGAATAAAAAACAATTACCTTACAACGTAAATCGACCATTTTTTCGGGGCGGAAAACCGTTGCAAAACGACGATCAAAATGACAACGAAAAAAAAAACAAATGATTTTTGTATCGTTCGCGGCAGATCGGAGCCGAGGATGATCCGGGTCAAGCTGTGCGAAGGTCAGTTCCGATAAGAAAAAAAGTCGACTCGAAAAAGCTACGAACAATCGATAATGAAACCAGGAAGAATGTGCCTTATGAGGATCAGCAAGAACGACAAAGGGAGCGAATCCGGGATAGACAAAGAGAATTAGCGCGACAGGAGGTGGAACGAGCTATGGAAGAGTATGCCAGGGAGCAGGCAGAGCGCGAAAGGACGCGCGGACGGGACAGAAATAGAAACGGACCCCCTCCACAAAGATCACATTCCGTCCGTAGTAATTAAGAAAAAAAGTTTTTCTCCAGACGATTATAGATCTGGTATCGATCAATTATTTTATTATTACATTATTATTTCTGGCGGTATGGAAAACCAATTAGAATGATTGTGAAAAAGTACGCGACGATCCAATCGTGTTTTAGACAAGTAGTTTTCTTTTTAAACAGATTCTAGTTGATGTATGACGTTTTTCTGCCAATTCCGAAGATTGGTAATTTTAACGATATCCCGTCGGGGTAACATTAATAACTTTGTTTTGTCGAACTTTGTGGTTATTTGATTTTTTTCCGAAATCCAATTGACGTTGATTGTATCGATTTTTCCGAAGAATCATCCAGCCCCGGCCTCTCATTTTTCCGTAGCTGAGCAGTGCGCAGAACGATGTAACAATTTCACCGTGATCGCGATTTTAATGGCGTTTTTTTTTTATCACGTTGAACTGCATTCTGACCGTTCGATAGCTCATAGCCACTAAGCAGTGGACAAATTGACTATACATACCTAGATCAGGCACTTGAAATATTATTGGCCGATCTCGTTTGGCAACATTAATCTCACTATGAGGTTCCCTATTATTTCCCAATAATCAATATTACGACACGACCGACGACTGGAAATTGTTTAATTCCGTACAGCGAGTGAGAGGATTTAAAAAAATATACCGTCGTCCACAAATGAGAAAAATAACATTTTTGAAACATCTTACGATTGGGAGAATTTTTATTTTCTGTTCCTTTCCAGCTTCATTTCTCATATTGTTTCGTGTAATTAAGCTGTTGAGGTTTTTTCAATACGAAAGTTCTCCGCTACTGCACAAAAACGATCGATGATTTTTTCAGAGGTTGACACCGTCATGTTTTATTCTACAGCGAGAACATATGTTACACAAGTCATGCATTTTCTACTTCGTCGCTCTTTACTAACCTACGTGGAAAACAAACAAAAAACGAGTTTTTTTTACTCCAAGACCGATGCGTCGTTGATGTTGCCAATTATTCGGAGAAATTCGGGCTTCATCACGGAGCCAACAGCGAACAGTGCCTTGACCACCACGTCACTGCCAACTTTATGCTGATTCTTCTCGATTAGCCAATACGTCTCCATTTCACCCTTACCCTGGGACAAAAATAAAAGGATCAAACAACGCCTCGGAAAGAAATATGAGGCTCGAAACAAACTCTCGTTACGTACTCGATAATTATGCAATCATAACGCGAAATTGAGATATCTGTGACAGTGAAATGAGATTTATTGTGAGTTTTGTGAAATCCCGCGGAAACCTTATCAAAATTTACTTCAGCTGGCTTCCACCTTTATCGGGGAATGAACATATTCAGCGGGAGAATTTTTGTAAAGTCAAAACACGAAAGGTATTTATTTCCAATGAGATTTTTTTTTACCAACCAACCACGGGAGAAATCAGTCGCAAAATTCTTAAATAATTAAGTTTCAACCTCTCGGTGACAGCATGAATGACAAATTCTTCGTTTTTTTTTGGTGTTACTGATACACATTTACCTGGACTTCCATGCTACCTCTTAGCTCGATTCTGTCGCCTCCCTCCTCGTCGAGCAACGCTTTGATACTCTGGGAAATGTGTATCCTCATTGCTGCAACGAAATCGAAACATCCATCGCATTCAAGTGAAAGTGCCATATGGAAGATTTGTAATATATAGCTCGCTTGTCCACTCGATACTTGTCAAAATCAACATTTCGAAATCAACATGCCCTTATCGATTGTTAAACTCGAGTCTATTTATTATGCATGAAATTTAATTTCGAGTTTATCAACTGAGAGTTCATTATCAGTCCGGGTATATTGCCTACTTGAGAGTCTTTCCTTAATAATTTAAGTTTCGTTTATTTATTTTTCTTTATTTATTGATGAGATTATAAATTTGAAAAACTTACACGTCCACGACGAGGGGTCGGGGAAGGGCGCGTTTACGTTCGGGAAAAGCAATTTAGAAATATCAATGATTTCTATTTGACTTGCATTCTCTCGTGGACTCCATTCTACTGGCGGTATTAATCGTATCCCCGAAAAGGCAATATCGCGGCATAGTCGCGGCGAATCGCTAGTTGCTGATCCGGCCTGTGGGGTATTACGAATGCCCTCATCCTCGCTAGCAAGTCCAATGCCATCGCGGCGATTTCACCCACATGTCGATTCGCTGAAAACAAAAATTTTCATGCAATATTTGAAGCCCTCGTATCTAGGAATAATTATTTGTGGGCATCAATCAAAGTGCATTCCGAGTGGATACGATCCGTATCCATTTCAGTTTCATCAAAACATTTGATCAAATGTTGTAGCGATCAATCATCGATGATTGATTGATCATTAAAATAGGTAGGTTTGCATAATGCCCCAATTTATCGTCCTCAAAAAGAGACTAGTAACGCATCCCCGAGTCCTTAGAAAGTAACCAGGGAAATACATTTTGCGGATGATAAACTCTCAGTACTTACTTTAATTAGATAGCTCGACAAAAAGTCACTTATTAATATATTACCATTATAATATTAAACAGTGGGAATAATGACGATCGATACAAATAATAAATATATAAATATAAATGCCGACGGTAATTTGGAGACGCGGTCTGTATGAGGCGTCAGCAATCTTCCATGGCGACAAGCTTTGACGCGGGCAAAAGACGCTGGGACGGGTGACCGTCCGATAGCCGGGCACTGGCTTGCGGAAGGAAATAACGGCAGTAGGAAACACTCAGGAGGGTGCCGTAGGAAGTGGAAAAATTAAGTGACAAGTGTGGGGATCATAAGGTAAAGGGTGGGACCGTAGATATTGCAATGTGGATTATAAATATGGCAATGAAGATTCTAAATAAATAAATATAAATGTCAAATCATCAACGACCATTACTTTCAATGGAGAAATGAGAAAATAAAATAGTTGTCGTTCCCAATATAGACGTTTTTAACAACATCGCTTGTTTTCGAAAAGAAGTTAAATAAAAACAATTATTCAGGAATTTCAATGACAATTGCAGTTTGAAGTGTTTTTCCTTAAGTATATAAACAGAAGGGTTAATCACCGTTTCTTTGTAGCAAGCCACTAACCACCATGTACGAATCGCCTATCGTCTCAACCTTGTAAACGTCGTGTTTCCGAATTTTTGCGTCGAAAAGTTTGTACAGCGAGTGGAGCATGTCCACGACTTCCATTGGTGCGCTGTTCGCGCTCAAATTTGTAAATCCCACAATATCGCTGAAGTAGATCGTAACCGAGTGAAAATTTTTCGCCGACACCTGTCGCCGTTGTTTCAATTGCCTTATCACGCTCGGTGGGAGCATTTGGAATAGCAGATGATCGCTTTTCCCTTTTTCTTTCCTACACAACGAAGTTCAAAGTCTCATTTTACTGTCTCGTTGGGAACTTCGATCGGTTTTTAGATTCGATCGATTAAATTGCGCGAAAAATCAATGTTATTCGATTTCCAATTTTGGCATAATCTTCATTCTAGTTATTAGTATAGGGTTCTTAGCTTCGGGCCCACATTTTGGCGAAACTAAAGGGGAATGAAATGAAAATCAAGGGAGCCTTGATGCGGGCTATTATTTACCGCAGATTTTGGGTGCTCTCAACGAGACCATCGGCGAATTGTTGAATCGGGAGCACGAGAAGGAGTATAGCCACGATGATCACTCGTTGCCTCGTAGCTGATAACAATTCTCTGTGAAGTTCTTGCCTACCCGACATGCGCAGATAGCAATTGTTACTGGATCAATAATTGAGCGATTGAGGAGGTATCGATAGGATGGGCGATTTGTTATATTTTTAATGTCTGTATTAGAATGAGTAGATCTTTTGTCTCCTGTACGGGTATTCTTACCCGATCATAAATCTGATCTCGTTTTCTTGCTGCCTCAGCTGAGTGCGAAACTTCATCTTCATCGAATAGTAGTTATGGACTTTACCGTCGTCAGGGCTGCTCTCGACGTATCTATGAATCTCACGTTCGCTGTATGGAAATAACAATAATTCGGTAAACAACTGGGAATAATAATGGAAACGTAAGAAACAGGAGGAACGATACAATGACAGCGTATGAGAATGAACATTTCGTGGTACTCATCGCACGGTAGGAGACACATCAACTAGCGTTGACCTGACCTAAGGGTTGTGACCATTGCGACAGAAGACAAAAACGGCACGGGAGGTGTAACGAAAAAACATGGCAACAATCTTTTGATTGCTCGTCAACCTACCTATTCAACCCGTTATCCCAGAACTGCAAGATCAAGTTCCGTATGAGATTCGGTGCAACTTCTCGAGTGGCCAGTATATATTCATAGCCCAGTGTATTATGCTCGACGAAAGAGACGAGATCTTCGATCTCTAAGTCACCAATGCTGTACTTTGGCACGCCGAAAACAATCGACATTGATATGTGCTCGGTTACTCTGAGAATGTACTTGTAAGCGATCATAAGTCTGCAGAGCACGTGAACAATAATAGTTGAACACTTCTTTACACATTTACCGTTTGGCGAAAGAAAAACGCGGAAATTCAATTTTTTGTCAAACAACTTGTATAAATATATTCGAATTCTTCATTATTCTTATTGCTGTCCTCGAATATGTTGCAAGCTTATAAAATATTTGGTGTATTCGTATAAGAAAGAAGAAACACAACTATAAGAAATATGTCTATTGTGCGCTGAATGCGATATAACGAGTTACTACAGAAACGTGGGAAGAAACTTCTCCTAGGAGTGCAATTGTAAAATAATATCTTTCTCGCCTATTCAAGATCATCGAGGCTTAATTTTTTGAGGTTAAACTCATTTCCTTCCTTTGTATCGAATTTCAATATAATTAGTCGTTTCCGTGCAGAAAATTATTGGAGAGTTCTCAGATTCTACCTAATCGCTATACATTTGGATTCCTACTCGCCATACATTACACATTGTTATCCAAGTGGATTCCGCGCTATTTCCCGATTAACGTCGTTTGAGCATTTTTATTTTATAATTTTAAAGCGGAATTTGTCGGGTCTTCCAAACAAATATTTTTTTCGTGATCCCGTGTTAGATTTTTTTAGCTTTATCGTTTCAAATGGGACTGGAACAATAAATCGTCAAGGCTTGTGAAAATTCACCTCCACGTGTCACCGCTGGCCGTATGACCAACTTGGCTCCATATCTCTTCAAGGAGATAATCATTAGCTCTGACGTACCAACGCGTAGACTTCGCTGCAGCGTCTTTTCGCATTTCATTGCCTTCGCTCCGGCAAAAATCCGACGATGTAATCGATTCCCGACAGATAAGTGCAAAAAAGACGGTGATGCGGTTCTTGATCTTCGTGGTGATCTTTTTAATTAGTTCCGTAATAAGACATCGATGTGCACTCGCACGATCTGCCGGGCAACGGACGAATGCTTATGCGTCTTTTCTTTTTGAAAAATTCACATGTACATTATTTATCAAAACCACCGTGCATATCCACGTGCGTAAGCAAGCGGACTTTCCTATTTACCTTCATAAATATATGAGAAGCCAACGCGCAAGCTCAAAACACGATATTAATATGCAAACCCACCTTTATTCACGTCCGCCGGTGTACCAATTAGTCTATTACGGGGAAGCGAGACTTCCGATGAAGAAAAAAGCAGGTATAACCGTGTTTCAAGTATATCGATCGACCTTGGCATCAACGATCGTATATGTAAATTTGGCCTTGGACAACATTAAACTTTTTTTTCGTTTAAATTCTAAATGACTAAAAACGAGATTGTATTATTATCTCAAAAAGTATATCATATTTTTTTCATATACTTTCTTCATTAGATTAGAATGGGATTTTGTAGGTATCGTCAATCTTTGTTGAAATAAAATGAACTAAAATTAGAAACTTACGCCGATTGCACAACTTGTCTCCTGACGTTACTGTTATAATTTGTTTTTAGCTTCAGAATTTCCCTTTCTCGTGCTGTACACTTTTACAAGTTTCTATACGGTACCTCAAGTTTGTCAAATGAAAGAAGATCACATTGATAAAATTAGTATTGCATATAGACCAGTTTGCCTCGCGAAGTATGCCGTTAGTCCACGCAAAAGATTCATTGAGATCTGATCTGAATAAAAGAAACGATTTTTTACGTAGGCGACAAGCCCGGGAAAGCTTGATCAGATATTCCAATGGATATTTTCAACTTATTTCTTCACTTGTTTCTTCCAGATGAGAAAATGAAGAGGGCGCTCTTAGCTCGTTCATTTTGTAAAGCAATCATCAATCGTCCGAGCTCAATCATCATACGGAACGATAATAAACGAACATGTATTAAAAACGGTCACTCTTGTTCATCAAGAACCACTAAATAACCAGGGAACACGAGATAATATCAACAATTTTTGAGATGTCTGCATAAATTTTCGACAAAGACGACCACGCGTTACTCCGTTTTTTTGAGCAAATAGAAATGTTTGTCAAAAATTCAGGCAAGCAATCCCGAATCCATGTGTCCACATCATTTGTGAAGTTGTCAGCCTTTACAAAATTTGATTTCTTAAGTGTTCCACAAATGAATGCATGTATTTGCCAAAAAATAGCTCCACGCATTTTGCACCAAATTCACCTTGTTTTTTAAAGTTACAATCTTTTTTTAGCGAATTAAAGAATAAACAACAGAAAAGAGGCTGTCGCAACTAGTTGCTCTGTGTTCTTCAGATTTTGAAACTGTAAGGATGACGACCCCATGCCGTGACAACTCTGACCGATAATAGCATTATAAGTATGCAGGGCAAAATAATGATCCTATTGACGTGAATTTGACGTCCTCGTTTCGAGCCAGGGTTTATCGAGATCCATCGAATGTTTGTGGCTATCTGAAAAATGGTATAAATCTCTATGAACGGAAACAATCATTCAATACAAATAGCATGCGGTACAAATAATAATAATAAACATAATATCGATATCAACAAGCAAGATAGTGATAATAAGTAAGTATATAATAATAATAATAACTAGTAAGATAATAATAATGACAACGAAAGTACAAGTGAGATTCTTTATATTTGATTATTTGTACCATATTGACAACGACTGCGGTATCGACGTTGATAATATCGACAGATCGTCCCGACGCTTCAGTGCTACCGGTACAATAAGTCATGTTTTCTCCTCCATCGCCACTGACTTTTCGGCTTATCGCGAAATATACTTTTTACCCTCACAACTCACTCCTCCTATGGGTAGAGAAAAAAGAACGAGATTGTTTTTTGTCTTGACTGTTATTTCAGTGACCACGTTTTAATTGACGTGCGGTCGTCCGAAATGTCGTAATTTAACGGTCTTATCGATAACTACCAATACGAAGTATCGGAATAAAACGTAAAATGCAATACTCGTGGCCTTGTTTCGTTCTGATGTAAATACCGATGTACACCCGAAGGAAACAAGGCCAGGGTT
The DNA here is from genome assembly GCA_951751655.1 of Ophion costatus. Taxonomy (NCBI): domain Eukaryota; kingdom Metazoa; phylum Arthropoda; class Insecta; order Hymenoptera; family Ichneumonidae; genus Ophion; species Ophion costatus. The sequence continues at coordinate 42,825,012 of OX632356.1, forward strand.
ATTGCAATTTTTTTGTGTCGCGCTCACGTTCGAACACGGTGGTATTAAAAGATAAAGTCGACGCGTAAGACGATGGCAGTATCAGTTCCCGGAGACGAACGCGCGTCGCGGTCAAGTAGAGAGCATAAATAATTAAGCCGGTGATCGTTCGGTGGTCGCACGGTCGCGTATTCCCGATGGACCGACGCAGATCGATGATCGTTTGGCTTCTCGTTTTCGGATTAATCGGGGTCCTCTCCGAGGCAAGTATAGGCAGGCCAGCGCATATATACTGGTCGAATAAAAAACAATTATTTTACAACGTAAATCGACCATTTTTCGGGGCGGAAAAACGTTGCGAAACGACGACCAAAATGGCAACGAAAAAAAAAAACAAATGATTTTTGTATCGTTCGCGGCAGGTCGGAGCCGAGGATGCTCCGGGTCAAGCTGTGCGAAGGTCAGTTCCGATAAGAAATAAAGTCGACTCGAAAAAGCTACGAACAATCGATAATGAAACCAGGAAGAATGTGCCTCATCGGGATCAGCGAGAACGACAATGGGAACGAAACCAGGATAGAGACAGAGCATTAGCGCGACAAGAGCTGGAACGAACTATGGCACAGCATGCCAGGGAGCGGGCAGAGCGTGAAAGAGCGCGCGGACGGAACAGGGAGAGGATCAGACCCCCTCCACAAAGATCACATTCCGGTGGTTGTTAAGAAAAAACGTTTTCCTCCAGACGATTACAGATCTTGTATCGATCAATTATTTTATTATTACATTATTATTTCCGGCAGTATGGAAAACCAACTAGAATGATTGTGAAAAAGTACGCGACGATCCAATCGTGTTTTAGACAAGTGGTTTTCTTTCTAAACAGAGTCTAGTTGATGTATGACGTTTTTCTGCCAATTCCGAAAATTGGTAATTTTAACGATATCCAGTCGGGGTAACGTTAATAACTTCGTTTTGTCGAACTTTGTGGTTATTTGATTTTTTTCCGAAATACAATTGACGTTGATTGTATCGATTTTTCCGAAGATTCATCCAGCCCCGGCCTCTCATTTATCCGTAGCTGAGCAGTGCGCAGAACGATGTAAAAATTTCACCGTGATCGCGATTTCAATCGCGTTTTTTTTTATCACGTTGGACTGCATTCTGGCCGTTTGATAGCTCATAGCCACCAAGCAGTGGACAATTTGACTATATATACCTAGATCAGGCACTTGTAATATTATTGGCCGATCTCGTTTGGCAACATTAATCTCACTATGAGGTTCTCTATTATTTCCCAACAATCAATATTACGACACGACCGACGACTGGAAATTGTTTAATTCCGTACAGCGAGTGCGAGGATTAAAAAAAATATACCGTCGTCCACAAATGAGAAAATTAACATTTTTGAAACATCTTACGATTGGGAGGATTTTCATTTTCTGTTCCTTTCCAGCCTGATTTCTCATTTTGTTTCGTGTAGTTAAGCTGTTGAGGTTTTTTCAATGAGCAAGTTCTCCGCTACTGCACAAAAACGATCGATGATTTTTTCAGAGGTTGACACCGTGATGTTTTATTCTACAGCGAGTACATATGTTGCACAAGTCATGCATTTTCTACTTCTTCGCTCTTTACTAACCTACGTGGAAAACAAACAAAAAACGAGTTTTTTTACTCCAAGACCGATGCGTCGTTGATGTTGCCAATTATTCGGAGAAATTCGGGCTTCATCACGGAGCCAACAGCGAACAGTGCCTTGTCCACCACGTCACTGCCAACTTTATGCTGATTCTTCTCGATCAGCCAATACGTCTTCATTTCACCCTTACCCTGGGACAAAAATAAAAGCATCAAACAACGCCTCGGAAAGAAATATGAGGCTCGAAACAAACTCTCGTTACGTACTCGATAATTATGCAATCATAACGCGAAATTGAGATATCTGTGACAGTGAAATGAGATTTATTGTGAATTTTGTGAAATCCCGCGGAAACCTTATCAAAATTTACTTCAGCTGGCTTCCACCTTTATCGGGGAATGAACATATTCAGCGGGAGAATTTTTGTAAAGTCAAAACATGAACGGAATTTTTTTCCAATGACATTTTTTTTACCAACCAACCAGGGGAGAAATCAGTCGCCAAATTCTTAATTAATTAACTTTCAAACTCTTGGTGACAGCATGAATGACAAATTCTTCGTTTTTTTTGGTGTTACTGATATACATTTACCTTGACTTCCATGCTACCTCTTAGCTCGATTCTGTAGCCTCCCTCTTCGTCGAGCAACGCTTTGGTACTCTGGGAAATGTGTATCCTCATTGCTGCAACGGAATCGAAACATCCATCGCATTCAAATGAAAGTGCCATATGGAAGATTTGTAATATATAGCTCGGTTGTCCTCTCGATACTTGTCAAAATCAACATTTCGAAATCAACATGCCCTTATCGATTGTCAAACTCGCGTCTATTTATTACGAATCAACTTTAATTTCGAGTTTATCCACTGAGAGTTCATTATTAGTCCGAGTATATTGCCTACTTGAGAGTCTTTCCTTAATAATTTAAGTTTCATTTATTTATTTTTCTTTATTTATTGATGAGGTTATAAATTTGAAAAACCTACACGTTCATGACGAGGGGTCGGGGAAGGGCGCGTTTACGTTCGGGAAAACAAATTTAGAAATATCAATGATTGCTATTTGACTTGCATTCTCCCGTGGACTCCATTCTACTGGCGGTATTAATCGTATCCCCGAAAAGGCAATATCGCGGCATAGTCGTACCGACTACCCCAGCCACGCACGGTCCCGTATTCACACCTATTCGAATCGCTAGTTGCTGATCCGGCCTGTGGGGTATTACGAATGCCCTCATACTCTCTAGCAAGTCCAATGCCATCGCGGCGATTTCACCCACATGTCGATTCGCTGAAAACAAAAATTTTCATGCAATATTTGGAGCCTTCGTATCTAGGAATAATTATGTGTGGGCAGCACTCAAAGTGCATTTGGAGTGGATACGATCCGTATTCATTTCAGTTTCATCAAAACAGTTAATTGAACGTTGTAGCGATCAATCATCGATGATTGATTGATCATTAATATAGGTAGGTTTGCATAATGCCCAAATTTATCGTCCCCAAAAAGTAATTAGTTACGCTTCCCCGAGTCCCTAGAAAGTAACCAGGGAAATACTTTTTGCGGATGATAAACTCTCAGAACTTACTTTTAGTTAGATAGCTCGACAAAAAGTCACTTCTCAATACAGTACCATTATAATATTAAACAGTAGAAAAAATGACGATCGATACAAATAATAAATATATAAATATAAATGCCGACGGTACTTCGGAGACGCCGTCTGTGTGAGGCTTCAGCAGTCTTCCATGTCGACAAGCTTTGACACGGGCCAAAGATGCTGGGACGGGTGACCGTCCGATAGCCGGGCACTGGCTTGCAGAAGGAAATAACGGCAGTAGGAAACACTCAGGGGGTGCCGTAGGAGGTGGAAAAAATAAGTGACAAGTGTGGGGAACAAAAGGTAAAGGGTGGGACCGTAGATATTGCAATATGGATTATAAATATGGCAATGACGATTATAAATAAATAACTATAAATGTCAAATCATCAATGACCATTACTTTCAATGAAGAAATGAGAAAATAAAATAGTTATCGTTCCCAATATAGACGTTCTTAACAACATCGCTTGTTTTCGAAAAGAAGTTAAATAAAAACAATTATTCAGGAATTTCAATGACAATTGCAGTTTCAAGTGTTTTTCCTTAAGTATATAAACACAAGGGTTAATCACCGTTTCTTTGTGGCAAGCCACTAACCACCATGTACGAATCCCCTATCGTCTCGACCTTGTAAACGTCGTATTTCCGAATTTTCGCGTCGAAAAGTTTGTACAGCGAGTGGAGCATGTTCACGACTTCCATTGGTGTGCTGTTCGCGCTCAAATTTGTGAATCCCACAATATCGCTGAAGTAGATCGTAACCGAGTGAAAATTTTCCGCCGACACCTGTCGCCGTTGTTTCAATTGCCGTATCACGCTCGGTGGGAGCATTTGGAATAGCAGATGATCGCTTTTCCCTTTTTCTTTCCTACACAACGAAGTTCAAAGTCTCATTTTACTGTCTCGTTGGGAACTTCGATCAGTTTTTAGATCCGATCGATTAAATTGCGCGAAAAATCGATGTAACTCGATTTCCAATTTTGGCATAATCTTCATTCTAGTTATTAGTATAGGGTTCTTAGCTTCGGGCCCACATTTTGGCGAAACTAAAGGGGAATGAAATGAAAATCAAGGGAGCCTTGATGCGGGCTATTATTTACCGCAGATTTTGGGTGCTCTCAACGAGACCATCGGCGAATTGTTGAATCGTCATTGTCATGTTTCTCACGAGTAAAATAACGATCGGTGATACGAGGAGCACGAGAAGGAGTATAGCCACGACGATCACTCGTTGCCTCGAAGCTGATAACAATTCTCCGTGAAGTTCTTGCCTACCCGAGATTCGCAGATAGCAATTGTTAGTTTATCAATAATTGAGCGACTGAGCAGGTATCGATTGGACGGGCGATTTGTTATATTTTAAATGTCTGTATTAGAATGAGTAGATCTGTTGTCTCCTGTACGGGCATTCTTACCCGATCATAAATCTGATCTCGGTTTCTTGCTGCCTCAGCTGAGTGCGAAACTTCATCATCATCGAATAGTAGTTATGGACTTTACCGTCGTCAGGGCTGCTCTCGACGTACCTATGAATCTCACGTTCACTGTATGGGAATAACAATAATTCGGTAAACAACTGAGAATAATAATCGAAACGTGAGAAACAAGAGGAACGATACAATGACAGCGTATGAGAATGAACATTTCGTGGCACTCATCGCACGGCAGGAGGCACATCAGCTAGCGTTGACCTGACCCAATGGTTGTGACCATTGTGACAGAAGACAAAAACGGCACGGGAGATGTAACGAAAAAACATGCCAACAATCTTTTGATTGCTCGTCAACCTACCTATTCAACCCGTCATCCCAGAACTGAAAGATCGAGTTCCTTAGGAGATTCGGTGCAACTTCTCGAATGGCCAGTATATATTCATAGCCCAGTGTATTATGCTCGACGAAAGAGACGAGATCTTCGATCTCTAAGTCACCAATGCTGTACTTTTGCACGCCGAAAACAATCGACATTGTTATGTGCTCGATTGCTCTGAGAATGTACTTGTAAGCGATCATAAGTCTGCAGAGCATGTGAACAATAAGATTTGAACATGTCTTTACACATTATAGCGTTTGGCGAAAGAAAAACGCGGAAATTCAATTTTTTGTCAAACAACTTGTTCAAATATATTCGAATTCTTTATTATTCTTATTGCTGTCCTCGAATTTGTTGCAAGCTTATCAAATATTTGGTGTATTCGTATAAGAAAGAAGAAACACAACTATAAGAAATATGTATGTTGTGCGCTGAATGCGATATAACGAGTTACTAAAGAAACGTGGGAAGAAACTTCTCCTAGGAGTGCAATTGTAAAATAATATCTTTCTCGCCTATTCAAGATCATCGAGGCTTAATTTTTTGAGGTTAAACACATTTCCTTCCGTTGTATCGAATTTCAATATAATTAGTCGTTTCCGTGCAGAAAATTATTGGAGAATTCTCAGATTCTACTTAATCGCTTTAGAAGTTTTATAGGGACGCTGCGCGTAGGGAGTCCACATTGGAATCCAAGTGGATTCCGCGCTATTTCCCGATTAACGTCGTTTGAGGATTTTTATTTTATAATTTTCAAGCGGAATTTGTCGGGTCTCCCAAACAAAATTTTTTTCGCGATCCCGTGTTAGATTTTTTTTAGCTTTATAGTTTCACATGGGACTGGAACAATAAATCGTCAAGGCTTGTGAAAATTCACCTCCACGTGTCACCGCTGGCCGTACGACCAACTTGGCTCCATATCTCTTCAAGGAGATAATCATTAGCTCTGACGTACCAACGCGTAGACTTCGCTGCAGCGTCTTTTCGCATTTCATTGCCTTCGCTCCTGCAAAAATCTGACGATGTAATCGATTCCCGACAGATAAGTGGAAAAAAGACGGTGACGCGGTTCTTGATCTTCGTGGTGATCTTTTTAATTAGTTCCGTAATAAGACATCGATGTGCACTCGCACGATCTGCCGGGCAACGGACGAGTGCTTATGCGTCTTTTTTTTTAATGACAAATTTAAATGTACTTTATTTATCAAAATCACCGTGCATATCCACGTGCGTATGCAAGCGGACTTTCCTATTTACCTCCATAAAAATATGAGAAGCCAGCACGGAAGCTCAAAACACGATATTAATATGCAAACCCAATTTTATCCACGTCCGTCTCTGTACCAATTAGTCTATTACGGCGAAGCGAGACTTCCGACGAAGGAAAAAGCAGGTATAACGGTGTTTCAAGGATATCAATCGACCTTGGCATCAACGATCGCATACGTAAATTTGGCCTTGGACAAGGTTAAACTGTTTTTTTTTCGTTTAAAATCTAAATTACTAAGAACGCGATTGTATCATCATCTTAAAAAGTATATCATATTTTTTAATTATATTTTCTTCATTAGATTAGAATGGGATTTTGTCGTTTTCGTCAATCTTTGTTCAGATAAAATGAACTTAAATTAGAAACTTACGCCGATTGCAAAACTTGTCTCCTGACGTCACTGTAATAATTTGTTTTTAGCTTGAGAATTTCCATTTGTCGTGCTGTACACTTGTACAAGTTTCTATACGGTACCTTAAGTTTGTCAAATGAAAGAAGATCACATTGATAAAATTAGCATTGGATATAGACCAATTTGCCTCGCAAAGTATGCCGTCAGTCCGTGCAAAAGATTCATCGAGATCTGATCTGAAAAAAAGAAACGATTTTTCAAATAGGCGACAAGGCCGGGAAAGTTTGACCAGATATTCCAATGGATTTTTTCAATTTATTTCTTCACTTGTTTGTTCCAGATGAGAAAATGAAGTGGGCGCTCTCAGCTCGTTCATTTTGTAAAGCAATCATCAATCGTCCGAGCTCAACCATCATACCGAACTATAATAAACGAACATGTATTAAAAACCGTCACTCTTGTTCATCAAGAACCACTAAATAACCAGGGAACACGAGATAATATCAACAATTTTCGAGATGTTTGCATACATTTTTGACCAAGACGACCGCACGTTACTACGTTTTTTTAAACGAATAAAACTGTTTGTTAAAAATTCAGGCAAACAATCCCGAATCCATGTTTCCATATCATTTTTGAAGTTATCAGCTTTTACAAAATTTGATGTCTTCAGTGTTCCACAAATGAATGCATGAATTTGCCAAAAAATAGCTCCACGCGCTTTGCACCAAATTGACATTGTTTTTTCAAGTTACAATCTTTTTTTAGCGAATTAAAGAAAAAACGACAGAAAAGAGGCTGTCACAACTTGTTGTTCGGTGTTCTTCAGATTTTGAAACTGAAAGGATGACGACCCCATGCCGTAACAACTCTGACCGACAAGAGCCATGATAAGTATGCAGGGCAAAATAATGATCCTATTGACGTAAATTTGACGTCCTCGTTTCGAGCCAGGGTTTATCGAGAAACGTCGAACGTTTGTGGCTATCTGAAAAATTGTATAAATCTATATGAATGAAAACAATCATCCAATACAAATAGAATGCAGTACAAATAATATTAATAATAATAATATCGATAACAACAAGCAAGATAATGATAATAAGTAAGTAAATAATAATAATAATAACTAGTAAGATAATAATAATGACAACAAAAGTACAAGTGAGATTCTGTATATTTGATTATTTGTACCGTATTGAGAACGACTGCGGTATCGACGTTGATAACATCGACAGATCGTCCCGACGCTTCATTGCTACCGGTACAATAAGTCATGTTTTCTCCTCCTTCGCCACCGACTTTTCCGCTTATCGTGAAATATACCTTCTACCCTCACAACTCACTCCTCCTATGGATGGAGAAAAGACAACGACATTCCTTTTCGTCTTGACTGTTATTTCGGCGACCACGCTTTAATTGACTATTTATCACTTGTGCCGTTAATGGATCCACTTCCGGTTCAGGATCTCGGGGATCACGAGGACAGAAAAACATTTCCGTGTATATTTTTTTTACGCACGAATGAGAATACATTCATTTTGGCGGGAAGCTTAATAAAGTCTTCACATTTTTCTCCGTGTAAGGGAACAATAGAAAATTCACTTTTTCTTTGAGATGTGAAAAATCCTATTTGATGTTAGAAAAATGTTTAGCGTCAATGTTACGGATTGACCTAGATGAATAATGACGTTTAATAATTCATAATAATTGCAGCTATTGAAAAATCGACCATTAGGGTACCGAAGATGTGAACTTTTGGAGAAACAAAAATGTTAAGCGAAACAAATTTCTTCTCCGTTCCAAAGGCGACTAATATCCTGACCGCGATTTTTTCACAGTTTTTCAGAGTCTTGATGCCAAAATATGGATGGTACTAATGAAACACTAGGGGAAGGGGCAATTTTTTGGAGGAACGGTTTTTTCGTTACTTCTAGGCCAGGGGAAGATACCGTGTTGTAACGATTTGGTGATTAATACCTCGGAAGGTAATGTCGCGTTTCGTGGACCGGATAACGCTGTACTGAATTCTAGCTGTGGATTACCGCGGGTTGATAGAAAAATTGTGCTCCCCGCCTTAATGCCGGAGCACCTTTGGCAGTACGCGGGCGCAAATGCGCCCCCAACTCATCAGCGAGATAAGATATATCTACTGGTCCACCGCTATATAGACACAGAGCACGAAAATATATGTCAATAATTAATTTGAAGTGAAATAAAATAATGAATAAAGAGATGCTTGGAGGTTATGTTCCCTCGACCCTAAATTGCATCCTTTTTTAATCTTAAATTGGCATCGTTCTTTTTCATGAATCGAAAACGGGTCATTTTTGGGATTTCATAAAATCGTGATGATAAATTTCGACAAAAATCAGGCCCTTGAAAAAGTATCATATAAAGAACACTAATTTTTGTGTGCGAAATTTGTTTGTTATTACGACGTTGAAGAAGTTCTCGCTGTTTTCCAAAAGATTGTGTTATCAGAACTGCGCGCGTATAGTTTGAGATGGTAACGCATATATAAAGAAGTACTAATCAAGCTTGAAATTCAGTGTGCGTCATTTCGGCGAAGTGTAAGCTACTTTTTTTTTCATATTGTTGAACATGACGAATTTCGTGCCAAAAATGAGTATCTGCGGGGAGTTTTACTGGATTACTCTGTTCAAAAAATCAGTGATTGCAGAGATTGGTTTAGGCGCTTCACAAATGATGATTTTGATATATTGAATTGGCGGCATCACTTCATGAAGGACTTCATATCAGACGCTAACAGAACTAGCAGAATCATTAGGAGTTTATCACACAACATTTCAAAACATGTGAAAGCATTAGAAATGATTTTTACAAACTTTCATTTAACTTGACTTGGTGTGAGATGCAAAACGGAAAATCGATCTTTCACCCACTTCCCGACTACTTCGAGCTCTGAAATTTTGCTCACATGCATCTAAGAGGTGACAATCCACGACACAACTTTGAAAATTCAAATAAATTAATTAATTACACAATAAAATAAACTTATTATAATTAACTAATATAAATAATAATAAAATAATAATGAAATAAACTTATCATAATTAGCCAAAATAGTTCATTAATAAATAAACTTTCTGTGAAATGCAAAACGGAAAATCTATATTTCATTCACTTCTTGACTGCTTAGAGCTCTGAAATTTTGCAAACATTTATCCAAGAGGTGATAATGCATCATTAAACTTTAAAAAATATCCATAATAAAATATCTCTAATGGACCCGTATGACGGTGTTATTGACAACTATATTATAACACCTTTGAGTTATCATATATACCAGAGCGCTGAAATTTTTGTTAGTGTTAACTAACAAAAATTTCAGCGCTCTGGTATAATCAATTAAAGACTACAAAGTAGAAAATAATTTAAATGTGAACATTTTTTTACAACCTTTTTTTTACAAGCTTTTATTCATAGTCACATATAGGTGACTTGGTAAAAAAATGTTCAACTTTTTAGTACATTAACTAGAAGCTTGTTAACAAAAATGTTTACATTCAATTTTTTTCAATAAAGCATTGATTTTCACGAAGACGAACAGGGAAAACTTAATCCACATCCCAATATAATCGATTTACAGCTGATGTCGGGGAAGCCTCCGTTGAAAACCTCTTTTGCGGTAAGCAATGCGCTTCTGAACCAGGTTATTTAATATCATTAAATCAAACAGATTTCGTTAGTATATTAGTTTGTCCTATGATTAATCGAAAAGTTTCCGAAATATCAATTAAACATAAAATGCCGCGTGTTCGAAGTAAGAGTCTTGATTTTTGCGAATAAAATGGAAATTTTTTGTTTATCAAATCGAAAGTACCTATACATCGATGAAAAAAAATCTTTTAATCAAATACTATAATTTTACACCTAGAAAAAGCCCTTCAAATTTTAGAAAGAAGTTTTTACTCACCGACTTTGAAAACGTAATTATCAGAAAAGTGCGTTTAGCGTCTTGGACGACGCTTCGAACGTTCCAACGTTCTTTAAGGATGTTGAGTCCCTATGAAATATGTTAATGTTAATTGTTCAATAAATTGCTTCTTAATCGTCATGAAATTTTTACACGACCTCCTGAATACTTCATGTAAAAACATACCAAATGTTCCGAATTCTATCATCCTTCTTAACCTCCTTCTTCAACCTCCTTAAGGGTTGAAATAAAAAATGATAAGAAAATTCGGAAAATTTGGTATGTTTTTGTATGAAGTATTTAAGAGGTCGTGTTAAAAGTTCACGACGATTAGGAAGCTCGTTATTAAAAAATTAACATTTTGTTAAGAACAATTTTTAAAAGAAATGTAAAAAAATTTGTCAATAAACTTCGTTTTATTTCCGTTGCTTTCAGTATATTGTAGATATTATAAAATTGAGAGGTAAAAAAAAAAACTTATTGCAAAGTTACATCAGTTTCCATAAAACAACATTTAATTTGTGAATGTTAATTGTTCAATAACGAGCTTCCTAATTGTCGTGAAATTTTTACACGACCTCTGAAATACTTCATACAAAAACATACCAAATTTTCAGAATTTTATCATTATTTGCGATTTGGTACTCAACATCCTCAACGTAACAGCCTATAAATCTGTCAATTTTGACCCAATCACCTTGAAATTATCAGGGAACATTTATAAGAGATGATACAATGTCAAAATATATTAGTTTTGAAAGAAGTGGTTTTTCGCTTTTTACAGCTAGGCATAACCCCTTAATCACCCGATGGTCTGTATGTCAAAATGTACCACGTAGAAAAAGCCTTGTAGGGGAACTCGGGGCAAGACGAATACGCGGGGTAAGATGAATCTTAAGCCTAGCCACTAAACAGTGTGTACGAGTGCAGTACTCCCGTTGAAGTTTAGAGGGGGGGGGGGGGGGGGGTCGGTGCGGTGAATGAGTGTGAAAGTATTAACTGTGGCGGAAGCACGCGTCTCGAGTGAGAAAACAATATCGATTTTTTAACAAAACGATGTAATTTTTGGGAAAGTTTAACATCGTTACAGTTTATTTGAGTTGCTGATATTGATTAGAGACAGGTAGGTAAACGCAATGAGAGTACTAATTATGAATATAATAAGAACGGTTTGTTCGAAATTTTCAAGGTTATTGCGTGATTTTTTGTTATTTCGTTAACCGTTTAATGGGGCAAGCGGAATACAAGCTATCGCAAACCCGGAATATTTTACAACGTACAACTATTTACGTTACAAAGGGTGAAATGAAACTAGTAAAGCATTTTGTTTCTCTTCAACCGGTGTTTCTACCAGGGGAAGAAAAAGAACTTGCAAATCATCAATTAAATTGATATGGAAGCAAGATTATTCGGACTAATCCTACAGAACTTAGACGATTGGCTTATCAAATTGACGATATTGAGAATGAAACCACTTTTATATGCGAAAGATGCCACTAATTCGTGCCCCGTCATTATCCCAGCGCTGTTTCATCTTGTCCCGCACACGGGGTACGATGGGAAAAATAAAGGTTTAATTAAAAATGTATGTTGCATGGTACAAATCAGAAAGACTGATTTTTTTGCTTCTATAATTAAAACATTAATAATTGTTGATTAGTTAACAAAAAATAATTAAAGTTGACTGACTCATATGTGTATTGTTTTATTTGAACATGAACTTAACGTTATCATCTCGCCCCGACTACCCCTATCCTACAAATTTTCTATTTTTTCAAAAACACCTTTTCTCTCCTTTTTGCTTGATTAAGAGGGACGAAGGCTAGGACGAGTAATCAATGAGCGTAAAAATTAATATAGATTTATTTATACGTCTCTAGACTCACTACCAACATACAATATCCTTTCGTGATTATCGTCATGGAAATATTACAGAGCGATATCGTCAGAATTTTTCTTTTACATCAGCCGATATACAGACATTACGATATATTCAATAACATTTCAGCTTTATACTCGTCAACGTTAATTAACAACGTCATGAATTCGCCCGTCTCGAATTCTCGTTGAATCCTTTCATTATTAAAATGCGAAATACAAACGAAAAATATGACTAGTAACGTATATTTATACGGTAGATAAAATCTACGGTGGCGTATGCGCGTGAATTTCTGAAGAAGAGCCGAAATAATCGCTTTAAACTCTGATTGTGTATTAATCGAAGAGCGTACGCGGCACTCGACGTTTTTTAAACGAAAGTACGAAGAGCAATGCTCTGAAACATCAGATCCATAGTTAGGTACAAAAACGTTTTTATTAAAGATGATGATGAAAATGAAAAAGGGTATATTTAAAATCTACAAGAGATGGTTTAATAAAAAAAAGCATCGTTTAACTGCTCTCAGAATATTTTGTTTAAAAACGATTCGTCTTATAATTTTTTTGAAGCTGTGCAAAAATAAATATTTTCATTTTAGACAACACGGACAAGTCATAGAAATAGAAACGAGAGAGAAATCCAAAGCAGCGATTTTTCAAAAATATTTGCGTTCGCCCGGTATTGTCGTTTCTGTGATTTTTTTAACATCTCTTGAAAGAAAACAATTTGTTTGCAGTTGGAGGAAATGGAAGTAGTTACGTACTTGGGAGAGCCGATAGAAGCCCAATGTTTTTTTTTTATATAGATGTAACAAAACCAATGAAATCATTGTTTTTAAAATTCGATGTAACTCATCCTTAGGTGGAAATAAGAATTTTTAGGAATTTTGGACCAGTTCTACGTCGTACACTTTTGTACTGAGCCTTCTAATGAGGAGTTCCTGCGGGAAGATACCGGAAAAAAATTGAGGAATTCCGAAAAAATGCTGTTACGAAAAAACTTCACGTATCATGAAAAATATTGAACCGTGCTTGAAAGTATGAAGCAAAAAGTTTTTACCAGCCGTGCCAAAAAGTACCGTTTAAAATTAAAGTCATTACCTCCAACACGGATCGCCGATGGGCCGTCGGCGGAAAAATGGAGGGACAATGAATCAATTGTCCATATCGATTGGGTAATGATCGAAGAATGGCCGTTGGGATAGTGACTGAAAATTCTCGAAACTGTTCGCGAATAGGCCATTTCTCGGTGATGCTCTGCGCCTTTTGTCGATGAATAAAGATACAGCTCTTCGTTCTTATATACGTTTTGTCTCCTCAAAACTCTGAAGCATAAAATCTTCAATGTGAAAATCCAGAAAACCCATCGTCTTCCAGATTTTCCAAACAGATCGGTTTTAATATTGGAGTACTCAATAATTAAACTTGTAATTGACTATTCAAGAAATCTTTGGATAAGCGAGGTTCGCGGGAATTTGTACTGATCGTGAAATTGATTTTGTCGTTCTTAATTTCGAGCGCTTTGTGCTTCATGGGTTGAGAGTTTTGAGTTCGTCAAGCTCCGTCTTCAGTCTTGGTCTCGGATCAGTAAATTTCGCCGTAGTACCGTCCCCTTGGGAGAATGGCCATCGTTCCTCCATTAGATCGAAGTAGAATCCTCGCTGTCGGAATCACAATTGGGACCGTAATTTGGCTCGCTATCTTGCTCCGGCCAATCGATCTCCACGCTGACCTCGTACTTGTGCTCTTCAACGTTGTTCGAAGGTTTTATGGTGACGTAAGTGTTCTTCGGAGTTTGACGAGAATCAACATTTGTGCCAGTGAACTTGGACATTTTTTCCCTGGTAATCTTAGGTTGGAGATACTGCATGTCTCTTGTGGATACTGATTTTTTCGGCGATGTCTTTTTTATGGCAGTTTTTTCCGGACTCGTTCTTTGCCCGGGCTCAGCTCTGAGTGTGTTCCTCTGATTGGTCTTGGTGGTGTTCGAATTGTCATTTTTCCTGATCACCTTGGGGCTCTCGTTTTCCAAACACTTTTTCATCCATTTCGGCGCTTCGCTCGAGTAAACGTGGGTCTTTTTCATGTACTTGGGACTACTGAGAATCATTGGTACTTCAGTTTCGATGACGGTCGTGATGACCTGCTCGTTCTCGTCGAAATTGCTCTCGAGATACTTCTTCTTGGGCATTGCAACGCTCAATCTTCCAATGACCTCCTTCAGCTCGTCCTTGGCGTCGTAAGTGTACGAGTAATGGCGTTGTATGTGTTTGGGTTCCTCCTTCTTCGCCTCGGTAGCCTCTATGCTTCCCTTCTCCGCTTCCATTTTGGACAATTTATCAATGGCAGCGTCAATGGAACCGCGCGCCGTTTTCTTTTCCCCATGCCCGATCACCGTTTCCTGCGTCTTCACCTGGGACACGAGACTCTGCCTCAAGTTGCCGGCTATGCTGTGCCTCTGTTTGATCGGCGAGTCGAGCAATCTTCGCAAGCTAGAGCTCCTTATCTCCGGAACGGACATTCTATCCCGATTGACTGGCATCAGGGTGGGTGGTGGTACTGGTGATGTGGTTTTCAGGATCGGCGCGAGGAACTGCCTGTCTTGTGACTGGAAGATCGGCGTGGCGCTGGTAACGAGAACATTCTCCAATCCTTCCGTTGGCATCTTAGCTCTGAGCCCAAGATTATCCTCGTTCTTACCCTGATGCTCGGAAATGGGCGAACTCGCGATCGGCAACAATCGTCTGGTTCCTCTGCCCTCGGGATTCAGCTGGCTGTCGAGACTGTATCTTTGTTTGGGGGTGCCGGCCATCAAGCGCAGATCGTTTTGGGTCTCGAGTTCCGGTATGGAGAACCTGTCGCGATTGAATTTAACGACGGACGTGGCTGGATCCTTGACACTTCGGAATCTCGAGCCACCGAAATCGAGCTGGGACAACCGATCTCTCTTCACCGGCGACGGACCGAAACGTTTCGACTTCATGGGCGATTGCAGATAAGCTTGATGCTCCTTCCACGCGCTGAGACAAGGTTGGGACAATCTCTGCTGCACTCGGCCGGGATAGAAGTCACCGGTGACCAAAGTTGGCTGAGACAGTCTTTCTCGCTTTCCTGTGACAGGATCAATGCGCAGCATTCGCCTGACGTCAGGCTGCGAAAGTCGAGGGCCGTGGATGTCCCGGTACGCCGCCGCGGCGCCAGTGCCAGCACCGGAGTTCCCGCCTCCAAGGGAATGTACGTTGGGCGTGGACAGTCTCTCCTCTTCGATCTGCAGATTTATGCTGTTGTCCCCGGAGGCTCTGAGGCTCGAGTACGACAGGCGAGCGCCTCTCATCGTCCCGACGAAGTTGATCCCGGAGTAACTGGTGTTGAGGGTAGGCTGTGACATTCTTGTTCGACGATCCGGTGATAGACTGTGTCGATGCTGATCGATGTAGGGTATCATCAGGGTAGGCAAGTTTGGCTGTGAGTAACGACTCCTTTGGCTGGCCGGGGAATAACTCGGCGGACAGGGGGTCGCCGTTGACATGGTGCCTTCGTAAGTCACCGCCGAGTCCTGGGATTCTATACTCGATTGTGATTGCGGGTGGGCCTTCACAGGAGCTATGTGGAGATTCGGCTGCGACAACCGCGCTCTTTTGCCTATGCACGGCTTCTTCAGGTGATCGATCAGATTCGGTTGGGACAGGCGTATGCATGGATTTGGGCGTAGGGGAGGTCGGTTGAGGTACCACAAGTCCCTGCGGGAATAGGGCTCGCATCAGAGGGTTCCTTCCTCCCGAAGACGTCGCATGAATACAGGCCTCACGTCCTCGAAGAACGTGGGCAGATCGAGCTCCGCAGCTCGGGCTATTCCACCGTCCTTACATTCCAACCAGTACGTGTCCATTAGGCCCTTGCCCTGGAAGACAACGGTCATGATAAATCGACGCTCACCCCTCAACGGCTAGGAATTTCTTTGGAATTCGCGGCAAGTGTCTGCGATGCTCGCGTACCTTCACGTCTACTAGACCGCGATGCTCGATCCTGAAACCGCCCACCGCGTCCAGCGCCTTCTTCATCTCCAAGCTTATGTGGATACGCAACGCTGCAATTCACAATATGAAATTGAGATTTTCCATTTGTCCAGTAAGGCATTGCTGGCCAAAGTGTGATGGAAAATTGGATCTTGAATATTCTTTTATAGGTCATTATCCTATTTTTATTCCTTGAACACTAATTCACTCTCCATTTCCCTAAAAACCCTCGACTTCCGTTGACAGTCGCTGAATGTGCGTGGAAACACATTTTGCGCGTTTCGCCGTCGTCATTTTCAGCTTTCGATGAAAACTCGTGATTTCTGTAATCGACGGAAAATTCCCTATTGGATAGTTCCGCGAAATGGTGTAAAGGTCGAAAAAAATGATCGATTCTTCTGGTCACTCTTACAAAATTGTCAAGCTCTGAGATTTCATATAGCCCAGCGGCGGGCCTATTTGAGTCACGGGAATTTGTCAGGAGGTTTCCGACCAGGATTTTGGTAGATTTCGAGAACGCCGCTTGGTAGTCATGCAGATATGTCGATTACTTTTTCCGAAAGGCCGTCTTTGAAATTCTTCCAAAAATTGAAAATGGACTGGGGCTCTATGAATGAAACGGTATTCAAAGAGCGAACGATCGGGCGGAAAGTATGCGCAGAATGAAGTTTTAAATTAGAACAGATAGAAAGGACACGACTGTCTATGTACAGGAGGCAAGAATAATATGCTTCCGCGAATATGGTTCGTTACATTGATAATCTCACCTTCTCCCGTAGATTCCATTCGGCTGGCAGTATTAACGGTGTCGCCGAACAAACAGTACCGTGGCATTTTACTACCAACTATACCGGCAACCACGGGTCCGGTATGGGCCCCACTACGAATCTGTAGACGTTCGCCGGGTCGTTTCGGCACTTGAAACACCGATGAGGCAGCCAGCAAGTCGAGAGCCATTGTAGCTATTTCCGAAACGTGCTTGTCACCTGTTTTTGTTTTTCAAATTTACATTTTTTCACAAGTTCAGCAGAATTTTAACTCAGCGTGTCGCGATCGAAGCGCAAAATAAATTGAAAGAAAAGAGAGAATGTTGATGCAAAAGAGAGGATGCTGCGGCTTTTATCGATATTGGCACGGAGAAGTAGAGAAAGAGGCAGACACACCAAGGATGCTCCCAGAACATGCAGGACACATGGATCTTGTACTCTCGTGGGGCTCGTACTTTTACCATTTCTAACTGGCAGACCCGACGCCACCATGTACGAATCACCGATAGTTTCGACCTTGTAAACGTCGTAACACTCGATCCGAGCGTCGAAAAGCTTGTATATCGAGTTCAGGAAAGTTACCACCTGGAATAATGTTTCAAGTCGATTGCTGACGGTCGAGGATAAAAAAAAAATTGAAAAGTTATGCGAGCTCGATGCTTGCACATTGCTTCCTCATTCGTTTACTTTGCTTCGGCGGATGACCATACGAGCCAATCCATTTTATTTTATTATTATTTGCACAAGCTACCGCTAGGAGTAAGTCTGCATTTTAATAGTCAGTGCTTGGTACCATGAGTGTACTATCTTTTGATGTTAGTTTTCTCAAAGAGCAAGCTTTATATTTTTGGAAACCTGCTCATATGATCAGCTATGAGAGCGAAATCAATTAATGGGAGGCAATGTGCAAGTTCTCAGCTTGTGCATTTTCATCTTGTCGAATAAAATATAACAAAATATTCTTATATAGAACGATTTCAGCGTTATTCTGCCTTTTCAATTTTGAATCGCTGAAAAAAAACATCGGATTTGAAATCTCAACTTTTTTGTCGACTCTCGCTTAATTACATCACTATATTTTTTGCCAATACTCTACTTATGTGCGAAAAATATTTATTCGAACTTTCAAGTAAGTTACACCGCAAAAATGTTTTGCTGAAAATTCAAACATTTTCAAAGTTAAATCTTTACCGATGTTTGCAACATTTTATCTGAATATACCTCGTATGATATTATATTTCCGCACGAAACGTTAACCAAATATCTGAAAAATTCTGAAAGTTACCGCCCAAAAAGATGTTTCCTTAAACATTCCCACACCCTTAATATTGAAAGCGTTTCACTGGTTTCTAATTGTCTTAGAACACACTTCCTTAGTGCATTACATGTGTGCAAAAATGTTACCAGGTATCTCAAAAACTAGAAGTTTTTGCGCGTACAAAAAAGTTCACACACGCACATTTTCCTAAATTCCATTTTTCGACGTTGTCGAAAATTGTTACCATGTTTCTACAGTTTCGAGAAAAAAATAATTTGTTACGAAAAAAAGTTTCCTCTATGCGAAAGCAACGAAAGAATCCATAAAACGAACGAATCACAGAAAGAAATAAAAAACGGTGAAATGAGACTGACATGAACCCGAAAGGACTATAATACGTTTAAACAGTGTCGCAATTTTGTCGCCATGAATATCCAACTTTTATCACACAATTATTTTTTCCGTAAATTTCAAGGCAAATCGATAATTAACCTCGAGTGGAGTATTTTCCGCTGCAATTTCCGTGAAGCCAACGATGTCACTGAAGTAGACCGTAACGGCTTCGTAATATTCCGCGGGGACCTGTCGAAATTCAATAAACTCATAGCGATGCTTCTTTTTTGTTAAAACAATATTTGGGTCGATTAATGACGTCGAGTTTCGTCACCTGTTGGGTCTGCTTCAATTGTTGGGCGACGCTCGGTGGTAACATCTGAAAGAGCAGCGTGTCGCTTTTTTTCTTCTCCCTTTTCAATTCCCGCGCCTTCTGGGCTAAGTTTGCCGCATACATCTGCACATTGTACCATTTTTTGTTCCAATAATCAAGCGCTCAATTGACATCACGGCTTCCGAGGTAAAATTCACCCTTCGTGTGGGAAAACGACCCGAAGGAACATTCTTGCCGAAGGGTGTCGAAAGAGGGATCGAGATACTCGCCTGTATGGTGGCAACGGCATTTCGAACCAAAACTATTATTATCGGGGACACGATGAGTACGAGGACGACAATGGCTATTCCAGCAACTTCCTTGTTGCTGGCATCCTGCAAGGTCGAGTTTACGTAGTCTCTGTTCACGAAAAAGTCAAACGATAAAAAAAAGAGGATATAGAGACCGCCGACGTGATAAGGATTGCTGATATGGTCGTGTCCGAGCGAATTCTCATTTTGATTGAAACGTTTCCGAATATTTAGTGTCGTGTAATAAAGAAAATCAAAGGAAAGGAATGGCCAAGAAAGAACATTTCGAATACAATGAAAACGGTTACGTCTTCAAAACTAAAAGTTAATGAACATGATCATCGTCCTTTTCGAAAAGTCCGCCAAACTCTACTGCAAAAGTTATTGCCCTTACAGTCTGGACACCCTGTAATTATAACTTAAGGGATTTTTTTTGCATTCTCTCGAAGCATACATATTCAAAAATATATGAGAAAAATGTTGAGTTGAAATAATGAAAATTGACCGAGTAGCAGACGAGTGAGTGAGAGCAGGTAGCGCAATGATTTACGTATATTAAAACTTTCAATCGCGTTTTTCTCGAAAGTACTTTTATTGCCCTGGCCGGGATCGTATCTCTGGCTATTATTGCCCGATTTTTAATTTAAAAAATTAACATTTCCGTAATGGTAGTAGCTATCGTTGTACGTAGCCATTTTTTTAAATGTAGTATTTCTTATTAAGCCCTCTCGATATAAGCCAAAATTTCGCAAAAACTACGCTTCTTCAACACTCGGAATTTTGTACGATTTCTTTTTCGAAAAACGGCCACCTACGCGAGATATGCGTTTATATAGATTAAGAAACTTTTTGATTTTGATTTTTCAGTCAAACCATTGTCAAGTTATCGATCCGGCTGTTGGGCCACATTTTTTATACAGAAGCTTTTTATACCTGAATATCGTGGTTAATTTTTCATTTCCTAAGATAAAATCTTACGGAAAAAAGTTTATTGAATGCTTAATAACATACTTTTTTTTCAAATACCAAATAAATAACATAGTAGACAAAAAAAAAGGGAAAAACGACATTTTTGGCCCGTCACGGTAGTGCCCTTCCTTGAGGTATACAATGACTGAAAAAGTACTAGCAAACCGCTCTTTGGTCTGTCGGTTTCCTGGAGACTTTCGTGGCATTGACATCCCAAATAAGCTATTGCACAAATTATCCGTCTCACATATTCTTTTCTTTTTTTTTCAAAGAATTACTTCAGCAAAGCAATGTGGGCAGATACTCCCCCCCCCCCCTACAAATGAGTACGCGGTAAGAAAATCTTGTACCTTATCATATGTCGCAATTCTCGTTGAAGCTTACGAAGTTCATCCACGTACGTGGCCATGGAATCGAAGTAAGCGATGGCGTCCACGAGGCTTGGTTCACGTTTCATATTCCGAAGAATTTCATCTCGTCTGTGACCCGCAGGCATGTATATACGTATATATAATATATAGATATATATGCAAGTAGAAAAAGCATGTGGCCATGACATAGAGAAAGATATCATTTCTATCGAATCGAGAAGAAAAACATTAGAAATGCTATCGTGCCCTTTTAATTATACCAACGAAGAGTGTTTTCGAAAAATTATAAACACGTTAATATGCAGTGTGGTAATTGATATTCTTTTAATCGTTACCTGGATTTGATTCTTCCGTATTCGGGCATCGTGCGAGTGAGATGGGCATAAAAATTTTTCAACGTAGGAACGTAGGTCAGAGATCCGTTGAGGAGATCTCGTCCGAGTGCCTCGTGTCGAACGTAGCTCACGTAATTGTCACCCATGAGGATACCACGTCCGAAGTAATTGATACCGTAAACGGACGCAATGCCTAGGCTCTCGATACTCCGAAGCAAATTCTTGAATGCTATTAAATACCTGCGTCAAACACACAAGTAGCAAATATGGATTCATTCCTTATGTCCATTCCGACGAATTACATTTTACTTTTGATTTATGATAATTTTCAGATTTTGCGATCCAAATTTTTAGAAGGGAGAAATAATGGAGGTACCCGCAAATGTGGTATACACAATGCGTTTAATTGACGCTGAGCTACGATTCTTGTCATGTGTGCAATTTTGTGGATGATTATTTGAGGATTAAGGAGCGGTAGGCACGATCCTTGGATCATGCCTACCGCTTCAATCTGTATTTAATTTAATCTTGATTTAATCTAGATTTAAAAAGTCAATCTTGATTACATTTTCAAAAACATATATTATTGTCTAGACTATACTGAGTCTTTATGAACTTTTTCAAATTTGTTCATCACGAAACACCAGAAATAAAAATGTATGCAATTTCACGTGGGGTTAGATGGGCAAGACGTTCGGACTACAGGTGATGTAATTTTTGTTTACCATTTGGCACAAAGATAAACCATTGCTAACCAAGGATTAACGCAAACTAAACCTTCGAAAACATTTAGAAAAAAACCCATCTTGCCCATCGTAAATTATACATATATATGCATTCAATATTGAATCATCAAGGTTTGATCAAAGATTACGAATCTTGGCTGGCGAATGAAGAGCAGTGCTGCCAACCTCAATGTCCACGAAGTTGCTGTATGTTGGCAACACTTAAGGATGTTAAGTGCCTATGCAACATGTTAATGTTAATTGTTCAATAAATAGCTTCTTAATCGTCATGAAATTTTTACACGACCTCCTGAATACTTCATGTAAAAACATACCAAATTTTCAGAATTCTATCATCATTACTTCAACCTCCTTAAGGGTTGAAATAAAAAGTGATAAGAAAATTCTGCAAATTTGGTATGTTTTTGTATGAAGTATTTAAGAGGTCGTGTTAAAATTTCACGACGATAGGAAGCTCGTTATTAAAAAATTAACATTTTGTTAAGAACAATTTTTAAAAGAAAATAAAAAAAAATTATCAATAAACTTCGTTTTGTTTCCGTTGCTTTCAGTATATTGTAGATATCACAAAATTGAGAGGTCAAAAAAAAACTTATTGCAAAGTGACATCAGTTTCCGTAAGACAGCATTTAATTTGTGAATGTTAATTGTTCAATAACGAGCTTCCTAATTGTCGTGAAATTTTTACACGATCTCTGAAATACTTCATACAAAAACATACCAAATTTTCAGATTTTTATCATCACTTGTGATTTGGGACTCAACATCCTTAATATTAATTAATGGTGATACTAAATAATCTCGTAACATCAATATAAATAGGCATAACTGAAAATGACTCAAAATTTCATTCGGAGTTGTATAAAACATTCGCTGAAACAGTTGGTTCATAATAATCATCGATAATGTTATATTCTTTCAAGTTGGTAGTAACCAAAAACTTTTTCTTATTTACGTGATAAAAATATGAAAATGCATACTTTCGTCCTTTAACTATATGATTTATGAATAATTTGCATCTGCTAAATAAATCTATACCTCGTATACATTTTTGTCAGGTTAAAAGAAAAAAAAATCGTAGGTCGTCATTCGACTAAACTGCCCCATAAACGTTTGTTCCACTCCCAGTGGCGGACGCGGTGGAAGAAAAATGGTTTATCGAGTTTCTCGTAGTAACACAACTGCAACTCATTAAAATATAACCATATAGCTCTTAGGCGCCGGAAGCGATTCAGTGACAAGCGCAGACTGCATGTGAAAAAAGTAGGACGGTGAAAAGCTGAAAGGACATACGAAGGGACATTGGACAAAAATATATTTTCTGGTCCCTTGAAGGGATTGAATTTCCTTGACCCTGGACCTATGACCCTAAAAATCTTAACATGGAATCGTACTTTGTTGTTTTTTTATTACCTCCATACCCCACTGTTGTCCGTTTCTTTGATCTGGTTTGTCAGGTGATCGAGCATGGCGGCATTGACGCTCGTATACCACGACATTACTTCGGAAATGCTGCTCTCCTCGGAGGTGATTTTTAGCCTGAAAATATTGACCTCTAATTGTTCAGCGCATTAGTTTTATTTACTACGAAAGAGTTTTTACCCACTTTTCTCAATTCATAATATCAGAGAAGGTTTGTCAATAGAAATGCCCTATTTTCAAAAATCAAGCCTACAGAGGTGTTTATTCTTGTGCGAAAGTTACTAACCGGAATAGAGGCTAGCAGAATTTCACAATAGTTTACGAACTTTTGTTTCGAATAATCCTCGTTCTTCGAGTGAACGTTAGCCGACTGAAAAAAATCGATTACCAGCAAAATCCATACGGTTTCGAATGAAGAGTTCGTGGGAAATAGTCGCGTATATTTTCCCGTAACAAGTGGACCATATGCTCATGGACGAGCGATTTCCGGTCAAAGGTTTTGCCGTGATTCCAAGCGTATCTCTCCCACAAGTCAGAATAGCGTTCGCGTTTTCCCTGCAGTTTCGTTCGCGCTTTATAGAGAATGAATTGTATCGAACGAGCTTTTTCGTCACCACGGTATACTCCGCGTACACGTAGAGTACAATCCCGACCAATATGGCGACGAAGAATGAATTGTGCTCTCGCACTGACGATTCGAAATGGCATTTTTTTTGCTCCTCCGCAGAAGATAAAATCTCTCTAATCATTTTCTCTAATGGCATCGCAAAAGATTAAATTCATTTAACTCGGTAATGCTGGGAGGGAGCTGAATTGAGAAATATAAAAAATAAAAGCTGCACCTTTTTTCGTTACAGTTCACTCCTATCACCTTCTTATAGTGCGGAATACCCGTATATATAAGCACATCGAAACTGGCTCCGAATGGCGCGATTTTCCCGTTAATTCGTATCGAGAATGAGTTTTTTTCGTATTGGAAACTCAAAAAGTGTTCGCCTCTATAAATACTGCATCATGGTGTGCATGGGGCTGAAATACACGGGAGATGTGTACTGAACGCTTTCACCTAGGGATGCTCTACATGGGCGATGACGCGATCATCTGTGAAGAAGCTTTCCGTCCAAGCAAGAAAAGAGCCGAGAGGGAAGGAGGAATAGGGTGAGAAAAGGTGCGAGAGAGAAAGTGAGTGAGAGAGAAGCAAGCAATTTAGAATGAGGGAGTGATAGTGAAAAAAAGTGAGGGACGGTAAGCGGGCGATAGGAGAGGGAAGGAGCGATAGTGGGGCAGAGAAATTGAGAGGGAGAGAAAGAGAGAAAGAGGGGCGATAGGAAGCCTTGGCTTACTCGGCAGACTCTACAGGTCTCTCTCACCTGCGACACCCACACGGACACACGTATGGGCACACACATGTATCAAATGAGATCTAGCCTCTTTGAGCTAATTTATTACGCCATGATGAATACTGTCTCGACTGGAATGGTGCATTAAATGGTACGGGATCGATGATCGACAATTTCGTCGTCCTACGTCATCTCTGTCGTTTTATATATCTCTCGCCGTTCGCAAAAGACACCGCTATTAATTTGTTCGATCAGATCGATCCGACGAATCGATTTAGTGAATTTCGCTTATCTACGGAGTGTTCGTCTATTGTAGGAAATAATAGCTATGTATTGGCAAAAATATAAACTCTTGTAGGGTATTTTTAACCACTCGTTGATTCTTACTTTTTTGTTTGTTTTTTTATTATTCTTAGGGACCCTATTTGTTGTGTTATTATTGTTATAAGAGATTTAAACGCTATCAGACAGTCCTTTTAAAAAGCAAACTCTGAGCTATTGTTGTATCCTTTATAGAGTAGGTCCACTCATTTAGCTAGTTTATAGAGAATACAATCCAGATAGAGTTTCACCCAAGTTTTAACTTGGGCCTTTCCTATTGCCGTTCCCCGCACTGCACCAAGCGCTAACAAAGTATAATCTTCGGCTTCTTGCTGCTTGTTGCGAAAATGTACTACGCTGACAGTCACAGATGCGTACGAAGCGCTGAAAAGTATAGGTGCAATAATAGATCTTCGAAAGTTCGCCTCTAACAAGGAACATCACTCAAGTGTCCGCCCTCGATTTTGTTCAAACTCATATATGTGATAAAGCATTGAAAACTATTGGACCACGTATTTTCCTTTTATCGGCGGGAAAACGGGTTGAAGAGGGGAATATGATTTTTTTCAATACTTTTATATTAGATTTTTCTTCGCGTTACATTAGAAGATTGTTGGTCTTTGTTTTATTCAGATCGGTGGACTGCCTAAAAACCGTTTTTCCGCAGATAAAAGAAAAATAGTTTTTCATGGTTCATCACATATTTGGGTTTCAACAAAATCGAAGGCGGACACTTAAATGATGTTTCTTGCAGGAGAAGTTTCGGCGGAAGGGTTGTTCGATCAGCTGACACCAGATGGCGAGTTACCTCCGGCGTTCTCGCGCATACGAGCTAGTCGATCCGTGCTATAAAAGGAGGTGCGCCCATGAAATGAGATCGGCACTCTCGGACACGTAATCAATGGTAAATCTCGGCACGTCTTGAACGTAGTAGTAAATACATGATTGACTGAGAGCTATTATTGTGAAGGGTCTCTCAAAATGATCTGACATTTTAAGTTGCGCGCCATTTTATGTGGCGAACATAGTGTCGATCTCTGACGACTAGTATCAGGAAGTATTGAGGTTTGGTCATGGACAATTACACGATCGAGCAGCGCATAGAAATTGTTATTTGCTGGATTGTTACTGCATAGTTATTGCAGACGATGTTTCATGGTCGTGTTGTCTCGGGCCGCGGCGATGTGATTTGGCCACCAAGATCGTGCGATTTGTCGCCATTGGACTTCTTTTTTTTTACTTTTCTGAAAGGAAAAGTGTATGCCAATGATCCACAGACCATTCCGAAGCTCAAGGAAGCAATTGGACGCACCATTAATGAAATTAGTCCGCAATTATGCCAAAATGTTATTGAAAATTTCATCAAAAGAGTGAACGTTTGCAAACCGGGACGAGGCGTTCATTTGTCGGATATTGTGTTCCACATATAACGTCCATGATTGTACCTTATGTTAAAATAAAAATATTCGTTCTTTTCAAATAAATAATACGTTTTATTCATAAATTTAAATGTCAGGTCATTTCAAGACACCCTATACTTATGGCAATTTGTTTATGGAGGGTGTACTGCTCCCTAGGTTTTTATCGACATGATGCATGTAACGATGTATTATAACATATCTCGTGCAGACATATTGGTCAGGGAGACCCGAGCTCCTCCCGTGCTGACTCAGCTGCCAATAACTTTTTCATTTTGAACCCTATGGAGATTCGATAGGGACACCGCATGTGGGGAGTCCACATTGGAATCCAAGTGGGTTCCGCGATACTTTCCGATAGACATCGTTTGGATATTTTTTTAGAATTCTCAACCGGAAGCTGTTAGATCTCCAAAAAATAATATCCTTTCGTGATCCCATGCACGAATTTGTTGGGGATTCCCAAGATGCACCCACATCTCTATAGGGATTTGTTAGGAACACTGCACACAGGGAATCCTCATGAGGATTCAATTGAATTCTGCACTATTCCCCGATGAATGCCGTTTGAGAATTCTCATCACGTTTGTCGCAATTATCACTCAATTTTGTCACAACGCGTGTTTCTATCATCTAGTTTCGTTTCGACCCGCGAATAGTCCGATCGAAAGTTCCTCTCTCACCCTTTTTGCCTACATTTTTTCGATAATTGATCTACAACTTTTTCATCTCAACGATACGAATATCCGAGATGCATCCCTCCTCCAACAACCTTAACATTCCTGATCATTCGAACCAGGCGTTCTTGAGAAAAATTACGAAACCTTTCCACGAACCTTTACGGGTAGAATATGTAATCGGACAGTTATCAGAAAAAACAATCTAAAATGTAGTTCGAACAAATGTTTGTATAATTGAAACGATCATTCAATCAATACTTTTGTTAAATAACAATGATTTATATTTTTAAATCAATAAATAGAACATAATAATTGGAATATTCTGAATCTGTCCTTCATTTCAAACGAATGACCAATTACAGCTGATGACGTCATTCGTGTGTAAAGAAACGTTTCCATGCGCGTATTTTTGTCTCTTGTTTATGTTTTTTGTCATGGAACCAGGATATAACAAGAAACGCCACACTTAACAATACCGTAAAAAATAACACCTTGCACTGGAATTCGAGGTTAGCTTGTCGTTTGTTGACACATATTTGACGTCACGCGTTCCGAGATGACGTGACATAATGATTTCGCGGCAATTAAAAAAAAACATTTAGACATAGTTTGAGGTACTCACAATCAGAAAGTTTTATTTAAATAAAATGACATTTTTGATGGCTATATAGATTAGGGTGGCAGAATTTTGAGCTCTATTTATTTTCCTTTCCCTAACCGTCCAATTACCTTCTTTAAAGGGAAAAGAAATCGTCGCCGAAGCGGCGAGTGGTCAAAAAATATGAATAGGTCGCTCAAGTCTCCCAAAAACTCGAATTCTTATTAAAACATCGTTTTTTGTTCGTCCTCGTCTCACCCATTAATTTTACGCTTTATAATTTAAAAATGAACCTCGTGAAAACTCTAGGCGGCCAATGAATATTTAATGGTCGCTCAACAGCTTCAAAATTTCCAAGTTTCGCCAATTTTTTTTTTACTCTTCTCACTGATAAAATTGACGCTTTGTAAAATCTTCAAAACAATTAATCCTTTTTTCTTTAGAAACAAATTTTTCAAATTTACCGCACACTTCTAACCCCAGAATTATAATCTTTGTTCTCATAAAATAATTCTTTAAAGTTCTTGTCCGTAAACAAAATTATAGATCGTTTTATTCGTAAAACAAAAATGGCAGCTGTTTCCCGCGCATCGTAATGCGTTCCACAGTTGGTCTCGTTAATCAAATCGTAGCTGTACTTCGTAACGACCGACGCCATAACACAATAATACATAATAACACATAACAATACGTCTAATTGGTGTTCGCCACAAATTATTATAATAAATTCTTCAGAAAATGTAACACCTCGGTGTTTATTTTGTTTTTATGCTACTCGGAGTTATAGTGCATGCGAGATTTATTTTTTGGCGGAAATTCAGAATTTCGAAAACCTTGAGCTACCACTAAATATTCATTGGCCGGCTAGAGCTTTCGCGAGGTTAATTAAAAAATGATAAAGCGTAAAATTCATGGGTGAGAAGTGACCGAAAAAAGTCGATATTTTGATGAAAATTTGTTTTCTGGGTAGCTTCAGCGACTTCTAAATATTTTTCAACCGCTCGCAGCTTTCGCTGATTTTTTTTTTCTTCAAAGAAAATAATTGGTCGGTGAAAAAAAGGAATAAAAGAGCTCAAAATTATTCCGCCCTAATATATATCCATTACGATTAATATCAAACACTTTCCGAAAAGTTGTCCGCTTCCATATTGTGTGTTATTTCGTCGTGTGAGCATCGATCCGAATCGATCGGGTTTGTCGCACGGTTGATCTATTTTTATCATTCGATTGCCGGAGCGTCACGTGGGTGTATAATTTGAAATTTCTTCATTGCGAATTAATGATCGAGAGTCGACGAGGTCGTACCGCTTTACGTCCGTCTTATGATCGGTCAATGCGACGATTTGTTCGTGCTGATCGCGTCCTCGTTTCGTGCTGACCTCCTCGCTGGTGACACGGTATAGGGCTCGGTAGTGCGGTGCCAGTAGCACCACCCGGGGTAAACAGGTGCGAGCGGAGGGTGCGTTGCATCCCACTGGCAAATATTTGTTTTCGATCGTCGGACTCCCGCAACGAGAGCGCTCGTCACAGAACTCGTGTGGAATATTTCCCAAGACAAATACGATATCGATGTGAGGGTCGGAAAAAAGGTGGAGACTTTTTTTTTCTCTTCGCACTGGTGCGCGACAAACTCTTTTATTGGGTAAATGAGTTGGGCGCGACATGGCTCGATCGAACATATTTTTTTTCCCCCACGTCTCGAAGCCACCATTCATCGTGAAAAGATTCACTCGAGCCATCCGTAGATAGGAAATGTCATCGAGAGCCTTCGTACCGCAATACGTATCGGCGAGTGTCGTGTAGGCATGGGGCATTCCAAGTTGAATCGACGTGCTCTATTTGCCCTCTTGGATGGTTTTTTAATTTTTGTATTCAAAATGCTTTTAAAACTGTATACGTCTGTTGAAGTGGGTTGAGTATAGGGGTCTGAGTTAGCTGCGTGCCACACGAAACTAATGCTACCCCCACTCCACTGCCACTGTGAGCGGGGGGAGCTGCGACATGCTGAATGCCTGTGATTGGTTGAAAAATGCCCTCTTCCCACCCCCTTCCATTGGCGTTGTTAGCTTCGCAATAATATTACAGCAATGTATCAATATCTTTGAAAAATAATAAAACCCAACTCATATCGTTTACATGTACCTGTTTTTTGTTACCCGAAAAGTCTGATTACATTTTCAATGCCATGAAATAGTTGCACTTTGAGTAATATCTGTAGATTTTTTCACACAGTAACGTTTTTGTCGGCAACCAATGTGAGACGAGTAACGTTTGACCATGCCATACGCTTGCTTTTGCCACAAGATTATTGATCAACAGCTGGTGATAAATAATCTGCATATATTTTTAGATTCGTATGACAATAGGGAGAGGAAATAGTGGAATAATTGTGGGAGGGAGCGTGAAGGCTTGTAGAATTGGCCGAATAAATGTACCGAGAGGTGTGAAGAGTAGGGAAGAAAAAATCCTCGCTTTAAACCCCCTCGGCACGTTTTGTTGGATTTACGCTTGCACAATCGAATCGAATATATTTGCCGATATATCCAACTTCAGCTACCAATCTCTACGCCAAGTTTAGGGTTTGGCATGCTTGTCCAAAAATAAAAACACGTGAAAACTGAAACGAACGATTGAGTAGGTTAAAATTGCTCATCGATGTTAGTTATTCAGTCCCACATTCTGAAAAACGTTGAACCTTAAAACAGTAATTAAAAAAATGCCAAAAAATTCGAAAAATCGTTCGGCATTGAGAGCTTTGAGGGGTTAGCCTACTGTGAAGATGACGAACGGCCGTTCGTTGCTTGAGGCAACTCAAATTGAAGAGGAAGAGCGAACATACGGTGCATGAATCGTACGTTGCAAGTTAACTTATTACTAGAAACGACACAACTGCTAGTAAAACTTTAAACGCATTTTTTCTCGAAACTATGTTTTTCAAAATGGTTTACACGATTTCTCGGCGTCTAATGAACGGATTAACTTGAAATGAGGCACACTTGTTCAGTGTCATAACACTTTAGTCCTGATCGACATTTTTCTTCGTAACATTTTTTTTCTAGTCGTTAACAATAATTATGTAATTTTTCCTCGGAAAATCGAAAAAAAATCAATTGTTTTAAATTATTGAAACATGATAACAAAAAAGGCTCGGTCAAGTCTTAGCCCATATTTAAAGAATAAACACTCGTTTTTCTTTGTTTCAGATCAACCGCGTGTCCACAATCAAGTGAACCGTTGAGCCCATCGCGGTCAAAGGTCCTTCACGACATTGTTTAACACTTTTTAATCATTAACACTTTGTTCTGTAATTTAGTAAGCATCTTTCTCATTATACACACAAATAAATGTCCAAACGATTTTTGAATCATTTTACTTGTTCCTTCGAAATCGATTTTTTTTAATAACCCTGATTTTCGGGTCATCGCAGTAGCCTAACCCCTTAAGGACGAATCACGCAGGATTATCGAGGATCTATGTGGTTGAGAGATAATTGAACCTTTTTCACAATTCTCCCATTTCTTTTCCATTGATCGATATCAATATGTGATGAAACAAGACACGTCACGGAGACGAGAATACGAGCAGGCGTGCCCAGACGTGACCACAGTAATCGTCACACTAATGAGCATGCAACTTCCAGGCTTAAATTGTTCTCAGTAAGTGCTGGCAACGCCCATACTATTTGTGTGTTACCAACGATCGTACTTAAATCCCAAAGCAACGGCGAATTCATCGAGTGGAAAAATATTTCCGTAAACGTTGAAATTAATTTTATCTTTACATCGAGTGCACGGGGAAAAGTCATTTTGAACCCGTCATGTGTGAGTAATGTTGGCTGTCTGGCGATTTTGAGGATGGTCTTAAATTTTTTGTTAGACCTATCGTCGATTTTGGGGACGCGAATGTCCCCGAAATGACCTGTATGTAAATATATATCATGTACATATGTTACAGTTAAAACCCATTTTCAGTTTAAACGTGTTTTACCTGGTAAACACTAGTTCCGACTGAATGCCGTCGTCGCAACTAGTTTTTCCTTCTGAAAGCTACAATTTGTGTATAAGAAACCCAAACAAACGCAAACTTTGACCTCATTTGGAAATAGTTTTAACTGATTCATTTCGTTAAAACTAGTTTTTCCTAGTTAAGGAGGGACACCACTGTGACGGGCAACAAATCGACTTTTTTGCATTCTGTCAAAGTATACATGTTCGAGAATGTGTGAAAAAAATTGAAGTTAAAATATTGAAAATCGACCAAGTTACAGACGATTTAATGAAAGCAGGTAGAGCAATGATTTACGTATACTACAATTTTCAATCGCATTTTTCTCGAAACGCCTTATCTTCGGAATCATAATTCTATGTATAATCGTTCGATTTTTAATTTGAGAACCGAAACCTTTCGTAATTGCAGAACTTATCGTTGTAGGTGGCCGTTTTTATTTTCTTTGAAATTTAGTATTTTTTAGGAACATTTTTAACATAGTTTTTAACATATTTTTAACATAGTTTTAGCATAGTATTTTCAACACCCGCCATTTAGTGCATTTTTTTCAAAAATGGCCACGTATAACGAGAATTACATTTATTTAGATTATAAAACTTTTTTATTTTTATTTTTCCAGACCAACCGTTGTCAAGTCATCGATCTAGCCGCTGGACCACATTTTTTATACAGGGGTTCTATTATACCTCAATAACCTTTTTGATTTTCAATTTTTTTAAATAAAAATTTACACGTGATAAGTTTAATGTATGCTCAATAACATAGCCTTTTTTCAAAACGCAAATAAATAATCTAGTAGACAAAAAACATCGGAAACAACGACTTTTTTTCGACCCGATACAGTGGTGTCCTCTATTAAGACGAGTACGTTTGGATTTGTTTGGGTTCGTGTAGATTAGAATTTCGTTGGAACGAGTTTTTCCTAGTGAAGACGAGTTTGTTTGGGTTCGTTTGGGTTTATATATATAAAAAATTCCTTAGAACTAGTTTTTGTCAGTGAAGACTATTGCCAAGAAAATTAGTTATAACGAAGGCGTTCAGTAGAAACTCGTTTTTATTTCTACAGAAAACGCGTTTAACCTGAAAACGGGCTTTAACTGTAGCATATACAAATTCAACAATTAATTAATAAAAGGGTGAATCTTCCTCGCGTCAACCAAGAACGAGATGTCACCACCTAGGTATTTTTTTGTAAACTATTTTCCCACCCGTCTTGAATTATCACCATTTTTTACATATCAACAAATGATTATAATGTTTTCGAAGGATTACCTAAAATCGTTGAGACGCGCTTGAAAAGCTTCCTTGTTGACAACGTCGTAGGTTTGAGTTCTGAATTCGTCCCGTGGCACCGATACCAGCGGCCATGTGGTCATGTTACGCAAGGTCTGATCCGTCAGGGCGTATCTCTGCGTCAAATTGGACCTTTAACGATAAATCAGACCTCTCACATCTCCGATATTGGCGATGGAGAATTTCCGCAGAGATATTCACGTCAAATCAGTCCGCAGCGAAGTTTACCATTAAAATTTACAAGATGAAGAAACTTTTCAGAAATAAATAAACCACTGGGCAGAAAAAACAGTGCGAGCTTTTGAAAAATTCTCCATTTGTCATTTTTGAGACCTTTTTCTACGGGCCAAAATGAAAATTCACGCTCCAACAATATTCCGAGACAAATGAGAAACATATTTCCTTCTTGCGACTTATTCTCCTTGATTGTTTCGAAGACGTTTCATTACTTCGAATGGAAGGGAGAAATAATTATTTTCTGCAATGTTAGAAATTTGGGTAATTCTTTAGATAAGTGACTTTACCGAAAAATGAGCCTAACATTTTTTCCTATTTTCTCATTTATTGGGTTATTAATGATAATATTCAGTCGGGGGAAGCTGTAAAAATTAAGAAATTTTTTACGAGCAAAAAAACGTTCAAAATAATTTCGCATTTTTAAAAAATTCCTGTATTAAAACCCCCACGCCAGAGGGGGTTGGAGGTGGGGGAACTTATGAAAGAAGCCTTCCTGAACACGATGCAAACTGCAAAACTTATGGCATTTTGATGTTTGTGAAAATTCCAAAACGCAACAACGAACTTGAAAAAAAAATTATAATTATATTGAAAGATAGAAAATATATATAATATATAGAATACTAACTAACAATATAATAGAAGAAGATTAATAAACATATAATAATAAACATAATATATAGAATATTAACTAACAATATAATAGAAGTAGCAGAATAAACAACAATAGAAGATTGAGATCGGAGTTGGTGTAATGTTAGCGTGCTTGGGTTTGTTTGGGTTCCCAAACGATCCCAAACAAACTTCAAAGCCCCATAACTCTCTATAGGGGAAGGGGTTGAATTTCAGCTTCCCCCGACTGAATATCATCATTTATAACTCAATAAATAAGAAAATAGCGAAAAAATAATTTTGGGCCCATTTTTCAAAAAAGTAACTTATCCAAAGAATTACCGAAATTTCAAAAATGCTCATAGTTGCATCGATATTCTACGAGCTTGAGTAGGCCAACGTACATGAGTCTTTTCGCGTACATAAAACGCCACCTCTTGTGTTTCCGTTTCTATTTTTTTCTTCCACGTGCCAGTGAGACGGGAATGAGTCGCGTTGGACCATAAGTGCTACCATTTATTTTCATTGCGGCGAAAACACGCAGTGTCTCAGCTGGAGTTGCTACGGAGATAGAGAGGAAGTCTCGCGACAAATTTCATTGAGGCAATCGCAAGTTAGTCACGTAGCGATAGGGGGCTCTACGGTCTACCACGTGCATGCGAGTCTAATCCACGAGAAAACTCGCGGCCTTCGGGTTTCGAGTCAACTCTGGCAATTTCGTTTAATTTCGTTGTATCGAGGGGGAAAAACGGAAAAAAGACGCGGTCAAAATACGTTTCATCGCGTAAGTACCTCAATGTGCTACCGTTCGTATAGATGAAGAAAGCCACTTCCGATCTTTCGAGTTGCATCCTCGTCACTACTTTGCCCAAATCCGTGGCTATCGTAACCTGCAAAAGTAATTTGAAAAAAATACACGTCATTCACGATGCACTTTTTCGTGCGATATTGACGTCGCGGAATCTGCCGTTTTCTAGTGTCAGGAATTCTCGTTGCGAAGTGGTGAAAACTGAGCTTTATTGTATGAATATAACGCACACACACACAGAGTGAGAGAGAGAGAGAGAGAGAGAGAGGTCTCGAGTGCGCCAAGATCGCGATGAGGACTGTGGAAAAGAATCAGCGAGCACTTCTTCATGGCGTATCGCTTCTCGAATTTTCAAGTGATCCGAGAGTGCACGTACTTTTACGTGTGCACTTTACGTCTCACTGCGTCCGAGACTGCCGCCAATAAAGAAGTTATCGGCGTTCCGAAAATAATATATATTTTTGCTGTTACTAGCTAAAAATCACTTAAAAAATGATAGCAAAATTTGAAAGGCTAGAGAAACAGTCGAGCAGATTTGAAAATAATTGCTCGTGTGATTACTCCCTGAGGGGGTGAAAAAAATTACGCAGTAGTAAACGGTAGCCCAGGTGATCGTCCCTATTTCGATATTAAAAAAAACCATAATATTATCAAATTATACTGGATAATATTATGGTCATGGGCATTTACAATTACTTTTGATTACTTGATCTTATGTTTTACAATTAGTCAAATATCGAGACAGTATACGTTTTGATTCACATTGATTGCCACAGAGATTGGCAGAAAGAAATAGCCACGTGGACATGAGCTGTCAAATGTATTTAAACAGAGCATATTTATTCCTACAATTTCACGACCGACTATAAATCTCCAAATGATTTATTATTGACGAATAATATTTATTTTATTATTGACTTCAACATTTAATTGTCAATCAATCAAATCGAGTTTTTTTACACAACTTTAAAGACGTTTTTTTACATGACGATAACTTTCCACTTACATTCTCCTTCACTTATTTACTACGTCACCCATTATTGCACTTGATACTAGCTAAAATTTCTCTCTTTTCTTAATTTATGCTTTCACGCCATCTCCATCTTCTTCCCCTTCCTCCTTACTCATCTTTTTGCACACTTCCTCTGCTTCCCTAAAGTACTCACATATCCCTTTTTGTATTTTCCCCCTTTATCGTCAAGATTCAATAATATATCACTATAAAATTTTACGCATGTCACTGTGTTTTCGGACTGTCGTTCTTGTATAACGATTTGGCATGATTGATGAGACCGAAGTCTTGAATTCATAACATCACATGTCGTTAACTGCAGAATGCTCATTGAATCAGTTGGTAATCGCTATTTTTTCATTACAATTTTGATCCTCGAAGTCCCTGGGAAACTTTACCCGTTTTGTTTCTATATTGATCGAATTGCTAACTACGAATAAAACTGAATGGTCATGATACCTTTTCCGCCAGAAACCACGCGGTGTCTTCCATTTTTGGATTCTTTCATTTAGCCTTAGTAGCCAGTAATTTCGCTCGAGTTTGCTAACACCCACGCATGTGTGTATTATTCTTAGCACATAAAGCAGATTGAGTAGTACCTCAAACGAGATTTCTCGACTGGACAAACCGTATTTTCGTTCCACTTGTCTATTTCGATTGGCTAAAAAACGCTCCGAGCGCTTGGTTAAGCCAGAAATATGGAATGAAATACTGTAAATTCCATCAATTCGAAACAGCCCCGAGTTTTCTCGCGCGTAAATAGCAGGATTATGTACTCTGTTGGGTTCCCCTTTCTCGCTCGCTATCTCCCTCGATCTATTTCTCCCTTTCCACGTTCTCGAGGGCACCGGAACTTTCCACCGTGGAAAACCATTGCATCGTATGTGCATCGGTTCCATCGTTACTCTGTTGAGCTAGATAAAATGAGAACTAGGAAGGACAGAAAGGAAAGAGCAAGAGAGAGAGAGAGCGCGCGAAAGCATCGATTACAAATAAATTTCAAACTTTTATATACGAGCCAATCGGCTAAATGGACTACCCTATCTCCTGTGCTGGAATTAATATTAGACTGATGACAGAGTTGGGTGCACCATGTGTGTTCGTCACGCGCGACGTTCGTCATGCTTCCAGGTGGGAGTTGCAGTTCCGAACACGTCAAAAGTTATGTCATTTTTTTTCTTTTCCATACTTTTATTACCGGTCGGATGAAATTTACCGAAATTTTTCAAATTTTCCCGGGAGGTTTGTTTTTTTGCGATACATTACAATTAGTTTTAGCTCCTCGCGAAAGAATCAATTTTTTCTGCGATGAAACGTCTAAAAGAAAGCTGCGTTCGATTAGGGTTGAAGCGACTTGAAGCGACGAATAGACTTTGTTATTTTTAACGATCTAACGGTAAGTAAAATTAATTCATCGATTTAAAATGTTCAAAACAAAATAAAATTCAAACTGGAGGATTGCTTGTTCAAGTGCCGAAAAATGAGGTGAGATTAATGGTTTTTTTACAATTATTCAATAGGTAGGACATATTGTTAAGAATATCCGAGCAGATACCTGAGTTTCGATGTCCGAGACTTCTTGCCGGTAGATGAGTATGTCGTGAAGGGTGTTTGCCGTTTGTACTATAAGGGCTAGTATCGGTATGAAAGGTAGCACGAGCATCTGGAGCAGCTGAATTCGTCGTCCACGTCGATGCGCCGGATCGGTCGCTCTAGCCCAGCAAGATTTTTTCTTACTCGACTTGTTGCCCGACACGTCATCCGACGAGAGACTCCTCACGGAACTCACCTCAGCCACGCAAGAACCATTGCGTGGCGACATGCTGCAACGATAAAAAAAAGTACTTAAATATTTTTTCATCAAGTTTTCAATTAAAGACATGTCTATCATGCCGTCAATCTTACTAGATGTTACATTGTTGTCGTACTCAAAAATTAGTTTCGTCTTCATGCATGATTATTACACTATTAGAAGGAAACAAAAAGGGCAATTTTCGTAGATTTCTTTTTACTTGGCTTTATATTGGGGTCATTAGGAATTTAAATGAAGGTAGCCCGTTATATTATGCCTTTTTGAAGACCAATTGGGAACAGTGCGATTATTTATGTGGACACGATTAGGTGGTATTATGATCATGACCTTTTGGGTTTGTTTCGGTTGTTTGATTTCCTGCGAGTTATAGCAATTTTGCATAAAGTTGTCGGAAGTGTTAAGAGGTTATACCTAGTTGTAAACGTCGAAAAATCAATTTTTTCAAAACCAATATATTTTGACAGTATATCAACTTATAAATGTTCCCTGAAAATTTCAAGGTGATCGGATTAAAATTGACGGATTGATAGGCTGTTATGTTGACGCCCGTCGGAACGCTCGATAAGCGTCGTTCGAAACTTCAAACGCTTATTTCTCGAAAGTACGTTTTCAACGTCGGTGAGCAAAACATCTCAAAAACTACTCCATCAATCTTTCTAAAATGCTTAGGGCTTTTTCTAGATGCAAAAAGTATAGTATTTGACTGAAGGATTTTTTCCCGATGTATACTTTTGTTTTGATGAACCAAAAATGCTCATTTTTTCGAAAAAAATCAAGACTCTTACTTTGAACACGCGGTATTTTGTTTAAAATTGACATTTCCGAAATTCCTCCGATTAATCTTTGGATAAACTAATATACTAACGAAATCTGTTTGATTTTTTGAGTTTAGATAACTTGGTTCAGAAGGGCATTGCTCACCGCAAAAGACGGTTTCGAGAGGTGCTTCCCGGACATCGGCTGTAAATCGATTACAATTAAATATTTTCACACAATAAAATCACGGAGTGCTCTTCGGATGATACTTTTTGGAATATCTCATTTTTGAAGAAATTCGTCGTCGCGATTTTCCATTTTAAAAATTCTGAAAATGGGCTGTCTACGACTGTTACAACAAGGCATCACCCGTTGAAGTACACGAATGCAAGAAAGATAACTTTTGAAGATTTTGTCTGATGACGTTGTTTCGTTGCAGATTGAATTTTTCCACGACATTAGTTTATTTTGCTGCTGTGATTGGTGCAACGGTATGCAATTTAATTATTCTATTTATATATTCCGTGACGTTGTGATCGGGGTCTTCCTTTGATCATCGCGAGACGTCCATTTACTTTCACGACGAAGAAGACGATCACTACTACGGGGTTGTCGAGCGTTGTGTACGACATAGACATAGATATACAGGCTTCCACTTATACTGCACGTATTATACGTGCCGGGGTGGTGTAATCAATAATCTATTTTCCAGTTCCGTACTCTCGATAAAAAGGCTCGTACGTTTTAGCCTCGAACAAGATTGTCATTAATACTCTCCGTACTTTCGCACTGACTCAGAAAGATGATACCCGTTCACAGCCGAGCCGCTTTGCCAATCTTCCAAAATTACAAATAATTTTGGTACTTTCTATGTCGAAAGCAAAAATAAAATTGCTATCTAGTACTGAGACCTAAACTTAGGCTGACAATGACCGACGGTCAAGGTGGCTACTTTGATACTCGCTCTCGTTTTCCAACGAGTTGTCAGAATGCGATAATGGAGAAAGAAAATGAATGAAATGGAGTTTCAGTCGAATCAGCTCAAGAAAAATCTGTCCCTCCTTCTCACTTCAATGGACCTTGATTCTCACAAATCGAGGCGTTGAGATTAAATTACTAGCTCCTCGATATTGATACACACGTGTCGTTCGTTCCGATGATATTTTTTGCAGAAAGCATCGAGTGAAGGCTCATACCGAGTCATTAGAATCAGGCAATGTCTCTCATATCACCAAGGACCTCATTTGCGCAAAAATTTGGATGTACCCTTGACCGAATCTTCTGATGGGACGAAAGTGGAGAATAACTTTTTCCAAATTCCACCCTTGGCTGTTCAAAATGCAGGGAATACATTATAGACCCGTATTCGACACCTAAGTGTCGTCGGAATGGAAAATAAATGCGGCAACCTCCCCCGATACTTTTCCTCTATGCGACAAATTTTCTCACTGTGGCACGCACATATCTTCGTAACTGACGGAACTCTCGTGAATAATGTTAATGACTGTCGAGAGGGAAGCTTTTCACCAAAATTCCCACCGTTTCGACCGCGATAAAGAAAACAATTGCAATAAAAGAGAGTGATATCGACTTTTATTCTAAATCCATTTGATATTCACCTCCGAATGAATAATTCATTTGTTCCAACATTCATGACTTTTTACGTAATCACCGAGAGCTCGTTATTGTAAAAGGATATTCATGAAAAAACCCCAGTCATGTGGATTGCCGAAGAAAGTGTAAAAAATTAGCAGCCTTTTCTCGAATCATTCGTTATACGTAGGACCGAATCGCCAGAACTTCGTTGACGGAGGGTCGGATAAAAGTTAAGGCATTCCTTTCGCGCAGGGCTGTATTTTGTGGGGGCATAAACAAGGCCCTTCTGAATCGTTGGTAAATTACAGGGACACTTGATAAAAGTAAGTTACAATCAATTATTATACCCAACGATAAAACGGAATAAAAAATTTCGCGCAAATGTACGTAGTAGATTTAGACGTTTTTACAT